>MU260092.1:252500-555000 GCA_020310875.1 Ceratopteris richardii | reverse complement strand
TATAAAAAACGTATATATATATATATATATATATATATATATATATATATATATATATATATATATATATTTATATAATATATATATATATATATATATATATATATATATATATATATATATATATATATATATATATATATATATATATATATATATATATATATATATTTATATATATATATATATATATATATATATATAAATATATAAATATATATATATATATATATATATATATATATATATATATATATATATATATATATATATATATATATATATATATATATACATACATACATACATGCAGAATATTTCTGCATAATAAACATGTTACATGCATCATAATTTATGATAAATGATAATTTGAATATTGTGTTGTGTACACATGTCTTTAGACTTTATCATATATGTCAATGTGTCATATTTCATAGTTTCCCAATGCACACAATGCCACATTGGATATGCATGTCCCATGAATCATGATGCATCATATAGCAATCGCCAATGAGCATAATCTTTAAGCAACATGGAGTAAATGGCTTGAAAATTGAAGATTCAAGTCCCTTCTGTAAGCTACCTCTTCATCTCCAAACTTCCACCTTTGTACAACTCGTGAGCTTGCCTAGTCTTATTGTCTATATTATGGGTATCCCTAACCTCTGTATCTCGTGAGAATGGGTATGATGACTCTCCTAGAGTATGCCTTCATCCTATGTAACCTGATATGATGCACTTTGGTACATAACACAAGGTATGCAGGTGCCTAATATGTGCGAAAACCATATCAAAGAGTTGTAAGTGACCATACCTGGGCAAAAAAAAAAGTCAAGTCCGGATGAGGTTGCTAACGGGTTAGCATAGGAAGTTAGCAAAAAGTTAGCTAAAAAGGAACCGGACGCGTCCGGAGGCAACTATGGTCTTGGGGAAATTATTGTATATTCCCTCTATCTCGGCGCCTAATAAGAATAGAATTTGTGTTATGTGGAACACTTCCATGCCATTTCCAAAGACGCTCGCTATTAATGTACCTAATATGTGGAGGATTGTTATTTATCTTAAATGGCGTAGCATGGCTAGATCTTGCTTTCATTGTGGTAATTCAGAACATTACTTCGAAGAATTGCCCCACTTTAAAAAGTGATGGAGTGAACCTTTTTCCTGTCTGCGCGGGTAGTAAAATTCTTGTGCCAGAAGAACAAGTTTTTGGAAGGCCAAGGGATCTCCCTACTACTTTGAACCCCCGCAATAGTGAGACTGTTAGACCTCCACCTCCTCAAGGTGCTGGCAATAAAGGAAAAGAAATTGCAGTGGATAAACACTTACACCCTATAGCCCCGACTACTCCAATAAAACTCAATGTATATAAAAGAAGAGAGGGGGAGGTTGCGGCAAAGGATCCTCCTAGGAAGAATGGAGAAGTAGGAAAGAGGACGGTTGACAATGATGGGTTTACCCCTATCTCTTATAAAAAGGCTTTGCTTCGAGGGAAGCGCAGTAAATTTCAATTTGGATATTCAGTCTCATCTTCCGACGAGGCTAATTTTGCATCTACTTATGACGATCACATGGCAGAGTATTATGAGAATATCGATATTGTACTTCAGGATTTGGCTCCGGTGCTCGCTCACTTGGATTCTTCCCAGAATGTCCTGTCAACATCATGAAGTTAGCTACTTGGAATATTCAAGGCTTGGGCCAATACGGAAAATGGACAAGGATTTGGAGATGGATTATTAGATGCCAGTTGGATGTAGTGGCGATTCAGGAACATAAAAAACATGATCATGCGGGAATGCTTTTGCATACTAGAGATTTTCACTTGTGCTATAATGGTCTTAAAGATGGTTATTCAGGATGCCTTTTCATTATCAGAAAAGATATCCCGCATCAAGTGTTATTTGATGATCCTCATGGAAGATTTTTAATCATTCATATTCTGATGCATGAAATTTCTTACATTTGCATTAACGTGTATGCCCCGAATACTCCGGTGGAGAGAGTTAAAATTTGGGAAAACATTCTGCAAGTGGTTCGCTCTTCTGAGCATATTCAGTTGTGGGAGAATGCTCGTATTGTAATGTCTGGTTGAAGCTCATATTCCAAAGTTGAAGCAGAATATGCTATTATTTCCTTAACTGAAAAGGTGGATATGGGGCATATACTTTCCTAGAGAGACTATTCGCTTTTGTGTGATGCTTATAGATGCTTGCATTTCGTGGAAAACAATGATATAAATTCTGCCAAAGTTCGAGCTAGATGCATGGACGTGAATGATTTACATGCCACCTCTAGATTTTTCTTTGATTTCTTACGAGCTAAGCGTGCCTCAAGTAATATCTCATCGCTAGTAATTGGAGATAAAGAGTTGCGTGAGGGGAACTCTATAGCTGATGCCTGTTCGGAGCATTATAGAAGCTTATTTGCTGCCTCCTATTCTTCGGATGACTCGTGGTTTGCGGCGCTTCATGATGCTCTTACTCATACTCCTCAGTGCTTGGATTCACGGGCGGCAGCTCCTTGTGAGACTTCCATAACAGAAGAAGAAATTTTTTTGGCCCTTGGTTCTCTTAAGAATGGGAAGGCTCCTAGTCTGGATGGTCTCTCTAAAGAATTTGTTCTTGCCTTCTAGCCCTCTCTTAAGGCGCTACTTTGGAGGTATGTAATGAGATTTGGCGGGATCAAAAGATGCCTTATTAGTTCAAGCAGGGTAAAATTAAACTTATTCCCAAGGTGGAGTTACCTAAACGGATCGGTGACTGGAGGCCTATCTCCATCATGAATATTATCTACAAGATTTTCGCTAAAATTTTTGCTCTTAGGCTTAAGCCATTGATTCATAAATTAGTTCACCCTTCCGAGATTGGATTTGTTCACAAGAGATCGATCTACGATAACATTCTCATCACGCAAATTTTGATGGAACATGCTTCAACATCTGGCCAGGAGGTGGTTGGCATACAAATTGATTTTGAAAAGGTGTTTGATCGGATGCATTGGGATTTTATTATTCCGACGCTCAAGAAACTTGGATTCGGGCTTAAATTCTGTCGTCTTATATATTTGTTATCTCATAACAGTGTTTCCCAAGTAGAAATTAATGGAAGGCTTTCTGCACCCTTTCCGGTCCAGCGATCAGTACGACAGGGTTGTCCTCTTAGTTCTCTTCTTTATGCAATGGTTTCAATGCCGATGTTTTTTCTCTTACAAGCTAAGATGGAATCAGGATTTATCCATGGAGTATCATTACATGGAAATCAACATATAGCAGTGGGATTTGCAGATGATACTTTTATATTCGCAAAGGCTTATCCATGGAGTATCATTACATGGAAATCAACATATAGCAGTGGGATTTGCAGATGATACTTTTATATTCGCAAAGGCTCGTGAAAAAAATATTCAACATATACTTGCTTCACTGACTCCTTTTTCGAAAGCATCTGCGCTGAACATTAATATGGGGAAGTCGGCTCTCATCAATATTTCTGCGAGACACTTTCATTTTCCTTCCTGGCAAGGTTGTAAAATTGAATGTGGTATCATTTTCAGACATTTGGGATCTCCGTTGGGAATGAATGTTTCGAACAAGGACCAAATACAGTGGGTACTTAGCAGAATAAAAAATAAATTGAATCTGTGGCATGCTACACAATGGCCACTTCATATTAGGATAAGGATAGTACAATCTTTTTTACAGCCCTATATCATGTATTACATGTTGCTCTTGGATTGGAAGAAATGTCACCTATATGCCTTTGACTGTTTGATAAAAAATTTCTTGTGGAATGAGGCGCACAACCGCGCTCTGGTCCTCTCATCACGAGACTTTATTTGTCAACCTAAAAGTAAGGGTGGTCTAGGTATTCTGCATCTTCAGTCTCATATGATGGCAAGGCGGGCAGCCTTTATCATTCGTATCACTTCGTATCACTTCTGATGCAACAGTGTACTACAAGGGCACATGGAAAATGAATGCATGGAATAAGTTTTTTTCGCATGCCCCCTTGCAAACCTCTTCTGCTACACTTTCCATGCTGCTTACCAGTTTTAAGAAGACTTCTTCTTTACTTAAATGGAACGGGTGACAACGTTATACAGGAAACTCTTTCGCTTCACTATCTCCGTATTGGTCTTTTTAGCAAACCCGCCTCTGGCTTATTCCATGGGTAAAGGAGCAAGATAGCTCAATAATAAAAGAATTGATACTATTGCAAACTGTTATGATTCTAAATGGGAATTCCTGTCCTTCCCTGCTATTCGGAGGATTTATGCAGTGGGGCCTTCCTATAGATCTAAGTGGATGCAGCTAGTACTTTTTGTGCAGCAATTTCAAATCCCTCTCTCGATTGATGCATCGGATCCCTGGCGAGACTCGCTTTTGGCCAAGCATACAAGATGGTGGAATGGTGCTACTAAAATATATTATCTTTCTCTTTCGGATCGTATTGATATTACTTCCTAGTGTAACCTCAGGTGGAAAATGGACAAAACGCGGGATTGGTGGCATGCAAGGTTTGCTGATATTTGGGGCTCATCTCTTACTTTCAAAATGAAAGTCTTTATGTGGAGGATTTCGGTGGGACATTTCACGCTTGGGGCATTTCTTTCCAAGCATGGTGTACAAGGCGTCCGATGTCCACACTCTACTTCTTATGTGGAGACAATGCATCATGCCTTTTGCACTTGCTTCCATATTCAAAAATGGTGGAACAATTTGTTTCTCTTTCCCATTTGGGATAGCAAGCCGTCCAAGTTCGGAGCCACATTTCTTCTATTTCATTCGGGTAGTAATGCTTGCGACTGGGATAGAAAGAGATGCATCTTTATCTTGCTTTGGAACATTTGGCAGCTGAGCAATAAGATGGTGTTTCAGAATAAGGGTTTGGTACCGCATTTTTCTTGGGCACTATGTAAAGCGAAATTGAGTTTGGATTTCTAACCTAGAAGATAATGTTTTCATCTCTTTGGTGCGATTCATTGTGTAATTCTTGTGAACCTTTCTTGTACTCATTGTTCTACCTATATCCTCTTGAGGATCCGGGCATTTGTGAAGTGTCTCTCCATACAGACATGTTATAGGGTATACTTTCTTATGGAGTGCTCCCCTTGAGTGAATGTGTCCTAGGAGGTGTATTTTCTCTTCTTTCTACGAATGAATCTCTCTTCTATTGTCCTTCTTGTGGTGGTGGTCCTTAGTGTCGTTGTCCTTCTCTTGGTGGTCCTTCCTGTGGTGGTTCTTCTTGAGAAACTCAAAGTGTTGGTCCATCTTGAGCCCACTAGAAGGGTTGGCCCATCTCGAGGAACATGAAGGGTTGGCCGATCTCAAAGCACTGAAAGGATTCTCCCATAGTGAGCCACACAGAAGAGTTGGCCAATCTCAAGCCACTTGAAGGGTTGGCCCATCCAAAAGTAGGCACCCATCCTAACCCGTTGAGGCACCTCGGAGGAGGCACCCATCATGGGCAATTGGATCCACTAGCCCAGGCTGACCCATTTCGCCCTCTTCAATTATTTTCCTTCAATCAACCCGCATGTTTTCTTCTATAGTTTCTTACTAGAGTTGGGGGTAATCGGACACCTTCCGCTGAAAAATCATTCCTATGTGCAAAGGTTCACAATGTCCAGCTTGGTCAATTTGTTCATCTAATTTATGAATTTCCACTTTGCACCACTCCGGGCTATCCATTATCCAATTGAATAGGTTATCTTCATCAAGTGGTAGGGAGGGCATTACCTCGGTATTCACTGTATATCTTGTTGCTTTTGCATTATTGCACCCTTCTTCCAAATGTATCTACAAATGTATATCCTGTTGCTTTCGCATTATTGCACCCTTCTTCCAAATGTATCTACAACTCATCATTGGTCTTAGTGTAGAACAACAACATGTTTCTCCCCCAATCTTGCAATGCCATCATATGGAGTATGGTGGGTATTTTCTATGTATTCATTGTGTATGGTGGAGTCTTTTGTGAGCTTTATGATAGTGTTTGGTGAAGCCTTGTGTGATAACTTCACACTCTAGGCCTAATTTTGCATAGTGTGTTGGATTCTACCTTGTGCGGATTAGCATTTCAAGTGATATTTTGGCTCGTGAGAGTGCATTCAATCCTCAAAATCTTGGAGTCACTACAAGGGTTGGCCCATCCATAAGTAGGTGCCCACCCTCACGAGTAGGACCACTTGGGAGGAGCCATCAATCCTCGGCCTTTGGGTCCACTAGCCTCGGTTTCCCCATTTGGTCCTCTTCATTTATTTTCCTATAACCATCTCACATGTTTTCTTCCATATTAACCATATCTAAATTACACTTTCTTACCACAGTTGGGGGAGGTCGGGCACCTTCTAAGAAATCACTCCTATATGGAGAGGGTGGAGAGTGTCCAACTTGGTCCATTTCTTCATCTAATTCGTGAATTTCCACTCTGTAACACTCTAGGATTCCCATCATCAAACTGAATACGTTATCTTCCCCAAGTGGTAGGGAAGGCATCACCTCAGTATCCATTGTAGATCCCATTGCTTTTTGCATTATAGCACCCTTCTTCAAATGTGTTTGCAACTTGTCATTGGTCTTCATGGACATCCACAACATGTTTCTCCCCCAGTCTTGTAGTGCCTTGGTACGCCTCAGCCAAGGTCTTCTGAGGAGCAAAGGAAAGGATGTTTCCTCATGTAATTCAATGACAACAAAATGCAACATAAATTGGGAGCCTCGTACTAACATAAGTACCTTTTCGACAATGCCAAGAGCTGAGACCCACTGCTAGTCCACCAATGTTACTATGAATTGTGCTTCTTTCATCAAGTCCAACTTTAACTTGTTCATTGTGAAATCGAGCATCAAATTGATATTGGACCCTCCATGCGTTATAATTCCTGTTGAAATTTCATTCTTTATCCAAAGACTCAACCTTGAACTATGGTATTTCACTTGTGGAGTAGAGGGGAAGTCCACTATGTACCCATCTACACTTGGTTCTGGGCTTCAATAGGCTTAGTGTATGATCCTAATGAAGTCACTTTGTACCTTAGCATCCATCTTAATAAGTTGATATAGGCTGACCTTATCATGAGTTTCCTTCATAATTTTTTCAATGTATAAAGCATTTGCACATGATTGAGGGCGAGCCGGTCGATCGCTTAATGTGTCCATCCTCTTCTCGTAAGCTACTTCTATGGCCTCATTCTTGCTAGATCCAACCTTCTTCCCATCCTCTTTATCTTTTGGTCATTGTTGCTCTCCTTGCCTTGGCACTGCCGCTTGCCTTAAGCTAGTGATAGGTTCCATAGAGGCAGCCAATGAATGTGGAGTCGTACCTTCTTCTACAACAAGAATTCTATCATGTGAATTTGAGTGGGGTGGTTGCATGAACAGTCCCTTGTATAATGGTCTTTGACCTCTCGGTAATGTTGAGAGAGTGGTGCTCCCTTAGGTAGAGAGCACTTACTTTGAATATGATTGTACTTGCACATCGACAGCACATGACCGGCCATTCTCATCCCTATTTTATGAGTCTAACATACTAGCATAAAAAGTTTCAAGTTCCTCAGAGTTACCTCTTTATTGTGTGCCATTGAGGAAGTAGCAATCGCGGACCTCATGGCCATTTTGCCACAAAATTGGCAAGTCATCCTACTTGGACACTGCAAGTTAGAATGACCACTGCTATTGCATATCGTGCACCATACTTGCCTATCAATCTCTTGTGCAGCCCGCACATCTTCCACTTCCTATCAAAGTTGCACAAGCATGTCATCATTGTGTCATGTTGGAGACCAACGAACCTTCTCTTCATGGTGGCTGTATTGGTGGCTGTATTGCATCTTTAATGATTCTAACTCCCTCCTAAGCTATTCGATCAAGTCTACAGAGCTAGTGTAGATAGGTTGACTGCCACCTTAAAAATGTACTCTTGCCTGTTCTATACGTGAGACGGGTTCCACAAATTCTTCCAAGGCAGTGTTGCATACGCAACGCGTTGCGAACGTTCGCAACTTTCGCAACGCAACTCCACGTTGCATACACGTTCGCAACGCGTTGCTAATCTTTCAAAAAAAAATCTTTCCCAAAAGTCCAAAAATGGTCCACAAGGATCTTTTAAGTCTTAACCCTTACAACTTATGAACAAAAAAATTGTTTATCAAGGAAGAAAGACCAATACCTCAAGGAGGGAAAAAAAAAGTGCATATATATGTATGTGGTTATGTAATATGTATGTATGTACTAACTATATGTGTAATCTATGATGTATATTCCTATTTTTGTATGTTTACCCAAAGATATGTTTATTTACTTAGCTATGTATGTATGTATGTATGTATGTATGTATGCATGTATGTATGTATGTATGTATGTATGTATGTATGTATGTATGTATGTATCTATCATAGTTGCAACGCAACGCGTTGCGTAGCGTCTGCAACGTTCGCAACGCAACGGCGTTGCGTTGCGACGTACGCAACGCGTTGCGTTGCAGACAAAGAAATTTGCCCCCTCCTTTGAGCCCGAAACGGGCTCGCGGGAGAGGGCATTTTTCCAGGCCTTCTTCCTTGGAGCGAACGCACCCGAGAGCACACAGATACAGCGAGTCAGCCCCGAGAGAGAGAGAGAGAGAGAGAGAGAGAGAGAGAGAGAGAGAGAGAGAGAGAGAGAGAGAGAGAGAGAGAGAGAGAGAGAGAGAGAGAGAGAGAGAGAGAGAGAGAGAGAGACTCACCATGCCTAAACCAAAGCAAAGTTGTTGGAAGTATGTGAGTAGCCAAGGGAAGTTTGGATCGGGTGGGAGTGAGAGATGGACATGTAACCTATGTGGTTACAAAGGGGGTGGTGGGGCAGATCGTATCAAAGCCCACCTTGCCAAATTTAGTGGCTTGGGCATTTCAGCATGCAAGCAGCCTATGCCAGCTAGCTGATATCAAGGATGAGCTCCTTGAGTGGGTAGCTCAAAGGGAAGCTAGAAAGTATCCACAAAGCTCTCGGGAGTCTCGGCCCACCTCCACCTCTATTAGCTCTAGTTATCCTCCTCCACACGATGCTCCAGCACATCAGCCTCATATGGGATCCTCTAGTGGAGGGAATGATGAGCATGGACATGATACCGTCAATCTTGAGGGTGACACTCAGCCACCGGTGAAGGCACCTAGAGGATCACTTTCTTCGGCATCCGTACGTGCGGGTTTTCAGAGGCAGCGGGAGCTTGAGGCCAAACAAGGTATAATGAAGCTTTTCATACAGTGTGGCCTCTCTTTTAATGTTGCACGCACACCCGCATGGAAGGAAGCCATGGAGTTAGTGAGCACATTAGGATATCGATGGAGCGGTCCTTCATATGAGGAGTTGAGGACTAGTGAGCTACGCAAAACAAAAGATATAGTGGAGAAGCAGTTACAGCCGATGATGGGCACATGGGAGAAGTATGGATGCACTATTATGTGCGATGGATGGACAGACATCAGGAAAAGGAATGTATATAACATACTAGTGCATTGTTGCAAAGGCACTATGTTCCTTCGCGCCATCGATGCATCAGAGCCTGGACTTACAGTGACAGGTATGTATAGGTGAAATTTCAAGTTTTAATTTTAAGATACGCATTTGAATTTTGCATATGCTATATATATGTATTATGTATTATGTATGTACTATGTACTATGTACATGGCTGATTTGGTGTAATTTTTGTGTCACCAGTTTATATATGGTCATATCCGCCAGGCTATTATGGATGTCGGTCAAAAGAATGTTGTGCAAGTCATTACCGACAATGGAAGTAATTGTGTGGCCATGGGTAGATTGTTAGAGGCAGAGTTTCCCTCCATTGTGTGGACCCCATGTGCCGCACATAGCATTGATCTTTTGATAGAGGATCTTGGAAAGATCCCTTGGATTCATTCTATTTTTTCCACCTGCCATAAGGTGGTCTCTTTGTTCACAAAGAGACCAAAACTATTAGCTATTTTCAGATCATACAGTGAGTTGGATATCCTAAAGCCTGCGAAGACCAGGTTTGCTTACATGTGCATAGTGATGGAGAGACTACTTCGGGTGCGGCAGGCTTTGATGCAGACAGTTGTGTCTACAGAGTGGACTGCCTGGGATGGACACACTACCCCGAGAGCAGATTTTGTACGGATTACATGCTTGTCGGATTCATTTTGGAGGGATGTAGAGGCACTTGTGCGTGCCATACATCCATTATATTCTGTCCTTCGCATCGTTGATATGGAGGGGAGTACATTGGGACTCGTCTATGAGTTCATGGATCGAGTTGGCGAGTCCCTTTCACGTTGCCCACATTTGACATTGGACAGGTATTTATTAAGTTATTACTTATTACTTTGAATTTTTGACACTTAAAATTCTTATTATCTTAAAAATTAGTCTCTAAAATTTATAATTTCTTTGTTTATAGGATTGAGCAGCTTAAGGCTGTGTGGAGGGATCGATGGGATTGGTTTCATCGCCCGATCCATGGGATGGCACACTTATTGCATCCCTTATGGAGATCTCAGCAGGCCATCGTGGATGAGGAGCTCTTGAGTGCATGGAACACATATGTATATAGGCTTTATCCAGCTGATGTAGAGTTGCGACTTCAGTTGGAGAGACAGCTCTTGGTATTCCAAAATGGTGGTGGCCATTTTGGAAAGGATACGGCTTGTTTGAGATCTGCTCAGTTGCGGCCAGTATCATGGTGGGAGATGTATGGTGCTAGTGCTCCTCAGTTGGTAAGTACTAAGTCAAAAGTCTTTAGTGTACTGTGTGACATGTGATAAATATGTATATAGATTTATGTACTAATTATTTTTTGAATTATGTTGTAATGCAGAGAGAGTTAGCTATTCGTATCCTTTCACAGGACTGCAGCGTAAGTCCTTGTGAAAGGAATTGGAGCACATGGGCCCTCTTCCATACAAAGAAGAGGAACAGATTATCTACAGCGCAGTTGGAGCGGCTAGTTTATTGCCACTGCAACTTGCGTCTCTTGGAGAGCGGCGGACATACAGGAGATGTGAGGGAGGTCAACGTGGACACAGTAGATATAGAGAGAGTCAGAGATATTCCAGATATTCCTCCAGAGGATCTTGACTTATATACTATGCTGTACCATGAGTTGACCTTACCTCAGCATGATACCAGATCATCTCGGAGCCGCAGAGGACCTAGTGGTAGTGGTGATGCATCCACTAGTAGCCGACCACATACCACTACTACTAGGGATGATGATGATGATGATGATGATGATGATGATGATGATGAGAGTGATGATTTGTCATCTGACACCATGTCAGAGTGACAAAGTTTGTATATTGACATTTGAGGCTTTGACATTTCATGTTTGACATTTGGTATTTCATGATATGTACATTTGGTATTTCATGATATGTATCATTTGCCACTTATGATTTATGCCATGCGTCATGATTCATATGATTTATGATTTATCATTTGTCATAGTGATCTCTATTGTTTTATTTTGATGTATGAACGATGATATGATCATGACACATGTGACATGTATGATGCCAGGTGACAGGTCTTATCATTTATGTTATAAATCATGATGTTTATTGTAATTTGTTAAAAGTTAGAAGTTAGAACTTAGAAACTAGAAACTTGAAAGTTAAGTGTTATGATCATTATGTTGTTAGAATCTAGAATCTAGATGATGATGTTATGATTGTATTTGAATTTTGATACAATGATGATGTATTTGAGATAATTGTATATGATATAATCTTAAGGCTGTGTGGAGGGTTATGATATAATCACGAGTCACGACCAACTTTCAAGTTAGATTGATAATCTCTATTATTTATGATATATCTTATATTGTAATAAGTATTTTATGGTATATATAGTCATATCCCACCTTATTACATATCATATGACCCAAAATATGTGAAAAAAACATATAAAAATTTTGAAAAATAAATCACTTTATCGCAACTCCTAGGTCTAGACGTTGCCCTCGTTGCTAACCCGTTGCTAACCCGTTGCCGTTGCCGTTGCGAAAACGTTGCTTTCCACTATGGTATCTATATATGCATCTATGTATGTATGATCATTGATGTCATTCCTAAAATCTATTACTCTATGTTTATTGAAAGGCATGTGTATTTACTTATGTATGTATCTAATATACATGTTTCTATTTTTGTAGTATGTACCTACTATGTACATAATATGTATGCATGTGTGTATCATTTATGTATGCATGTATGTGCTATGTATAAATGTTATATGTATATACTATGTGTATATGTACATAAAAATGTGTGTATTACATTACACGTATGTATGTAGTATATATTTACTGCTATGTATGTAATATAATATAATCCATGTATGTATGTATGTATGTATGTATGTATGTATGTATGTATGTATGTATGTATGTATGTATGTATGTATGTGTGTATATATATATATATATATATATATATATATATATATATATATATATATGTATATATGTGTGTGTGTGTGTGTGTGTATATGTGTGTGTCTATGTACATGACAAGACACATCGACAACTTGTATATTTGATATGAACACTGTATAAATGTTAACATATCTTGTTTTCATGCCTTTTAAATGGTGCTTAAGCATCAATAGGAGAATTTTTATATCTAGGATATCTAGGATTTAGAAAAAATCTAAAATAAAAATTGATTTGTACGCAACTTTATCACAACTTGGGGTTCGCAACTTGAGCCCGTTGCTAACGCGTTAGCAACCCGTTGCCTACGACGTTGCCATCCCGTTGCTAACCACTATGTTCCAAGGTAGCGTTCAGCCTTAGAGATTCTCATAGCTTTTGTTGACAAGTATACCTTGTAACATGCCTATGCAGAGAGACACTTTCCATAAATGACTAACTCCTTAAGAGAGCATAAGAAGAATAGAGGGTATTGGAGTTCATAAAGGATATCACAACTCGCAATAGCATAAATTGCATCACCTAAAAAATTAGGAAATAAACATCTACTGATGACAGAACACACACAACTTGAATAGTCTCATACCATAAATTTTACAACCACTTGTCTACCCTTGAGGTTACCTGCTTAGTCAATTATTAGCAGGGTTCCCTTTCTATCAGAAGTACAAGTATCAAGCAAGCAGATAATGACTTAGAGTCCAAGAGTTTGATGACTTCCGACACACTCACAGACCAAAGTATAGCTTCAAATAACAATCTACCCAAGGATAGAAGATAAAGGACACAAGAAGAGGTCCAGCATACCATGCCAATTGGACCAATATACTACAAGAAAATGACATTAGACATCATAAACATAGTTCAGATGCTTGCGAAGAACTCCAAAATACACTACATTACTTGGCCGAAGTCTAGCCAAAGACTCCAAAAATACACAGCAATGCTCGCCCAGAATCTAGCCCAAACCTCAAGAAAACTCATTGTAGAGCTAGCCCAACACACTTGGATACGTAGCTCAACCTCAAAGTTACAACCAGAATACAACACATAGTGTCCAAGAGAGAGCACAAGAGCCTAAGCTACACACACACACACACAAAAAAAAAAAGTACTCTAGGTAGTTCTAGTAGTGGTAGTAGTATAGTCCCAAACAAGGCATTCCGGTGCATTCGGTGCGTTCAGTTCGATGCTCATAAGGTGAGAGGACCGAATGGTATAGGAAGGTAAGGTGCATAAGGTGCGTCGTTACAAATATATATAAATTCATAAGAATCTAATATTTAGTATATACATATATGTTATGCATATTAAAAGTTAAAACTTACAAATAACAGATCACAACCATAATCCATTAATGAAGTTTGAACTATTCAACCCTGTAACTACTAACATGAATCATAAATTTATAGGCCTGAGGGAGAAAACTCAAAATTATGAACTCTAATAAATCATAAATGATAAATATGAAGTCAGAAACCATGTATACTATCCAGAATCCAATGTCAAAAAGTATGAATCCAAAAAGTAACATGATACATCATACATCTGACATCAATGATCATAATACATGCATGGTAAGATAAATCATAAACATCTACCAAAAAGTGTGAATCATCATGTGTAATATCATATATGTGACTAGTGAACACTAAACAGTGATATCAATATGTCAGATACATCAATGATCATAGTGGTAAGTGCCAAGTCGACATGACTCATAAGTCTATATCTACTATCTAATATCTACTCTAGATCATATGTGCCAAAGGACTCATCTGATGATGAAAGAGAAATATAGTCTCTAGGAATGACATTCCCTTCATCATCATACTCTCGATCCACAATAGGAACCATCTCTGCAAACCCATGATCCTCCGGTGCATCCTCGACAATGTCCTCGACCTAAGCCTCTAACACCATGGACTGGCCTTGACGTCGAGGATGCATCTTGCATCTCCTAGTATAAACCGGTGCCACTCTCGTAGATAGACCATGCTTCTCGGGTGGATCACTCTGACGTGTAGTAGTAGCACGGGATCACGCTCTTGTAACCCTCCTATCAATGCTCTCAAGCTCTGCATGAAGCATCCTGTAAATCTGATCCTGCTCATCGTTAATGGATGCTTCAATGCTTTCCTTTGATGCGAAAGCACTCTCAAAATCAATAGGTGAAGTCTGCGAAAAAACACAAAAAATTTTAAGAATATTATAATTTATCACATAAGAATAAATTAGCAAATATTTATACAAATTTTAATTATAAAAAATATTACCCGCCTCAGATCTTTAAGAGATCGTAATGAACGTAAAAGTCATAAATTGGCCTTACAAAAAACCACACGATGCAATTGCTCCACACTCAAACAATTGCGGAGCTCAGTGTGCACTAAGGAGAATGCACTCAAATTCCGCTCACATGGGTTAGAAGAGCAATCCTACAATCACCATTGATCATTAAAATTTATTATTCATGAATATTGGATTATAATTATCATTTATGTAGCAAATCACGATTCACAAATGATAAATCAAATTTCTGTATATAATATACCTATGACAAGACCCTAAGTGCGTATGGTGCAATGGTAAGGTGACCATAACCGTAATGATTCCACCACTTAAGAGGTAGAGCATAGTTGCATCGCAAGGCGTTGCGAACGGTCCGCAACTTCGCCACCGCAACTTCGCAACGTTGCGACGTTGGCAACGCGTTGCTTATCCTTCATTTTTTTTCTACCCAAAAAATACCAAAATAGATATTTCTCTTAGGAGGGATAAGAAAATATCTAGAATCTTATCCAAAATCTTCAATACATGCAATCCAAAAAATGTGGAGAATGAGGCAGATATAGAAAGCTTTAGAAGAGTAGAGATTCATTTATGTACAATTTTCTTTTTGGGTCTTTTCATCTTCCAATAGATTGATACTTTGGATTTCCCATGTTCTTCTTGTAATGCACTTTCACATCTTGAACAAAAGTTTCATCTTTGGTTTTCAAAGCCAAGGGTACTCTTCTATAATGATTGATCTGACTATTGACATAAGTGTAAATGATAAATCATGTAATGACTAGTCTAGATTCAATAATCTATGTTATGTATGTCTTATACTACAATTTATGATATATCTAGTCATATCCCACCTTACATATGCCAGAATATTCAAAATATTAGAAAAAACATATATGTAAATTTTGAAAAATAAATCACTTTATCGCAACTCCTAGCTCCAAACGTTGCCCTCGTTGCTAACCCGTTGCCGTTGCCGTTGCTAAAACGTTGCTTTCCACTATGAGGTAGAGATATGACATCTGGCCTCAATGAGGTGGACCTAGCATAGACAATACCAACATTGGTCATATGCGCTGAAAAATCACTATCAAATGCCACCTGCTCATCACGACTCATAATGCACTCAATTTATAAGTCCTTCATATGTCGCATGTATGGTTGTGAGGCGTGACCATAAACGTGGACCCTTAAAGTACGTGTGTAAAAGTGCTGCAAAACTATGAATCGGTCGTGATAAAAACTACCATCAAAACTCCACTAACTCCATCATATCACGATGTCTACGTTAAAAATTTACAAAAGCAAAACCATCATACAATCACCAATGTAATCACAAATAAATGATTAATCATCAATGTACTCACAAATAAAATAATACTTAATAATTAAGAATTCAAATATATCTACAAGTCGATAGAGTGATCACAGATGAAATAGCCTCCCGCATCCATGTGTACATATGATCTAAGAGGCAAAGTGTGGATCCCTCCATATCAGCAAATCATAGTAGTATATGAATCGGTCGCAAGACAAGTACGATACGCTCTATCTCTCCCCAAAAATCCACATCGAAAATCTTCCGTTGCACATAGTTTGCGGCCTCTGTGCATCCTCTTGCCATGTTCCGCCATCGAGGGTCTATAACTGTCATGCGTAATGCATCCATGCATAAATATAGTCTAGAAAAGACATGGTAGACAACCAAATCGGGTCTCTGCCGGACGAATCAATTCTTTTTTACTATAAGACCAAAAAATAGCTAATGCTTGATGATTCTTACGTATGAAAGAAATCACCTTTTTTGCATCACTGACCACAAGAGATAGCCAAGGGAGCTTCCCTATATCCTCAATCAATAAATCTAAACAATGTGTAGCATATGGACTCCACACAATCCTAGGAAACTCAGCCTCTACCAACTCTCCCATTCTCTTACAGTTTGAGGCATTATCGGTGACAACCTATAGTACATTTTGCACACCGATTTCCTCAATGGCACTTTTAATGTGCTCAAATATAAACTCTCGAGTGATGCGTGTGTTTGCATGACTACAATCAATGGCCTTAAGAAAAAAGTGCCCAAACAACTAGAGACCATTATGTTCATGATATGGCGACCTCGAATGTCACTCCATCCATTGGATAGAATGGGACAACCATATGTCTTCCATACCAATCTAATGGGCTCTAGAAGTTTCTCGATTCTCTCTTTCTCTTCTATAAGCATAGAGGTATGAAACCGCTTGTAATCAACCCCATGCCAATCATCACAAGGGCCTACTTGAGCTATTGCTTTTACCATTCTCTTCCATGCATTTGTGCGAACTACATTAAAAAGAATGTTGCACTCAAGTATGCAACGCTCTATCTTTATGTCAGCTACTCTTTGGCATTGCTTCTGCAAGCCACTGGATATGTAAGAGGATTGATTAGAGGACTGCGATGCTTTGAATCTTTGAGATGATTGTCCTTCCAATGGAATAGACTCTTCATTCTCATCACGTTGAGAAGAGGTCCGACTTCTCAATGTGCTAGCACTAAGTCCTGTATCCTCAACTTCTTCTAGTATATCCTCATAAGGTGCAACGAATTCACGATAATGAGCTTCTTTAGCATCTTGGGCAAGCTTATGCTCTTTGCGCACAACTTCTACAACCTCTTGTGGGACTTGTATACACCCAACAATGCCCAATCCTCCTACTCTACATACATGTCGGATAAGATGTGTAGTTGTGGTACTAAAGGACTTACCACAATACTTACACATCCATCTCCTTCTACAAGAACCAGATCCGGTAGTATTCACCAACTCATTATTAGTCGTATGGATACTCCATAAAGGTGAAATACCACGAGGCATGATGATATATGTGGGCCCAAGACTTCAAAGGCAAAAGGTGGAGGCTCTTAGGTAAATTCGAACTTCTAATAGGCTCAAGACTCTCTCTATGATATATGTGGGCTGAACTTTGAAGGCTCTAAGCTCTTAGGTTAGCTTTAAACTCACTAATAGTTATTAGTCTCTCTCTCTCTCTCTCTCTCTCTCTCTCTCTCTCTCTCTCTCTCTCTCTCTCTCTCTCTCTCTCTCTCTCTCTCTCTCTCTCTCTCTCTCTCTCTCTCTCTCTCTCTCCCCCCCCCGGCAATCAAGACTCGGGACTCAGATTGGCCGCTGACCTGTGAGGGAAGGAGCAAGGTTTGATGAAGGAGCAAGGCAAGGGGTAAGGCTGAACCTATCTTCTGAGGGCTGCAAAGGCTCAAGGCAGGGCAATAATTTGCAAAAATCTCCTCGACTGAACTTCGAATCGTTTCAATTAGGTCATGATTGATCGACAAATATTTTTGAACCTTGTAACGAAGAATTTTTCACACCGAATGGTGTAAAACGCACCGAACCAGATGAATGCAAAAATCTTGTGGTGCTAGGCACCGAATCTGCCTTGGTCCCAAATGAGTGCCCAGTTCCTTATATAGATTTCAGAAGGCCACATGACTGGCTCTGCATGAGAAGAGGCGATCCTTGAAGGAAGGCAAAAGTGCCCCCGGACATGGGCTGCACCCCACAGAACAGCCTAGAAGGAGGAGGCTACAAATAGAGGGAGGTCCGCAACCACCCCTCGCACAGTTACCACATTTGGCTTTTTCTCCACCACTGGGCCTGACATTTGCATGACGTTTGAGCTTAGATGTATGAGTAGGAGGAGGCTGCAACTTACGCTGAGTGAGAGGGGTGACCTCATTCTAGGGTTGCCACATAGGGGTTGACCGCATTCTCGGGTTGCAACATAGGTATGCAAGGGGTGATCACATTCTGAGGTTGTAAGAGAGAACGGGACGACCATCAAGCATGTCATGTGGGCATTAGGGAGACCACACCATGTTGGATATCATAGGTTCCAAGGCACCACCATCCCTCAAGTTGTGCATGAGGGGCTATGGGGAAACCATCACTTCATCTATAGGGAGACCAACAGTTTGGTAGATCATAGACTACTAGGGCAACCAACAGTAGAGGGATAACAATCGGGGATGGCCAACAAGTTGGTGACTTCAAGGGGAAAGGGAGACCACAATGTGTGCTACAAGAGAGGTGGGGGATCATCACGTCCATCTGAGGCTGAGTGACCACTCTATGTGGTGGGCATGAACCAACAGGTGTGTCACAGGACGACCATCAGCTGGGTTCCAACAGAGTGGTCATGGAGGGCGACCACATATTGAGCAGCTTGGGGCGACCACAACCTTGGAAGGGTGAGGCAGGGTGACCAGCAGGATAGTCCAAGGGCGACCAATTTTATTGTGTCATCTAATCACCAGGGTTACGAATACCCTCTGGCACATCCACAGTACTACATTCAGTATTTGAAGTGAAAAGTCTATATATTAATGCGCTTGCTCAGAAGCTGCTGAAAATACGTACCAGCCTCAAGAGTTAGACACTGGTAAAAGAACTCACGTAGATTACCTCTCACATATCATTCTTTAGAAACTTTGCAAGCTGCACACACTTATTATATTCCTTGGCATTTGATTTTGGGCTACATGGGACGATGAATCTTGTACTATGGATAAAGAAGGACACCTTTCCAAAAGGTGCCTGAATATGTAGCGATGATTAGAGTTCATTTCTCTTATGGTATAATTTATAAACCTGAAATTATCTGGACTGTCGTGGATTTTGATCGACTGGTGTACACTATGAAGCTGCTTTCTACTTCTTGGGGCAGAAATATCAGCTGCATCAAGCTTTGCAGCCATGCTTGAAATTTTCCCCTTTAATGCTTGGATCTCCCTTTGAAAATTTTCTGTTTGCACCTGAAAAGAGAAGAAAAAGAAAAAGTGCAAAAGTGAACTTGAATCAGACTCAAAGCAGACATACTTTGAAGCAAAAAATTACCTGCAATGTTTTTGTCTAAGCACTACTAATAAATGCATTTTAAAGTTGAAAACAAGGAGTGTTCAACATTCGCACAATTGTAAAACCAGTGATCCATTTCTTCCATTGCAGCAAAAATAGAATAGTGAAAAAGTTTCCAAATCACTTGATCGAATCTAAAATAGATAAAGGCATTCACTCTACAATTGACCAAACAATAATTGATTCTTTCAAATTGAGAGGATCTGTTTTCAGTCTTCAAACCAAACTTGTATAATGCTTTCTTTTTTCTTTGTAACAGAATCCCTCTGTTCCTTTGTTAAATAAAAACTGTCTGAAGGTTACAATGGTCTCAAGTAGATGAACACAAAAGCAGACAGAAAGAACTAATCTGGTTGTCATCCATCTACCTCTAGCTGCTATGAAAGATAAGGCTATGTAGAGCATTCACACTCGCGCATGTGTGTGTGTGTGTGTGTGTGCGCGCGCGCACGCACTCTTTTCTGAGTGTGGGTGCCCATGATGCATGCCCGTCACTGGAATGACTTTTCATGCAGTGTATAAGTTACAATTAAGACTCATTTATCATGCCATCATGCAATAAGTCTGCAATACATGAACATTAACCGAAACGAACATTCTTCACTAAAAACAATGCATGCAACTTGTGATCATGAGTCCTTCTACTAGCAACAATAAAAAAATGACATTTTACAGTCTTAGCCAGGAAAATATGAACAAGAAACCCCACCTAGTGTATAAGTTACAAGTACTATTGTGATTGTCAATTCTATGAATTTCAGACAAATACATTTTTCTATCTTATTCAGAGTGCAATTTTTCCATAAATATTGTCAACAGAAACATCACAATGTGTTCCCAGTGTTGATATATTTAGGTAGTGATGTGTGTGAACACACTAGGACTGCAAGGGCACTTTTTTCCCTCTTTAGGAGGTTTCTTTCCCCGGCTTGTATATACGCCTATTGCCCTAATCGGCTACTTATCTTTGTACATTCTCCAGTAATACATTCAGTATTGTGTGTTTTGCTCCAAGCTTCTTCTTCTTCCTTGTGTTGTTCGCGTGCTTTCGAAGACGTCTAACTCCAACAATCGGTATCAAAACAGGTCGTCGCTTCATCTAGGGCACCGTCGACACTCCTCCGTTTGCAGTCTCAGATTCACACGAAATTTGGTGAGCATACTCATGCGTTCGGCCTCCGAACGCATTATCGCAGTGCTTGTGAAGGCCATTTCGTCTTTTTGTGCCAAAGGTATATATCTGTTTTGGTTCGTCAGTATAAGTGTCTCGAAGTCTGCTACGGGTTTAGCAGAACTCGTCAGAAAATCTGCATATTCGAAGAAGGAAGATAAAGATGAGAAGAAATCAGAAAAGCTAAAATTGTTTTGTAAGTACTGTAAAGGGAATGATCATATCATAAAAGAAGTGTCCAAAACTCGCTACTAAAGAGGCAAAGAAAAAAGAGGCTAGAATGGTTGTTGCAAAGGCCTCTACACCAAAAACAGAGTCTGCTAATCTTGTGCAGGAAGAAGAATGGGTGTTTACTACTGTCTGCAATTTTGACCGATCTTCTCTTGAGCAGTGCATGTGTGTAGTAGACTCAGATGTTTGGTATTTTGAGAGTGGGGCCACCAAACATATTACCTCGCAGCGCAGTTTCTTCTCTTCACTCGAGCCTGCCCCTACAGGGAATACTGTTACATGTGCCAACAACTCTTCTTATGCTGTTATGGGAGTTGGTAAGATCATTTTGACGATTGTTGATGGTAGTTCTTTCACTTTGTCAGAAGCTTTATTTGTGCCAGGGATCAAGAAGAACCTGTTATCAGTTTTTGCATTAGCCAAGATTGGCTTGGTTGTGAAATTTGTTGATGACAAGTGTACAATTCATGATCTGTCAAATGGCGATGTGATTATTGCTTCTAGCATTTTATGTCGTGGGTTGTATAAGCTCATAGACTATGAAAGATCTGTAAATGATTTAGCATATGTAGTAAATGATTCTAATGCTATGTCAGATGCAAAGCTTTGGCATACACGCTTTGGTCATCTGAATTTTGCTAGTTTGCTACGCCTGCAGAAATCTGAAATGGTGTCCTCTTTGCCCAAACTTGAGGCACCCGAAAAACATGTTTGTGAAGGCTGTATTTTGGGCAAGATGCAGTGCTCGTCCTTTCCAAAAGATGGTTCAATTCGGGCTACTCAGAAATTCAAGCTTATACATGGTGATGTCTGTGGTCCTATGCAGACACCTTCTCTTGGGAATTATCTTTACTTCGTGACTTTCATCAATGATTTTTCTAAGGATGCATGGGTATATCCATTGAAGGCAAAGTCCGAAGTGTTCATGTACTTCAAACAGTTTTTGGTTTTGGCTGAAAATCTGTCAACATGTAAAATGGGCACCCTCCGTTCTGACCGAGGCGGGGAATATATGTCTTCTGATTTTAATGCATTTCTGGCTCAACGTGGGATAAAACACTAGTGTACAGTGTTGTATACATCTCAAGAGAATGGAGTTGCTGAACGAAAGAACCGTTCACTCATGGAGATGGCGAGTTGTATGGTCTAGAGTCAAGCTTTACCACATAGTTTCTTGCTTTAAGCTGTCATGTGTGGAGCATATGTACTGAACAGGTGTCCCACTAAAGCGCTGCAGTCTATCACTCCATATGAGGCTTGGCATGATCGCAAGCCATGTGTTGCTCATCTTCGTATTTTTTGTTGTTTGGCATATGCATTAGTGCCTGAACAACATCGCAGAAAATTGGATGATAAAGCAGTAAAATGTATTTTTGTTGGGTACAGTTCTGAAAGTAAAGGCTATCGTTTGTATCATCCGCAGACTAAACGCATTCTAGTTAGCCGTGATGTTGTTTTTGTGGAAGATGCTATTCAGCCATTGCTTTCATGTACTAAGGAGACATCTGTTAGCTCAAAGACATGTATGATACTTTGATGCCTCTTTTCATAGGTGGACAGTCTAGTGCTGGTCCCAATGAGGCAACTTCTCAGCCTTTGCAGGTTTCATGTGATAATGCAGTTCATTCCATTTTTGATGCAGATTTACATGATGCACTAGTTGATGAGAGAGCTCATAATGAACAGGCAAAAATTATGCCAAAATGGCTGGTGCAGACTTTGCATGACAGCAAACTAGATTCACCTCTGTCATATCGTACTCGTTCAAGCTCTCATAGTCCCTCTTTTGCATCAAATTGCTATGCTATGGCTGCATCTAGTCTCTGTGATGAAAATGAGGCTGTTTCGTTTGATGAAGCACAAAATTCAAAAAATTGGATGGCTGCTATGCAATCTGAATATGATGCTATAATGAAGAATGGTATTTGGTCTTTATGTCTTTATGTGACTTGCCTCATGACAAGAAGGCCATTGGGACTAAGTGGGTATACAAGCTGAAGCATAAGCCCGATGATACAATTGACAGGTATAAGGCTAGGCTTGTTGCAAAGGGTTATGCACAAGAAAGAGGCATTTATTTTTTATGAGACCTTTGCACCTACATGTCGTATGACTACTGTTTGGAGCATTTGTGCACTTGCAGCTCATCATGGTTCGAGTGTACATCAATTGGATATTAAAACAACATTTTTGAATGGTGACTTGCATGAAGAAGTGTATGTTTTTCAGCCTTGTGGCTTTGTGCAGAAAGGGCATGAAAATCACGTGTGCAGGTTAAAGAAGGCATTATATGGTTTAAAGCAAGTACCGCATGCTAGGTATGAGAAGATACATGCCTATCAGATTGCACATGGTTTTGAGAACAATCCAACTAAAGGCACCTTATATGTTAAGCGTGCTAATGATGTGCTTCTCATCATTGTTGTTTATTGTTAGCTCAGAAAATGGCTGGTTTTGATGCACTAATGTGGTTCTATTTGGGAGGAAAATACGTTTGATTTCAGGTACTTGAAGAGTGGATTTGATGATTGATGAGAAGCATTTGGAGGAAACACAACAACTTCTTGGTAAAAAAGGGGGGCTGTCAAGGGAGGCAATACTTGGAGACATGGTTTTTTGTCATGGTGGTCAATGTATATACATATATTGGTAAAGGAAAACAGGGCTATCGATTATGAACTATAATGAGAAGTCAAGCATGGGTTGTTTGAACGGGAAAGGACAAGAACTCCAACAAAAAGAAACTGTGAAGAATGTTTCGATTTGGAGGATTCCAGTGATGGTGGGATCTTCTTATTGCAGATTCCAGGGATGTGGAGAAAAGGTTTCACTTGAAAAAGGCCATTGTGCTTTTGAAGTTGGAGGATATTTTATCATCAAGGGTTCTGAGAAGTTGCTTCGCAGGGATTGAGCATGGAGAAGCCTCCTAAGAACATAGGAAATACTGACGTGCAGAGGAAATTAGAAGCGGCTTTGTTTCAGGGGGATGCTTTCTTATCAAACATAAAATACAATGGTTTGACTGATTTCTGGAATTTGATCTTCGAAACCTCACCGAAAAAGAATTCAGAGATGTCGAGGTGTTCAACCATTTCTTTGTTCTCATCCCAAAGGCTGGCTGTTTTAATTGTCAGAGAATAAAAAAAACCAAATTGGAAGCTTTCTGTTTTGTGTGCAGAAAAGAGAAGTTCTTTGATTTGTGTGGTAGCAAAGGCATGACATGGGGCAACTAGGCACCAGTGGCCCGCTCGATCATCAGAGAGAGAGACTAGAGCTTAATGCACACATAGAAAGAGAGTACTGGAAGTAGAGTCTTCTGCAATGAGTGCTCTATCTGCCTCCGCTTCACTTTTTTTCTCCCTTTCTGCATGCGTGTGTGCAGGTCTAACATATAACGAAACCAGAAGTTTTACACATGTCTGATCGTACAATCCAATACGCACCCTCCCCCTCCAGCTCTATCTCGGGGCTTCAAATCTGCTTGAATTTTTCCACGCCCCACAGCTTCTCATTCCTCTCCGCTCTTAGGCATTTTGATCCATAGCTCGAGCATAGCATTCGTTGCAGAAGTTCGTAGCGTGCATAGCTCGCTCTTATCGCGCATACATGATTTACGCACATTTGATCTTCAAACTGCAGCCGCCTTCCTTGCCAAGCGAGCTAAAGCAGTTGAATCAAAAGAGCTTTTCCTTTCCTGAGTTTGAGCTCCACCTCCCCTGCAAACAGCCATCCTTGTCTAGTTTCCATTGCTTCGCGGAGTGTAAAGAGTGAGTGAAGAAGGAAACTCCAGTCTGTTCAACCCAATCGAGGCTTCATAGATCATTTGCAATTGCCCATCCAGTGGGCACTCGGTAGCGGATTCTGCGAAGCATTCAGCCACCTATTTTGTGATTGATGGACCACCAGCAATCCACCTCCAAGTTCAAGCGGATATGTGTATTCTGTGGAGCTTGCTCTGGGCACCGCAATGTGTATCAGGATGCTCCCAGGGGAGACTCTCTATCCCCTTTTTTTTCTGATTTTTGGGAGGCAGTTCTGATCCCCTCGGGGTAGAAGCAGAAGTTGGAGGGAAAGCCTTCGGTTATCCCTGTGGGACGTGAAAGAGTCAGTGGGAGATTGCAGTGAGACGAAGGGGGGAGACTCCATGATGGAGAGTAGAATATTTCCCAGGTGCGTACCGCTTCTGAATATATGAGTTTTTGTTGAGGAGTATGATACTCGAGTCGCATCAAGTATTTGTATTTCCCTTCAAACTCCTGTGTGGTTAGACTCAATGGAGTGTGGTTGTTGGGATGCTACATGCATATGTGGAGAAATCTTCAAGATTTTTGTTAAATTCTGCTGCTGCAGGTGCTATAAACACTGAAGTCTGAAGAGCTCTTATCATCGTATTTAAAATTACGATTCGTATTCTCTTTCTTCAAGCTAAGCATAGAACTGTTTCATACACAGAGATTGAATCGCGCATGAAGAAACAATGTATGAATGTAACAGTCTCTGCACATTTCATACACGCTAGCACATGTGAATTTTGAAATGATAGGTATCGATCCATTAACATGCATTATCGTTGGCTGTGTGTCTTTCCATTCATAAACCAAAATCAGTTCCTCATCTGAGCGCAGCATTTCACGTTCCTTTTCATATGTTGTTAACTCATGACCCCCATTTAAATGGCTAAGGCAGTAGGATTTGTTTTAGAAGGATATGTATGTGTTTTTCCGAATACTGGTCTGTAATGTGATGCACTGAAGCCTTGATTCCCAAGGACTCATTGTTTTTACCAAATTCTGTTGTTCAAATCGCTGCAATCCATTGTGAATCAGTTGCTCTTCAATAGTTTGGGTTTGTCTGCACCTTATGCCTCCTCTAGACTTCACTAGAAGTTAATGCTAAAGATGATCTGCGAGTGGATTATTAGGATGAATTGATCGCGAAACATAGATTCAAAGTGTAACGAAATCTTACGATTTAAATGCAGGTCTCAAAAGAAATTTTCGAAACCAAGATTTTTTCCTTTGCGAAGATAAAACGATGAAACTCTTGTTTAAATAAACTATCATGATCGATCTTTTTCTTCGTATTTCAAGAATGAAACTATGTGTTTGAATGCTGTGAATGTAGAAGCTCTTGCTCTAATGCTGGGAGTTTTTCATCAATGATGCATTTTCATTTAGTTTTTTGTAATGAGCTTATGCGAGGTATGATCCTCTCAACTCTTCAAATTCGCTGTGCAGATCTAAAAAATATCCGTAATATTGCATCTAAAATGCATACACATACGATATACATCCGTACAAATCTGCACCGGGATCACAAGCTCTCTGACTTGATGAAAAAAATCTAGACCGCTATGGCAAGTAGAGGATAGAGGCCGATCTCCCTGAGTCCATGACAAGGGCAATCTCTTAAGCCAAAAGGTCACAAGAATGTCTCACTATGAATTCGGATCCCTTTAAGTTCACATTTCACAAGGAATTCGTCATGCATTGATTCAAGGGGGCCTTTTAGAGTCTAGTTCATGGCGAAAAAGAATTAACTTCAAACCATGAGATTATATCTTTACTTACTCTCTCATTCACTTCCACCCCTTCTGAGAAAACCGTGATAATGGAAGAGTGTGTGGATGTATTTGAATACATGTTTGTGAGTGTCCCTGTGATAGAGGGAGAGACAGAAAGTTTGAGAGAGCGCATGAGAATGGGAGTTTGTGAGGGGGAGTAAGGAAGGAAGGGAGAGAACAAGGGAGTAAAGAGAGCGAGCTCGAAAAGCAAATCATCAGTTTGGGTTCCCACTCCTTCTCTTGTCCTAGCTACATTTGGCCATCATTTGGTTACTTGAGAGCAAGACGAGTGATCCAATTTCGCGTGATTTTCATAAATCATAAGCATAAAACTAGTGATTCCCTTGGGGTTTAAGGATTATACATTTTGGTGCGTCTGCTGGGAATTTGCTTGGCACGTCTCTATAAGAGAGTGCCTTAGGTTCGCGTAGCGCCACATGTTGGCGGAGCTTGCGGACTCCAGATCTAGTACATGAGCGAGGGGAGCTCATCCTCAAGAGCAACACAAACGCAAAGAGAGGAACGCGCTCAGAGAAGAGCCCTTGAAAGAGAAAGGAAGAGGTGGGAATCGCAAGGTGAGTCAACCTCGACTAGCTCGAAGAAATCTGCCAAAAACGTGTACTCCCGTAGAAGAGTCGCGAATCAAGTGCAAAAGTTTGAAGGAGGGATCCTGAGGCCGCGTGCACTAAATTTTTGGGATCGAAGTGATATTGACATCACACCTCTGTTCGAAATGGCTCAACGGATTTCAGTTCATTTGGGGGACTTCACCAAGTTCTCAGGTGCTTGGGACGAGGATCCTGATAGTTTTATCCAGCTGTTTGAGGTTACTTGTGAGGCCAATGAGTTAGTTGACCAGGGTCAAAGGTTGAGGATTTTTCCAGCTATTGTTAGCTCCGACAATGGAAGTACAACAGTTGAGAGAAAGGGTTAGAGTGCTAGAAGCAGAGCTTCTTCTAAGGAGAAGTCGAGAATCGGAAAAGGAAGCGAAGAGTAAGACTAAAGTGTCGGAAGCCATTGCAAAAGCTGAACTAAAGAAATTGGGTCCAATCGAAACAGAACAAAACAATGATTTACTGGCCAACCATGCACGCGTGATCGCGGAGCACTTTCCAATCACAGCATCGTCAAGGAATAAGGAATATTCGCGAGAAGCTCAGGTGGAAAAATGGGAAGTTTTTCCAGAAAAGTTCTTGAGCGTGGGTCAGAGCTACCAGATGGAGTACGAGATTGCATTAAATTGGCACTCAAAAATTTCAGCAAGGCCTTTGCATGGTCATAAAGTGATCTGAGAGGAATTGATCCCCGAATCTGCAAACATTATATAGATTTGGAAGAAGGCACCCGACCAATATGTCAACGACTTAGGCGGACAAATCCAGTCTACTCGGAATTGATCAAGTTGGAATTGACTAAGTTATTGGAAGCACGATTCATATATCCCATCGCCTCCAACGAATGGGTATCACCAATTGTAGTTGTTCCGAAAAAAAATAAGAAAATCTGCATTTGCATAGATTATCGAAAGTTGAACGAGCGCATAAAAAGGATCACTTCCCTTTGCCGTTTACTGATCAAATCTTGGACAGAGTGGCTGGCCATACATTGTACTCATTTTTGGATGGTGTCAGTGGGTACAACCAGATCCAAATCCATGAAGAGGATCAATCAAAAACTACTTTACGACAGAATCGGGTACGTATGCATATCGTGTGATGCCATTTGGATTATACAATGAGAGGAACTACACAACTACAGAAAAGGAATGCCTCTCGATGATCATTGCGGTAACCAAGTATCGGCATTGCCTGATGGCAAAGCATTTCACGTTTTATGTGGATCATGAAGCCCTAAAGTATATCATCAATAAACCCGAGCTATCAGGGCGATTGATGAGGTGGATGCTACTCCTACAAGAATTTCAGTTCATAGTGGTAACCAAACCAGGCAAAGCGCACTTATTGGCTGACCATTTATCTTGAATTATTAATGAGGAGCCAATCTCTGGTCAGCCCGATGATGCTCCTGATGGGCATCTATTTCAGGTTGATGCTAAAGTACCTTGGTATGCTGACTTGGTGAATTTCTTATGCACCACTAAATACCCGCTGGGGAGCAAGCAAGAGAGAGAAGCAAAAACTGTTAGTACTGGCAAAACACCATAGCATCATTGGTAGGCAGCTCTATCGATATTTTGTCCATGAGAGCATTTATCGGAGGTGTCTTGAGGAAGAAGAAGAAACCCTAGAGCATTACATGATGAACCCTACGGTGGGCATTTTGCTGGTGAGCAGACGGCAAGAAAGATTTTATTGGCTGGGTATTGGTGGCCAACGTTGTTCAAAGACTCTCACATATACTGTAAAAAATGCGACAAATGCCAAAGAATGGACAAACCAACATTAGCATATGCAGCTCCTCTTACGCCGGTGCTGGCGCTTAAGTCTTTTGAAAAATGGGGAATCGATTTTGTGGGGCCAACTGATCCTCCCTCAAGACGTAGATCCAATAGGTATATCTTGGTCTGCACTGACTATGTTACCAAGTGGGTAGAAGCCAAAGCTCTGAAGACTGACCGAGCTGTTGATGTAGCTAAATTTTTGTATGAACAAATTATCACCCGATTTGGATGCCTGTTGGAGATAGTGAGTGATAGAGGAACACATTTTGTCAACGAACTGATCGAGGAATTAATGGAATTGTATAAGATCAAACATAGGAAAAGCACTCCATATTACCCGAGAGCGAATGGACAAGTGGAGGTTACCAACAAGGTCCTTGAACAGATTCTGACAAAGACAGTAGTTGTGCATAGGAGAGACTGGGATGAGATTCTTTTGGAAGCTTTGTGGGCGTATAGAACATCCTACCGAGTGACGACCAAGAGCACTCCGTTCTCCCTAGTATATGGCGAGGAAGCCATCTTTCCCATCGAAAAAGAAGTTCCGACATTAAGAGTGGCCATTGAGGCCAGGCTGGGAGAGGAAGAGTCATTGAAAGAGAGGTACATACAACTGGTCAAGCTAGAAGAAAAGAGACTCATTGCACAGCAAAGTCTGGAAGCTATTCAGAGAAGACGTAAGGAGAGGCATGACAAGAATCTCAAGACCTATGCGATTCAAGAAGGGGATTTGGTGCTAGTCTATGATAGTAAATATTATAAATTCCCAGGGAAGTTACAAACAAGATGGGCAGGGCCGTTTAAAGTGGTGGAACTCAACTCCAATGGTTCCATGCAAATTCAGGATTTAGGAGAAGAATGTGCTCCCGTGAAGCTTAACGCGCTTCGAGTCAAACCATATTTCAAGTAGTATTAGGACGGGAGAAGCGAGACGAGATCCAAGCGGAAGGACGTAGTAGACTACTTGTACATAGATGTATAGTTATATATATATATACATATATATATGCGCATATGTTAGCTATGATTTTTATTGTCATAAAGATTATTCCTTGCTAGCTCAAGAATTTTGGACTTCTAATTATTTTTTCGTGTTGCGCAGAGACTGTTAGGAGCTAAGTAACAAAATGGAAGATCAAATAACTAAACTCTATTTGTACGAGTTCGGGATATATTTCTCGGACCAGACATTCGCCCGCATGGACATAGAGGTTGACGACTTTGAGACCGAGTATGATGTGGAGCAAGCGCACTGGCTGGTATGCTTCATAAACCAGGGTTTGGATATTACGTTTCATATTGAGTGGTCTGAGACATACCTGATCCGACATGTAGGATGGGCGGGGGATCGATATTACTATTTCGACCCTTCGAGGGAAATGCCTAACGAAGAGAACAATATCACTTGGGCTTGGGCAGATGTGTTAACGATAGGTAGCGATGACGGGGCTCCTGAAGTTGAGCCTGACTCGCCCTAGGGAAGTTGTCGAGATACGAGTACGAGGTGAGGCTATATGATACATCCTCGAGACCCACGTTCTAGATCATCTAAGGATAGGTATACGAGGGACCAAGGCATAGCCGGCTGTAGTTACCAAGTGAAAAGTCAACTCGATGAATACATATGTAGTGTCTGTACTTGAGAGAATGGAGTGAAGAGGTGGTTGATCTGTCAAAGGCTAGAGTGTATATGTTTGCATGCATGTGTGGGAAAAGTGGGAAAAATTCCTTTCTTCATCTCCCTAATTCTAAGGACTGGGGCAAATTAATTAACTTAAAAAAAAAAAAAAAAAACAAAGAAAAAAAAAACATTGTGTTGTTGTAATTGTACCAACGCGCTATGGTGGGCTAGTAGGTGGGTGGATTTATCCTAGCCGGGTGGTTAGGACCACGAGCTGTAGCTAGCTTTGCCATAGGCTTGGGATGTATGTGTTTGTGTCTTAGCTACGTGCCATAACCGGTTGGTAGGTAGGTGGAGCCATTGTGGCAGGGCGGTCACGACCACGAGCCGTATCAAGCTTCGTTATGGGCTAGCTGATATATGTTATGTGTTATCATTATGTGTTTCTGTGTTGTGCGCTGCGTTGCATTGGTAGATGGGTGGAATCAACTTGGCCGGGTGGTCAGGTCCACGAATCGCATCCAATGTCAACGTAGGCCAACGTGTGAATACAAATAAAATTTATATATGAAATTATTCCCCACTCCTGAGGGGGAGAGAGAGAGAGGAGAAGGCGACGATCTCCTGGAAGGGAACGTTATTTGCTTGTGTGGTTGGTATATGGTAGCTTGCGACAGATCAGCTCACTCTGAATCAACATTCTCAAAGGCACGGATACTGTATATGTACTTATAGATAATACCTTTAGCGAGGTAATGCAACGGTCTTACTTTATAACTTGTGTGCCCTATCCGAGGGTTTTCCAGTGTGTGGAGCACTCTAGGGTTTTTATATAGGTCTTGACTTGTACTCGAATCTTGATGGCTTTTGTAGGACGACGATGGAGATTCTTCGGGAGTGTCTGGTCATGGAATATGTGTACATAGCGAATAGTTGGTCAATAAAAGGGGTATGCATTTTGGGTATGTTGCATCTCCCGTTGAATTCATTTCAGTTGTTGTTTATTTCGGTATTTCCGTTTCTATTTTTTCGCAATGACAGTGCATGTGAAACATGGAAAGATATGCATGTGTTATTTTATTTGAGACTATTTTCATAATGGAATGCATGAGTCATTTGATGCATGTTGGAATTGGAGTTGCATATATGCGCATGTTCTTGGATCATTTTGGAAATGAATGATTTGTATGTATTCATGATTGATTTTTATGGCACTAATAGCTTCAATGAGTGCAGGTTCCGTTGGAGTAATGACTCGATGGAAAAGTATGCAAACTAGTTGTACACTGACATGTTCATGGCTATTTTGATTATATTGCAGTGAGAGTGGCTCGTCAACAACGACTTCGCAAATAAGAAGAGGGGAGTATGTTAGCTCAGAAAATGATTGGTTTTGATGCACTAATGTGCTTCTATTTGGCAGGAAAATACGTTTGATTTCACGTACTTGAAGAGTGGATTTGATGATTGATGAAAAGCATTTGGAGGTAACACGACAACTTCTTGGTCAAAAAAGGGGGCTGTCAAGGGAGGCAATACTTGGAGACATGGTTTTTTGTCATGGTGGTCAATGTATATACAGATATTGGTAAAGGAAAACAGGGCTATCGATTATGAACTATAATGAGAAGTCAAGCATGGGCTGTTTGAACAGGAAAGGACAAGAACTCGAACAAGAAGAAACTGTGAAGAATGTTTCGATTTCGAGGATTCCAGTGATGGTGGGATCTTCTTATTGGAGATTGCAGGGATGTGGAGAAAAGGTTTCACTTGAAAAAGGCCATTGTGCTTTTGAAGTTGGAGGATATTTTATCATCAAGGGTTCTGAGAAGTTGCTTCGCAGGGATTGAGCATGGAGAAGCCTCCTAAGAACATAGGAAATACTGACGTGCAGAGGAAATTAGAAGCGGTTTTGTTTAGGGGGGATGCTTTCTTATCAAACATAAAATACAATCGTTTGACTGATTTCTGGAATTTGATCTTTGACACCTCACCGAAAAAGAATTCAGAGATGTGGAGGTGTTCAACCATTTCTTTGTTCTCATACCAAAGGCTCGCTGTTTTAATTGTCAGAGAATAAAAAAAACCAACTTGACAGCTTTCTGTTTTGTGTGCAGAAAAGAGAAGTTCTTTGATTTGTGTTGTAGCAAAGGCATGACATGGGGCAGCTAGGCACCGGTGGCCCGCTCGGTCATCAGAGAGAGAGACTAGAGCTTAATGCACACATAGAAAGAGAGTACTGGAAGTAGAGTCTTCTGCAATGAGTGCTGTGTCTGCAATGAGTGCTGTGTCTGCCTCCGCTTCACTTTTTTTCTCCCTTTCTGCATGCGTGTGTGCAGGTCTAACATATAACGAAACCAGAAGTTTTACACATTTCTGATCGTACGCACCCCCCCCCTCCAGCTCTATCTCGGGGCTTCAAATCTGCTTGAATTTTTCCATGCCCCACAGCTTCTCATTCCTCTCCGCTCTTAGGCATTTTGATCCATAGCTCGAGCATAGTTTTCGTTGCAGAAGTTCGTAGCGTGCACAGCTTGCTCTTATCGCGCATACATGATTTACGCACACTTGATATTCAAACTGCAGCCTCCTTCCTTGCCAAGCGAGCTAAAGCAGTTGAATCAAAAGAGCTTTTCCTTTCCTGAGTTTGAGCTCCACCTCCCCTGCAAACAGCCATCCTTGTCTAGTTTCCATTGCTTCGCGGAGTGTAAAGAGTGAGTGAAGAAGGAAACTCCAGTCTGTTCAACCCAATCGAGGCTTCATAGATCATTTGCAATTGCCCATCCAGTGGGCACTCGGTAGCGGATTCTGCGAGGCATTCAGCCACCTATTTTGTGATTGATGGACCACCAGCAATCCACCTCCAAGTTCAAGCGGATATGTGTATTCTGTGGAGCTTGCTCTCGGCACCGCAATGTGTATCAGGATGCTGCCAGGGGAGACTCTCTATCCCTTTTTTTTTCTGATTTTTGGGAGGCAGTTCTGATCCCCTCGGGGTAGAAGGAGAAGTTGGAGGGAAAGCCTTCGGTTATCCCTGTGGGACGTGAAAGAGTCAGTGGGAGATTGCAGTGAGACGAAGGGGGGAGACGCCATGATGGAGAGTAGAATATTTCCCAGGTGCGTACCGCTTCTGAATATATGAGTTTTTGTTGAGGAGTATGATACTCGAGTCGCATCAAGTATTTGTATTTCCCTTCAAACTCCTGTGTGGTTAGACTCAATGGAGTGTGGTTGTTGGGATGCTACATGCATATGTGGAGAAATCTTCAAGATTTTTGTTAAATTCTGCTGCTGTAGGTCTGAAGAGCTCTTATCGTCATATTTAAAATTACGATTCGTATTCTCTTTCTTCAAGCTAAGCATAGAACTGTTTCATACACAGAGATTGAAACGCGCATGAAGAAACAATGTATGAATGTAACAGTCTCTGCACATTTCATACACGCTAGCACATGTGAGTTTTGAAATGACAGGTATCGATCCATTAACATGCATTATCGTTGGCTGTGTGTCTTTCCATTCATAAACCAAAATCAGTTCCTCGTCCGAGCGCAGCATTTCACGTTCCTTTTCATATGTTGCTAACTCATGACCCCCATTTAAATGGCTAAGGCAGTAGGATTTGTTTTAGAAGCATATGTATGTGTTTTTTCGAATACCGGTCTGTAATGTGATGCACTGAAGCCTTGATTCCCAAGGACTCATTGTTTTTACCAAATTCTGTTGTTCAAATCGCTGCGATCCATTGTGAATCAGTTGCTCCCCAATAGTTTGGGTTTGTATGCACCTTATGCCTCCTCCAGACTTCACTGGAAGTTAATGCTAAAGATGATCTGCCAGTGGATTATTAGGATGAATTGATCGCGAAACATAGATTCAAAGTGTAACGAAATCTTACGATTTAAATGCAGGTCTCAAAAGAAATTTTCGAAACCAAGATTTTTTCCTTTGCGATGATAAAACGATGAAACTCTTGTTTAAATAAACTATCATGATCGATCTTTGTCTTCGTATTTCAAGAATGAAACTATGTGTTTGAACGCTGTGAATGTAGAAGCTCTTGCTCTAATGCTGGGAGTTTTTCATCAATGATGCATTTTCATTTAGTTTTTTGTAATGAGCTTATGCGAGGTATGATCCTCTCAACTCTTCAAATTCGCTGTGCAGATCTAAAAAATATCCGTAATATTGCATCTAAAATGCATACACATACGATGTACATCTGTACAAGTCTGCACCGGGATTACCAGCTCTCTGACTTGATGAAAAAAATCTAGACCACTATGGCAAGTAGAGGATAGAGGCTGATCTCCTTGAGTCCATGACAAGGGCAATCTCTTAAGCCAAAAGGTCACAAGAATGTCTCACTATGAATTCGGATCCCTTTAAGTTCACCACATTTCACAAGGAATTCCTCATGCATTGATTCGAGGGGGCCTTTTAGAGTCTAGTTCATGACGAAAAAGAATTAAGTTCGAACCATGAGATCATATCTTTACTTACTCTCTCATTCACTTCCACCGCTTCTAAGAAAACCGTGATAACGGAAGAGTGTGTGGGTGTATTTGAATACATGTTTGTGAGTGTCCCTCTGATAGAGGGAGAGACAAAAAGTTTGAGAGAGCGCATGAGAATCGGAGTTTGTGAGGGGGAGTAAGGAAGGAAGGGAGAGAACAAGGGAGTAAAGAGAGCCAGCTCGAAAAGAAAATCATCAGTTTGGGTTCCCACTCCTTCTCTTGTCCTAGCTACATTTGGCCATCATTCGGTTACTTGAGATCAGGACGAGTGATCCAATTTCGCGTGATTTTCATAAATCATAAGCATAAAACTAGTGATTCCCTTGGGGTTTAAGGATTATACATCTATGTTGACAACATGTTGCTCACTAGTCCTATTGAGAAGCATATTGCTGATTTTAAGGCTGATTTGCATGCTTCATTTGGGATGTCTCATCTGGGGCATTTGCATCAGTATTTGGGCATTCAATTTATGCAAGTTGACGGTGGAATGGCTTTGTGTCAAACGAAATATATTGACACATTATTGCAGCATTTTGGCCTTGAAGACTGTAAGCCTATTGCCACTCCTATGGAGACAGGTCTACGATTGAGTCTTCATAATGCTAGAGATGCGTTTGATATTGTTCTCTATTAGCCTGTTGGATGCTTGATTTACTTATGCATTACTTGGCCAGATATTCAGTTTGCTGTCTCAGAGATGAGTAGGTTTATGCATTGCCCAAGAGTCCAACATTGGCAAGAGGTGAAGCGCATCTTTCGCTTCGCTACTTGAGTGGTACTCGACTACTTGGGTTGTCTTATCCCAAGGGGGGATCACTACCGCTAGATTTGCATGCTTTTTCTGACTCTGATTTGACTGGTTGCTATGACACTCGTGTGTCCACTAGTGGCTGATACAAATGATAGCCTTTGCTTTCGTTGTACCCAACAAAAGTACATTTTATTGCTTTATCATCTAATTTTCTGTGTAATTGTTTAGGCACTAATGCATATGCAAGACAATAAAAAACATGCAGACGAGCAACAAATGGCTTGCAACCATGCCAAGCCTCATATGGACTGATGGATTGAAGTGCTTTGGTAGGATACCTCTTAAGTACATATGTTGCACACATAACAACCTCCAACTAGAAACTATGTGGTAGAGACCAATTTTTGACCATACACCTTAGTATCTCCATGAGAGACCTGTTCTTTCTTTGAGCGACTCTGTTTTGTTGAGGTGTACACGACACTCCTAGAAACTATGTGGTAGAGATAAATTTTTGACCATACACCTTGCCATCTCCATGAGAGACCTGTTCTTTCTTTGAGCAACTCCATTTTGTTGAGGTGTATACGACACTGTATGTTGATGTTTTATCCTGCGTTGAGCTTGAAATGCATTAAAAACAAAAGACACGTATTCCCCTCAATGAAAATGGAGGGCCCCCATTTTACATGCTAACATATTTTATGCCAAGACCAGAAACGGTTTGAAGCATGTAAACACTTCGAACTTTGTTTTCAATGGATACACCAATGCATGCCTAGAAAAATTATCAATAAAAGTCACGAAGTAAAGGTACTTCCCAAAAGAAGGTGTCTCCATCTACCACAGATATCACTATGAACAAGCTTCAATTTCTGAGTAGCTCGTATTGAGCCACCGTCGGGGAAGAAGAAACGCTGCATTTTGCCAAAAATATAGCCTTCATAGACGTGTTTACCATGTGCCTAAAGTTTGGACAGAGAAAACATCATTTCAAATTTTTGAAAGCGTAGCAAACTAGCAAAATTGAGATGACCAAAGTGTACGTGCCAAAGCTTTGCATCCAAGATATCATGAGAACCTTGAACTACACATGCTGAATCATTCACAAATTTTGCATAGTCTATGAGCTTATACAGCCCACGACATAAAATATGACAAGCAATAATAACATTGCCATTTGACAGACCATGAATTGTACATCTGTCATCAAGGAATTTGACAACCAAGTCGATCTTGACTAATGTACAAACTGACAAGAGATGTTTCTTGATCTTTGGCACAAACAAAGCATCTCACAATATGAAAGAACTACCATCAGTAGTAGTCAGAATGATTTTACCAACTCCAAAACAAGATAAGAGGAGTTGCTAGCACATGTGACAGTATTCCTTGTAGAAGCAAGCTGAAGTGAACTGAAGAAACTACATTGCGAGGTAATATGTTTGGTTGCCCCACTGTCAAAGTACCAAAAATCTGAGTCTACTACAGACATACACTTTTCATGAGAAGATAGGTCATAGTTGCAAATAGTAATAAATGCCCATTTTTCATTTTTCACAAGATTTGCAGACTCTGTTTTAGGTGTAGAGGCCTTGCAACAACAATTCCAACCTCTTTCTTCCTTGGCTCTTTTGCTTCCAGTTTTGGACAATTCTTTATGACATGATCATTTGCTTTAGAGTATTTGCATAGCTATTTTTTATTTTCTTTTTTCTTCTCTTCTTTGTCTTCCCTTTTTGACTCTGTAGAATTAGCATATTTCTGTTTACTAGTAGATGAGCTCCATTTACCTTTGCCCTTCTAACTAACTAAGAAAGCTCGATCTACAAAACGCATAGTGGACTTGTTCTTCCTAGAGTGATCTTCCCACAATAAAACAAAGACAATCTCCTCAAATGTTAAGGCATTTGGATTGCCTTTCATCATGAACTAAAGAGTAGAAGCAAAACTTTGATATGAATGAGGAAGACCATTAAGAAGAGTCTTTACAAGTGAAATATCTGGTAAGACTTTTGTAAGACAAAGACTTGAAAGATGTGTGTGTGACTCTCCTCTCATCCATATATACCCTCTTGTACTCTAAAAATAGCGATGTTCTCGATTAATCTAGTGTGAACATTTGGCCATCATGCAACACTTATCCCCGTTACTACTAAGTACCTTAGGGTATCCCCTGAGCTTGCAACCTTGGCTAGCTGGCCCTTGTCCCTCACACACATGGACTCATCCCTATGGATCAATGTCATGATCAGTGTCCATCATAGTTGCATCAAACGCCGTTTCGTGTGCCCCGAAACGCTACGGCCAAAACGGCTGTTTCGAGAAACACCGAAATGCATTTTGGCTTCAACAAATTTTGGGAGAAAAAAGTCGACTTCGGACTTATGTGACCCATTCGCGTTCGAGTTTTCTTGTAGCCTATGTTCCAGACTTTCTTTCCATAGCTTGTGCCCACCTTGTGCCTTCAAGTCTCAACTCTCAACCTTGTGCCCTGAGGGTCTCACCGAGCTCAACTTAGTCTTGGAAGTTGATGCGCTCAGCTTGAGCCTTCACACAATGTGCATGATGGAGCATGCCACATGCTTAATACATTAAACATTAAACATTCATAATGCATACACAACGCACATGGCTTACAACTTACAAATTTCTAGTGATAATGCATGATTCCATATGCACATGCCACTAATGATGAATCATGATGCCACATGCATAATTAGAATTCAATAATTACTATTCAGTTTCAACTAATTAGTAATTTCATACATGTAATATAATGCACATGCATAATGCCATAATGCAACATACATGATGCCACATGTCACATGTCAGTCATGACTCATGAGTCATGAGTCATGACATACATAATGGCATAATGTTGCATACATAAATGTAAATGTATTATGTCACATGTCGTGTCACATGTACATTGTACACACATGTATGATGTGAGTCATGTTGATATGCATTGTGAACAGAGACATATATAGATCATCTTATATTTCATCAAGTAAATCTTTTATAGTTAATATGTATTTGCATTTCAATGTTGCCGGATCATCATGGTGAAGGATATAGCATGGAATCATGTCACCGTTCTATCAGAGTATTCAGGTGGAGGTGGCTCTAAAAGATAGAAATGCAAATATTGTGGAATTGTAAGAGAGGGGGCAGCCACAAGAATTAAGGACCATCTTGCGGGTGTGCCTAATAAAGACATTGGACTGTGTATGCATGTTCCCTTAGATGTAAAAGCTCAGCTAGAATCTTGGAGATATTAACGCTTGGGAGTGTCTCAAGCATCTAGCAGTGCTACATTGGGAGAAGGATCATCTTCAAACGTACCATGTGAGGAAGGACCTTCAAAGAGGCAAAGAGTGGATTTAGAGACGGAAGATGGATCCACACCATACATGGGATCGAATTTCAAGTCTACATCTGGCATGGCAGCACATAGAACACCTCTCCAAGGTAGTGATGTCCTTCCACCAAAGGATGTTAAAGGAGATGGTGGATAGATTCCAAAGATGAAGTGTTGCTGCAAAATCCAGCCAAGAATAAGTTGTGGAGAGTAGATTAGACCTTTTGAGCTTCCCAACAATTATAAATAATCACCTAAGTGCTTTGGAGCATCATCCTCTAATCAATGGATCAAAACAGATGAGTAGAAAATTTAACTATGAGCTAAGACTTGCTATTTTGGTCTCTACACATGTTCAGTAAAATGAACAGTGCTCTCAACTTGCTAGCAATTGATTAAATTCCTTTTGGGAGTATCTAATTAACTTAGATAACTACCAGTTACAAGTTATTTCACTTGAAATGATCAAGTGTAATTGGAGAATGATGCTTAGCAAGTTGGAAGACTATCCCGACGTTTTCGGGCTGCTACAATATACAAACTAGTGAGCAGAGTTGTGAAGATATCTCAAGATTGAGAAAAGCAATGAAAATGAAACTTTGTAGCTATGAAGTAGATAGTATGCTGAATCTATACCACTTTAAATCACATCAAAGGATCAACTATGCACTGAGAATCAATTCTGAGAAGATCACTGTTCTGAGATGAACTTGACAGAGAAGTGAAGTAGAGATGTGGTCAATGTATATGTATTAAATCACATAGAATTACAATGACAATGGCAATGTATAATTGCACAATGTGAGAGTAGTGATGGAGCTATAGAATCAGCTCACTAATCAAAGAGAACCCCTCTCAAATGATCTCCAAATCCGGCTCTATCTCACGCGAGATTTTGATCCATTTTTGTAGCTTGGAGTTGGAGCCAACTTTTGAATTCAAATTCAAGCTCTTAACATAAAGTGAATCCTAAACTTTAGGACTTACTTTCTCATCAATCAACTACCAAGTAATTCGAGATTTGATTCCTCCTAACTCCACGTGAGAGTAGTGCAATCAACATATGCACTTTTACAAGGATAGAAAGTAATTTGAGTTTTACAAAGGAATAGTCATATGTGACTATATGAAATAAAAGCTAGTTTTCCAAGTGAGGTGAGGTGACCCTCTGAAAATAGGTGCTTAAGCATTTCCTTCTTTTGTGGAATATTAGAGTGAGTGTGCATCAGAATTCCATGGAATCCTTGTGACGAATTACTAACGAAAGGAGTCCCCTAAGACATCCCGAGAGGATAGTAGTTTTGAGGGTACAAACTTATAAGCAGTAGAATCAAGAGTTGAATGAATCTTCAAAGGAGACTGAAATTTCCTCCCCCACTGTAGCTTGCTTCTTGCCTTTATTGGATATTGAGGGATCCCGGATATGTAAAGGCAAGTGTGCTACCTCTCCCTTTGCCATGTGGCATAGATTTGTGATACATTTTGTAAGGGAGGTTCATGTGCCCCCCTTCTTGATCACCCACATGTGAATTTTGTACCACCTCCTCTACGGATAGGTTCTAATACTATGTGTATAAAATGTATACTTGATTATGTACTTGAGTAAATTGTTTGAAGGGGAATCTAGTGTGTAAGGTCCTGTACTTGTCATCTTGTTTGTCCTTTCCTTTACACTCATTAGCGTGTTTTCTTGACCGGCTCCATCCTCATTCTCCCTACCAGTCCAACCAAAGTGTCTGATTTCACGTACGCTTCCTTACCCTATAAAGCATGGATGTGTGCATTATGTACACATATCACATGACCTAAGGCACAAGCTAAAGGCAAAAGGAGTTAGATGTATGTTTTTTGGCTACTCCAATGAGCAAAGGAGTTTAGATGTTACAACCTTGAAACAAAAAACCCAAAAAGAAGTTTAAATGTTACAACCTTGAAACAAAAGACCCAAAATTATCTCATGATGTGATGTTTAATGAGCTTCTTCCTAGGTATCATAGAAGGGATAAATTGCAAGAAGAATGTATCTACGAAGTAGAGAAGAAGTACAACCAACTCTATAAAGTATGGAGTGAAGTTTGCCCTCCAGTTCAAGCATGACTTTAAAAGCAAGTTGTAGCACACTTAAGCATGAGAAGCCTCGATCAAAGGACTCATTAAGTGAAGAAAGCAAGATAAGTCCAAGGAAAAGGGCAAAGTAGAAAACAATCTCAACATATGGGTAGAGCTAGAAATAGAGAATGATGAGGAGTTGGAGAAGACTGAAACTCCTAGATTTACAGGTTCAAAGGCAAGAAGAAGGTGGTTTATGCAACCCCTTGGAATGATTAAAAGCTCCTCAAGACAAAGATATTCAATCTAGAGATTGACTTATGACTCTTTCATAGCGAGACATTATGCCTTTATGACACTTTTGAAGAAGCAAATAAGCATGCAGAATGAAATCAAGCTATGAAGGAGGAAATAGTAGCCTTAAAATAGAACAACACATGGAGTCTAACGTCAAAGTGCAAGGATATGAATGTAGTAGAAAATAAATGTATATATTAAGGTAAAGAGGATCTTTGATGGTAGTATCTCTAGATACATGGCAAACTTGTTGCCAAAGGTTTTGCTCTAACCTATGGCATAGATTATGAGGAGACTTATAGTCCACTAGCGAGGATCATTACAATAAGAGGTATACTTGCAATTGTAGCAACAAAGTAGATGAAGTTATATGAACTTGATGTAAATAATATGTTCTCAAATGGCAACTTCTAGGAGAGAGTGTACATGGAGAAACCTTAAGGCTTTGAAGAGAAGAGATTTCGACACTATGTATGCAAGTTAAAGAAGGCTCTATATGGGCTTAAGAAAACATTGATATCATGGAAGCAAAGATTAGGGAAGTACTTTATTAAATGTGAATATGCTCACCGTGATGCAAATCCGGCTCTAGAAAGAAGATGATCAACTTGTATTGATAAGTATGTATGTAGATGATTTGATCATAACTGGGAACATCATGCAATAAAGGAAACTAAGAAGAAGCTTGGATGAGAGTTCTAGATATCAAATCTTGTATAGCTCAAGTATTTCTTGGGAATTGAAGTCATCTACAAGGAAGATGGTATATTCCTTGTGTAAAGAAGTCACATTCTTGACTTTCTAGGTATGCAATGTGTGGAATGCAAGCCCATTACCAATCCATTTGAGGTAGATCTCAAGCTAAGTGCTCTTGAGAAAGATGAAGTCGAGGATGTCACACTTTATGGATCAATTTCGGGCTCATTAATATATGCAACTATTACAAGGCCTGATTTGCCATGTACACCCAAGGCTCCACAACTATCCGCATCAAGGAGACTACTAAGATACTTGAAGAGAATGGTGAATGAAACCCTCTTCTATGCATTTAAAGAGGATTGGGGTTGGTTCGTGTAAGTAAAGCTTGAAGATAACCCAAGTGGAAGGTGGCACCCTTTCCTTCCCCATGCAGACTTGTTATATCCCCTCCAGCTTGATGGCAACACCTCCCTTATGAATGGTCATTGATATGAGTATTTTAATAGTCCTGTTTGGCTCACAGGACTATTGGGACGACTTTGAGTCCTTGAACCAATTTGGGCTATTTGGACGAGCTGGACGACTTGGTCCAATTGAGGCTTCTTGGACCAATTAGGTTGCTTGGAGTGTGCAAACAGGCTTGGTCCTACAATGATGTTTGGTAAGCCATTGAGGAAGCACATAGAGGCCCCTGTCTATATTTGAATGTCCATGGTGGGTCCTTCCATATAATCTCATTGTTTATTACACATCATTTTTTCTTATATTGCATGTATCATGTGAAAGCAGCTCACTATTAAACACTTGCATGCCCTTTTTCTAGCTTTAAAGCTCTTATAAGCTTTGTATAAAAATCTAGACAAGTGTATTCTAAGGAAACATTGGGATCAATAAGCAATGTATGACACTTATTCCAAAATGGATTATGGCTTTATGATTCTCTTTACATGTTGAGGCACCCTACCCTTGTGCATAGCCCCACATTTTCCACAAAGGGACTCTTCATCCTCATGCAAGAAATCCCAATATTGTGGCTGCCTAGGGTGTCCAATTACAAGATCTCAACTCCATGATCTCCCATGTGAGTGTCTCTGCAAGTTATGCAATCTATCTCGTTCCCCATCAAGGAGAGCATGACCTCATGCTTTGTGATCGTCTACAACTCCAAAAGGTGGTGGATCTATGCAAGAATCAAACCATAATGTTTTTGCCTTAATGTCTCCAAACTTGCATGCTCTAAGCTCTCAATGACGGAATAAGTGCCGGTCATCGTGGAAGGGGCTGCCTCAACCAACAAAGCGAATAGACTCAGAGATGTACTTTGAGGGACAAGAGCTCTGGGTGAAGCTAGAGATGAAGTAGACTATGTAGTAGATCGCTCCCAAGAAGATGATGCAGATGTAGAATTGGACCCGAAAAGAAATGACTTCTATTGATGGACAAGCTCGACATGCTAAAGCCAACAAGAGAGGGGAAGATTTAGGAGGATCTTGTAATATGAATCAAAGGATTAAGTGGAGCTGATGGAGAATATTGGGGGAGGATTTGTAAGAGGATGAATGAGATTGGGATAGGGCTATGACTATCATGAAATATTGAAGTCCTCTTCTATGTCAAAGAAGGATCTTGATGACAAAAGTGGGCAAGTTACTCGAGATGGAGTGGAAAATGGTGGAATTCCTAGTGACAAAGATGGAGGAGGCTTTGAAAAAAGCCTATGGTTGAGTCAAATGGAAAAATCATATACCGATGACATGATATTTCTAGATGCTTTATCGTGGTCAAAGCAAAGGATACTGGTAAGCTTGGTGGAGGAGACAATTGTGGTGGGCAAAGGAAAGAATCTATGTGCATAGGAGAGGATGAAGGTATTGTAGGTGGAGGAGGCAATGGTACAGGTGTGTGTGAAGAAGAGGCTTGCGGTGTCAAGGTGGTTGGAAGAGACAATAGTCATATTCTAGGTGATGGAGGCGAACGTGACTCCACGAAAGAGGGTGATGGTATAAAACAAGGGGATGAGACGGGCCTCTGAGAGTGGGATCAACAACACTTATATCTAGGGTGAGCGTAACCTTGGCTTGAGATCCTAATAGTAGTTAGAGGTTTTCGAGAGTCCATCTAAACATGCGTACTATGAATAGCCAGGCTAGGCATTGAAGGAGTAATAGTGATAGTATGAGCTGTTGCACTAGCTATAGTGGTGTTGTTTTGAGCTTGTGCTCCTTTCATGACATGCTTTGGAAGTCCATTTACCCATGCAAATATCAAGGTAGAGTATACATAAAACAAATGGGCATGGTCTATATGTTGTCCACAACATCTGTGGTGCTCATGAAAGAGAACTTCTGTTGAGAGAGCAAGAACAAAAATCTAGTATGCTAGCCAGACCAAGTCGACAAGAGTGGCCAAGTTGACTTGTTTCACCATGTGGAGCAAGCCAATCCAAATTACCATGCGGACCAAAATGGACTAGGGGATAGAGTAGACCAAGATCGACAAGTCCTCCAAAATAGATCAGGTGGTCTAGTGAGCTAAGGTGGGCAATGTCAACCAAGTCAAACAAAGTGGAAGATGCAAGAAGATATGCTAGACGAGAAGACCTAGACCATTTGCAGTATCATGAGGGATAGGTTCATCTAAAGTACTTTACACCCAAGAAGGTATGGACCAAGAGGATAGCCAAATTAGAGTTTCCCATGGAGGAAGTCCCTTAGGTATGGATTAGGAAACATCTCACAAAATAAGTGCTATAGCTTCATACTATTTTGATGTCTTCTCTCAAAAATACAAGGAAGAGACCCATGCTCAAGAAGTCAACTTGGGAGACAAGGATCCTCAAATAGTCTACCTGGTGAGATGGTTGTGCTATAGCTTCCTACTATTTTGATGTCTTCCCACAAAATGTCAAGTGCTATAGCTTCCTACTATTTTGATGTCTTCTCTCAAAAATACAAGGAAGAGACCCATGTTCAAGAAGTCAACTTGGGGGATGACAAGGATCCTCAAATAGTCTACGTGGTGAGATGGTTGTGCATTTATCTTCTCCTGAAAAAGGTAACATGATTATTGTACAATTGTAAGAAGGCATTCATTTTGCCCTATATGGATCTTATAGGCATTTCAAAGATCTTGGACTACATAGGAAACCCTTGGTAGAAGGTGCATCACTTGGGAGAAATTCAACATAGACACTCAATCAACAGTGTGCAGAGACACTTGAAGCAGGCTTGGTTAAATTGGATGAAGTGGATATTATTGTTTTGTAAGAACATTCAATCACTTCAATGGTCATTTTTCCTAAAAGAGGTACAAGGAAAATAAAATTATGTGTTGATTTTTGGGCCCTCAACAAAGACGCAATTGATGATGGATTCCTGCAACCTATCACCATCAAGATCCTACAACAAATAGCCAAACATAAATTGTAAGCTTCTTAGATGGATTTAATAGTTAGAACCAAAGTCCTATCATTTCAGAGGATCATGGATAAATAGTTTCTTTACTTCGTGGGGAACCTAGTTTTACAAGAAGATGGATTTGGGCTTAAAATACTGTATGCCTCTTCCAACTCAGACATTTATTTAAATTTGGGTAAAGGACTAACTTGGATTTTTCCATATCCTCAAGGAAAGGGGAGAATACAATTGGTAAATACTTCCATCAACATTTAGGGACTACAGGAAATCGTTGATCAATGCCTCTTCATAAGTTTGAAACCAAACTCAGGTAAATGTCAAGTTCTTGTCAGAAAAGGAACTTTATTAGGGCATATTTTATCGCCCAAGGTCTTGAAGTTAATCTTGCCAAGGTCTCTACCACATTAAGTATGCATGTTCCTCATAACCCTTAGTAAATGTCAAATTCATCGCAAAAGGCACTTTATTGGGGCATTTTTAATTATCCCAAGGTCCTACACTTAATCCAGTCAAGATCTCTACCACTATCTCTACCACATTAAGTATCCATGTTCCTCATAACCCTAAGGCCATGTAAGGTATTATAGAAGTTTTGTTCAAATGTACTGAAACATAACAAAGCTATTGGTTTTGCTCACAAGCAAGAAAGACCCATTCTCATGGACAAAAGAAGCTGAGAATGCATTTAATGAGCTGAAAATCAAGTTATGTACTTCACCTTTACCTGTTTACTGTGATTGGACTCTAGAATCTCATGTGCATACATGGCTTTGCCACCAAAAGAAGGTAAAGATGACCGAACCAGCACATATGCAAGTAGGCTACTCCGAAAGGAATAGAGGAATTACAATATAATCAAGAGGGAAGGGTTGGCCAAAATATTTTCTTTTCAAAAAGCCAGACATTATGTGGTTATATCTTATAGAACTTTTAAGCACACATGTTTCTGAAGTTCTGGGTGTTGGAGTTAGACGTCTGCGGAAGCACGCTAACAGCACAAGGAAGAAGAAGAAGCTTGGAGCACAGTACACAATACTGAATGTATTATTGGAGAATGTACAAAGATAAGTAGCCCATTAGGGCAATAGGCGTATATACAAGCCGGGGGAAAAAAACCTCCTAAAGAGGGAAAAAAGTGCCCGAGCGGTCCTAGTGTGTTCACACACATCACTACCTAAATATATCAACAAATCCCCCCTGGGAGTGATGCGGTGAACAAGGAGTTGGCACTCATGTATAAGGAAGTGCCAAGCTATGCGGAAATCACTCCACAAAAGAAAGTAAGCCCAAAGCTTAGCGAAAAGCTTCAAACTTCTCCCTAGGCGGAGCCTTCGTGAAAAGGTCTGCAATGTTCTCCTACGTGGGCACATATGCCAAGCTGATCTCCCCAGCAGAGAACCTCTCCTTGACATAATGATAATGCACCTCAATGTGCTTAGTGCGACCATGGAACACAGAGTTCCTCGCAACTGCCAATGCGCTCTGACTGTCAATGAAGATGGTGGTGGCAGAAGACTGATCTGAGCCACACACACTCAACAGTAGCTGTGAAAGTTTCCCTATACTCAGCCTCACAACTGGAAGTGGCCACAGTAGGCTGCTTCTTGCTGAACCAAGATATACATGAGCTACCAAGCATGAAGCAAAAGCCACTAGTGGACACACGAGTGTCATAGCAACCAACCCAATCAGAGTCAAGAAAGGAATGCAAATTTGGCGGTAGTGATACCCCCTTGGGATAAAACAACCCAAGTAGCTGAGTACCACTCAATTAGCGAAAGATGCGCTTAACCCCCTCACAACTGGAAGTGGCCACAGTAGGCTGCTTCTTGCTCGTCCAAGATATATATGAGCTACCAAGCATGAAGCAAAAGCCCCTAGTGGACACACGAGTGTCATAGCAACCAGCCCAATCAGGCCATAGTAAGGTGCTTCTTGTTTGTTTTTTTAGAAGATGCAATTAAGCCATTACTTTTATGTACTAAAGACACATCAATTAGCTCCAATGGTTTGTGTGGCAGTTTGGAGCCTCCTTTTACAAGTGGACAATCAAGTGCTCGTGCGAATGATGCAATTTCTCATCCTTTAAAGGTTTTGCATCATGATACATATCATTCCTTCTTTTATGCAAATTTACATGATGCAATTGTTGATGAGAGGGTTAATATAGAGGAGGCAAAAACTATGCCCAAATGGCTAGTGCAAACTTTGCGAGATAGCAAATTAGATTCACCTTTGTCATATCATACTCATTCACGCTCTCATAGTGCTTGTTTTGCATTAAATTGCTATGCTACGGATGCCTTTAGTCTTTTGATGAGAATGAGCCTGTTTCTCTTCATGAAACACAAATTTCAAACAATTGGATGGTTGTTATGCAATCTGAATATGATGCTATTATGAAGAATGGTACTTGTTCTTTATGTGATTTGCCTCTTCATCAAAAGGCCACTGGTATTAAATGGTTATACAAGCTTAAACGTAAACGTGATAGAGGAGTTGACGTGAATAAGGCTACGCTTGTTACAAAAGTTTATCCTCAAGATAGAGACATTGATTTTGATTAGACCTTTGCACTCATGCCAGATGATCAATGTTCGTAGCATCTGTGAAGTTGCATCTCATCATAGTTGGAATGTACATCAATTCGACATTAAAACTGCATTTCTAAACGGGGACTTTCATGAAGAAGTGTATGTATTTCAGCCCCGTGGTTTTGTGCAAAAAGAGCGTAAAAACAAAGTGTGCAAGTTGAAAAAGGTATTATATGGTTTGAAGCAAGCACCACATGCCCAATGCAAAAAGATACATGCCTACTTAGTTGCACATGATTTTGAGAACAATCCAACTCAGAACACCTTATATATTAAGCGTGCAAATGATGTGCTTCTAATAATTGTTGTCTATTTTGATGACATGTTGCTCAGTGGTTCTAATGAGAAGCATATTGCTGATTTTAAGGCTGATTTGCATGCCTTTTGAGATGTCAGATTTGGGGCATTTGGATCATTATTTTGGCATTCAGTATATGCAAGTTCACGGTCGAATAGCTCTATATCAAACAAAATATATTGACACATTATTGCAGTGTTTTGGCCTTGAAGATTGCAAACCTATTCCCACTCCTATGGAAACAAGTTTTTGGCTGAGTCTTCATGATTGCGAAGATACATTTGATGTTGTTCTCTATCAACATTCTCTTAGATGCTTGATTTACTTATGCATAACCCGGCGTGATAATCAATTTGTTGTCTAGCAGATGAGTAGGTTTATGCATTGCCAAGCACTTAAATGTATCTTTCGCTACTTGACTGGTTCCTGACTACTTGGATTGTTTTATCCCAAGCGGGAATCACTACCGCCAAATTTATATGCTTTTTTTGACTCTGACTATCACTACTCCAAGATTTACATGCTTTTTCTGACTCTGACTATGCTGGTTGCTATGACACTCGTGTGTCCACTAGTGGTTTTTGCTTCATGCTTGGTAGCTCATGCATATCTTCGTTGGGCAAGAAGCACCCTACTATGGCCACTTCTAGTTGTGAGGCTAAGTATAGGGAAGCTTTCACAACGACTTTTGAGTGTGTGCGGCTTGGACGCCTTTTGGCTGATCTGGATGTTGGTCAATCTTCTGCTGCCACCATTTTCATTGCCGGTCAGAGAGCATTGGTAGTTACAAGGAACCCTCTGTTCCATGCTCACACAAACCACATTGAGGTGCATTATCATTATGTCAGGGAGAGGTTCTCTTCTCTGAAGATCAGTTTGGCATATCTGCCCACAGAGGACAACATTGTAGATCTTTTCAATTGGCTCTACCTCGAGAGAAGTTTGAAGCTTTTGTCCAAAGCTTTGGGCTTACTTCCTTTTGTGGATTGATCTCTTTTCACATAGATTGGAACTTCCTTATACATGAGTGCTAGCTCCTTGTTCACCACATCACTCCAAGGAGGGATTTGTTGATATATTTTTGTCGTGATGTGTGTGAACACACTTAGGAACGCCAAGGAACGTTTTTCCCTCTTTAGGAGGTTTCTCACCCTTGGCTTGTATATATGGCTATAACCCTAACCGGTGACTTATCTTTGTACATTCACTTGGTAATACATTCAGTATTATGTATTGTGCTCCGAACTTCTTCTTCCTTTTGGTGTTCGTGTGCTTCCACATACCTCAAACTCCATCAAAAGGGAGACCAATTTCTCCAAAATTGGTCTCACTTGTGTGAGTCAAGGTAGAAGAGACTAATTTCCTAAAATTGGTCTCATGAATTAATTTCCCCGGAATTGGCCTTATAGTCTAAATTCCAAAATTGGTATTAAAGACTAATTTCCCAAATTTCTCCAAGATAGACTACAATGATTCGTGATGACTAAATTCTTCCGAGCCGATAAGTGGGACAACCAATCTTGATTAGCCACTACAATTTGAGGACCCACCAAAAGTGAGACTTAGCCACTACAAGATGAGGATCCACCAAAAGTGAATATGGCCAACCAGAAAAAAGGAGAGAGTTGAGAATGGAGTACTTGATTTGACAGAGTATTGAACTTGATAAAGTATCAAAAAAAGTGCAAAGTCAGAGTAGTAGTGGAGGTTACAGAGTAGTGAAGTAACCGCCTAGAAAAGGTGGCTTATAAGAAGAGAAAAATTCAAGTAATAGGGGGTCTAGTCACGACAGATAGAGAAGGAGAATACATAGGAGAGTAAGGATAAGTGAGTGAAGTGTGTCGATACAAGGTCAAGCGTGGGCAGCTCTAGGATTTGGACTAGAGTCTCTAGCCTTGTCACAGAGGGTGGACAACTGGAGTAAGTCTAAAAGGCCTGAGTGCTTTAGTAAGAGACTTGCGTGCTTCAACGAAACATTGGAGGTTGCCAATTTGCATCAAGAGCTTCTCTTAGTAGCCATTGCTTCCTCTCATTGTCATTGTTATATACCTATCAATGTACCTTGTATGCTTTCCATGCTTGATGTTCATACAAATATGCAGTGACTCTTATTTTGAATATTCCTGTCTCAGTTTATCGTATCCTTGTTGTTTTGTGTAAAGCATACACATAGTGCATACTACACAGAGTAACAGAACCCACCTCGAGCACAAGAAGAACAACAATTTCCTCAACAATTGATGTTTCATCAAACTGTATTTGATAGCAGGTCATAGCCATCGTTTTTGCATGAAAAACAATTTCTTCATCAACTTAAGTACAGTATAATGTCATCTCTTATCACGAGCCTTGGAAGTATAAGTATCTATTGTATAAACCATGTGCAGCAAGTAAATTCTAGAGATGGCTTCCTCTACTCTAGAGGTTCCAATTCAAAATGTAGATCAAACCAAGTAAAAAGAACCTTATTTTAGACAAACTACAAGGATCCTAGACGAATTAGTAGACCATTAGTTCTTAAAGATCGGTGCAACCATTGTTACTCTTTTGTTTTTGGTGGTTCTCTTCTTTTTTATTTTTTTTAATAATCTTCCCTATCACACTTTCCTTGATGTGAACCTCTCACTTTCACTCATTCTCTCACTCATCCTCATGAAGTACCCTCGCATGCCCATGTTCTCTCTCACTTAGCACTCTCATTTCAATCCTACAATTTTCACTTGGGCACACTCACTCTCAATCACATTCTTCACTTCATTGTATTAACTTTTTAGTCATCTTATGACAGCACTTTGGAAGGGGATATCAAGGTAGAGATTTGTTGCATGATGGAGTTGGAACACCTTGTTTAGGTTACCCTATTATGCTATGGGATGGGCTTAAGTCCCAAGGAGGCTGTTATAATGTTTTCATATATGCAGAATGAAGAAAAAAAGACATGTATGGGATCTAGATGCTATACAACTGTTCTATCGTGGAAGGCTCCTCTACTACAAGTAGAGTGAAGGAAAGAGGGAAACGAGAGAAAATGGAAGGCATCCAACCTTGAAGGGGGTCTAGAGTCTAGACTATAGGAAGGGTAGGCACCCAAGGGAGTAGTTGCACACTCACATTGGTGGTTAAGAAGTTTATGCATGCCTCCTTTGACTACCTCGAGCATCTTCCTTTCGGTTCACAAGCTCATTCGTCGACATCTGCTCTCTCATCTCGATTGCACACTTGGGTAGGTGCCCGAGAGAGTAGTCATAGATTCACATGATTCAAGAAGAAGCCTCTACCTGTCATATTCTCACTATTTTGATCATCTATCTTTCAGTTCGCAGTGCCACTCATCGACATCCACTCTTGCACCTCAATTCTGTAAGTCGGTTTGACCGAGTCGGTGGAACTAGGTGCCTCCTTTGGTTTTTTCACTATCAGTCTCTTGTTGTTGTACTCTCTTGCAGTTGTACTCTTCAAGCTGATCTCGTTGTGTGAAACATCTAGGAACTTCCCAATGTATTCAAGGAATTAATCATCGTAATGTGCCTAGGGGTCTCAAAGGAAATCAAACGATGTTCTGGGACTTTTCTTTTGCTTTAATTTCCTTTCCTTTTTCTTTCCTTTTGCCGTTGAGTGTGCTCTTTTGAATTCGTTGTATTAAATGTAACCAAAGGATCTTTCTTTACTTTTCCTTTCTTCTTTCTTTCTATGTCTATGCATGCTTGGGGAAATTTGACCCTATCTTCTGCAACAACATCAAACCCGGCTTGTATCCTCCCACCTTGAGGAACAACGATAGAATGGTATAATGAAATCATTAAACTTCTTTCCATGGGTGATCTTCTCATGCAAATGTCTTCTAAGAGAAAATGATGCTTCCTTTTAAGAAGTAAGGATTTTTCCCTTGTTCACAATAAGCTATATAAAAGAAGGCATGACCATATTCTCAATACATGTAAACTTTGACTTCAAGTGGCCTATGTATTGGAACAATCCATGCATGAGCATATCTATGATTCCAATTGACAAACTGCAAGACCCTAGATATGTTAGAATTCTAGTTAACGTACAAGCTCAAGTATGTAAATAGGCTCGAACACTCATTGCCACATCACAATGCACTTCTTGGTTAGTCAAATGAAGTCAAAATATGAGTTCTAACTAATTGAAGAAACATCATCAGATATACTACGCATGAGTGAAATCAACATATGGCTTGTTGCACAAGCCCATAGCTTCTCATTTGTATGTGTAGAGATCAAACTTCCCCCCAGCTTGCTTGATTAAGCTAGCCCCTGCATATCTTTGCAAATAGGCAGAGATTTCTCCATTGTATAGCTGGACACAGAGACACAGAGAGAGAGAGAGAGAGAGAGAGAGAGAGAGAGAGAGAGAGAGAGAGAGAGAGAGGGAGAGAGACTAATTGTATAGCTGGACAGAGGCAAGGAGGGAGAGAGAGGTGGAGAGAGATGGAATGAATTCACAGCAGCAGATATAGATGGATGGAGAGAAAGGGAGAGTGATACGGTAAAACACAAACTACATACTGTCAAAGCTTGCAACTTCTACTTCGGCTGATGCCCATCTTGAAGATGGAGCCCACACCATTGTCAATTTCATCTCACACCAAGAATCTGCATCTTCATGCTGTTACTCAACCCTTCAAAACTCCCTACCTGCCAGCAGCTGTGGCATCATGAATATTTTTGCCACCATCTTTCTTTTCCAGAGCAGTAACCATCCCTCTCTGCATTTTAGAAAACTCTGGAGAAGATACATTGCTCAAAGTGTTTGAAACCCTTGCAGACTTGTTTCTCCTTCAATCTTGTGACAGCATTGAGAAGGATTGTTTTGGCATATCTCAAGTGTGTGAAACTATGAATAAAGAGGCAGGGACTAGTGTGGATTTTCTGCTCTAACAAAGGACCAAGAGAATCTGTCCCCAGGGGCCCAACACAACATGAAGCGGATCAGGGCATTCTCCTCCCACAGAAAGCATTGAGAAAATAACACTTGCAAACATATCCTCAGCTTGGCTCTGACATTCTGATTTGAGCTCCAACACATATTCTCCATCTCGCCATGGTCTCTCATTCTGTTATATGCACATCTCACTTTAAGATCCTCGCTCCAAATTCATTCCTTAGGAGGGCTATCCAAAGGCAAGGGAGGTTGCTACTCGAGGGCAATAAAGCTACAAAGGAGAATCAACAAAAAGAGAAGGATCAGCCAGACAGTGGTAGTCTAGCTCCAGAAGTGCCGGTGCCCACGAGCATAGCAGACACCTTGCATGCAAGGTCCTTACTCCTTTTGATTCCTCCAAATCATCCGTACGCCGGTTCTTCCCCAACCAGGTTTGTGGGGCTAGTCTTCATTCAACTTCCTCTATTGTACTTTTTCCTTGACATTTGGCAAGTGTTCTGTACATAGTCAACTCCTATTGTACTTCCCCTTTCCCCTCCTCTCTCCATTCTGAAAGAGTCACAGCATCAATGACATAGTTAAGTTCCATTACTTGTCATGTCTCACCATGTAGTTTGTACGTAGTAATCTATGTTTTTCTCATAAGCATCTTTTTGTTACATTGAATTGTCAATCCAAGTCTGTGTCGTCAGCGTCTTTCATTACTTTGGTTCTCTCTGCCTTAGAATACTTGCAGTTTGTAAATCTTATTGCCATGTCCACACTCCACTATTAATCCTGAGCAAAGAACCCCACAGCAACAACAGGCATTTCCCTTTTAGTCTTTGGACATAATGCAGGTTCCCATACGGGATCCCTTTGTACATTATGGAGCCATTTTGCAGCAACAATCAGGTCATTTTCCCAAGTGGTTTCCTGAGGTGACCCACATCTTTAAATCTGGCCTAATGATTTCTTGATCTGACCCATATAGTCAGCTAGGAACATATCCAAGAGAAGGCAACCATCTCTATACTCAAATGGGCATAGGACGCAAGGCAACCATATCGACTTTAGAAAAGAAAACCATTTGAATACGCAAGGAATGAAAATTTCCTTGTACTGATAGCTGCATTGATGGAAAAAGTGTCCATTTTTCAATACTTTTTTAACTCACTGTTCCCAAAACTGGTGATAGGAATGCACATACTAAATAATATTTTGGTTGATTTGGAACTTCTGACATATCTGCAAGAACTATTTTATGCACCACAAATGATTTGGTGTGTATCAGGTATGCAATCATATGATTTGGTGTGTATCAGGTATGCAATCATGCAAACCAAACGTGCCCCCAAATACTTACAGTTTTCTTAGGTTGACACTTAGTTTCCAACTTCCCATCCTAACAGTTGTGTGACAAGCATACAAAGTAGCACTGGGTGTTTATGATTTTTCGAATCAAATGTCTGCACACTGTTCATTAAAAGATATATACTATTGGTAAAAGAGAATTAGATGCTCCCCTCTAAATAAAAGTCATTAAACTGATTTCATTTCTCAGGCCTCTGTTGGGGCAGTATCAAATACAACAATCTTATTTTACCCCAAGTTAACTAAAGAATTTTTCAATGGACAGAATCCATATTAGACTTATGAGAGTGTCAATATTTTCTTAAGAGAACTGAAAACGAATACAAGATCATCTACAAATAACAGTAAAAATATGAGTACCCTTGCAGGAAATGTCCCTTATGCACAAAACATGTTGGTGTACTTAGCTATCTCAGCAATGCAGATTCCGAAAACCATCAGTAAGAACAGGTACCCTTATTTCACCTCAATACTATATGTGATGCTGTTACTGGGGTTTCCAATTCAAAATAGACATCGACACAACATGCGATCTTGATCTGGTATTACCTTTCACAAAAGATCTAGAGTCTTTTAATTGAAAAACAAAGTTTAAATTTTGAGACGAGAATATCACCTCATTTGATTTATTAGATCTCTTTCTATTGACCCTCTGATCTTCTTCTTCTGTTGCATCTTGCAAATTCTCCATCTCCAAACGCAATGCTTCTGCCCAATACCACGTTTCTGATAAATAAGTATATTGCAAACTGAAAAACAAGGTATCCATGCAAAATAAAAGTACTAATTACCTACAACCTTTTGTATTCTTTCATTTTCACCCTTCAACTGCAATACAGTATCTTTCAAGCACTGATTCTCTGCTTCTAATTCTTTGACTTTTGATAGTCTTTGCTATAGAGTTGAGAAAACTTATTTTGAGATTACTACAGAAGATTGACAAATATACAATAAAACAAAATTGAGAAAAATGAGCATGTGTGCCATAATCTAATAAAACTGTTTCTTCAGTAGAAAATGAAGAAGTTGCACGATCTGGATCTTATAGCCGCTCGTGTTATATCATAAATATTTAGTTTCTAAAAATGTGGACAAGAGTTGGCATTCTGGTTTGCTATCGCAGTCCTTCAAGGTTTCCAATCTGCCATACTAACAGACAGTAACGAAAAGAAATACAGAATTAGTTGTTAAATGTTTGTCCCAGATTTTGTGTATTGTGGCATAAGACCTTATAATGCAAGAAAACATGCAACTAGCCCTCCGTTCCACATGACATTATACGAGCTGAGCTTGGCACACCACCGATGCTAGTGGAGGCCCTCTTCCAGTTGGTGACCTTTATTCTGAGAGTCAGAGAGCTCCCCACCAGCAGACTCACCAAGCTTGCATTTGAGAGCTCTAGACATTTGGCAGAGACAGGGAATGAGAGAGTATGGTATGCACAGACTTACCGATGGTTAGCAGACCATGGCATGAGTATTACGGATCTCCACCCTTTTCAGTATGACCTCTCTTCCCCCCACATTACCCTCTCTCGTTCGGAGAGGAATAGGATCATCCGTAAGGACCTACTACAGATACACGTCAGGGAGACATGGATTGCACCACGGGAGCCTCTTCCCACAAAGAGGCAACACTACAAAGAGCACTTCCTGACTGTGACAGCGGATGGTTTCATTCAGAGACCACGATACATGGATACATATATGGCACCAGCTGAGAGAGTGGCCATTGGGCAGCTCAAAGTATCATCACACCAGCTCGAGATTGAGGTTGGGCGAGCCACACATACCCCAAGGGATGAGACATTATGCAGGATATGTAGCGAGGAGGTGGAGGACGGGGAGCACTACACATGTAGATGCCAGGCATATGAGGACATCAGAGGACCAGCGCCCTCTAGGTCGTTTCCTAGTAGAGCTCTAGCACCGCCGTGCATCACTCCTCCAGCAGCAGATGGAGATACACCTTGCACCCCCCCCTCACACTTATATTACAAATTTTTTCAAACCCTCAGCCACTCGAGGACCCAGCTCGATGCGGGGTGTCACCTTACACAGAGCAGAGGAGCTTAGACGACAGCGTCGATGACCGAGACCCCCAGTCCGGAGAGCCCGTCCACATCAGAGAGAGATTCAGGCGATTCACGCACGCCATGACATGGAGATATGGAGACGTCAGCAGCGCACCCCTATCGATTTGCACGTTCAGAGCATTTTGAGGATCTCCATGATGCCTTACCCACCAATGCATTATATCCTACACCCACTCCAGGCATTTAGTGGGTTGTGATACCATCGAGCCTCCCCTTCCTATGCATATCATATTTGTATCTCACCCATTGAGCATATAGAGTGCATACCCATAGCACCCCACACCCTTGATGCCAGTTACTATCCATTCCTTTTTATACCCGTTTGTGGTACTCACACTTTATTTTCCTTTTGGGATCACAGTGGATTGGATCATACTGATGTATATGTTTTGTCTCATAGGCCGATTTTGGCCTCTAATAGACGTTAAAAAGTCTCTCTCTCTCTCTCTCTCTCTCTCTCTCTCTCTCTCTCTCTCTCTCTCTCTCTCTCTCTCTCTCTCTCTCTCTCTCTCTCTCTCTCTCTCTCTCTCTCTCTCTCTCTCTCTCTCTCTCTCTCTCTCTCTCTCTCTCTCTCTCTCTCTCTCTCTCTCTCTCTCTCTCTCTCTCTCTCCACCCCTGCCATCGGCCTGACGCCCTGCCCTGTCTTCCCGTCGTCGATCTCCAGGAGACGCACGAACCCTAACCCTAGCAGAACCCCACCGCCCCCGCCATCAGCCTGACTCTTGCCGGACGCCCCCCCCCCCCAAAAATACCTCCATCCCGATCTGCCCACCAACATTGCCGATCCCCCATGCCCAGTAACCCTTTTCAAAACCGTACCCTAACTCGACATCATGCTCCTATATCCATACGACCCTAACCCTAACCCTAGGATACCCAAAAAACCTAAACCTAACCCTAACTCTACCCTAACCGTAACCCTAACCTTAGCCTTGACCCTAACCCTAACTTGACCTAAAAACCCTAACCCTTATCCTAAGCTAAAGCCTAACCTAAAAATTTGAAATCCTAATCCTAATTTGCACTTAACCCTAGTTTGAACTTAGGTGGAAACCCTAACCCTAACCTTCTCTCTCTCTCTCTCTCTCTCTCTCTCTCTCTCTCTCTCTCTCTCTCTCTCTCTCTCTCTCTCTCTCTCTCTCTCTCTCTCTCTCTCTCTCTCTCTCTCTCTCTCTCTCTCTCTCTCTCTCTCTCTCTAATCCTAAACCTTGAAATGGCTCCCATGGACCCGGAAGGAAGTGGACGACCTTATCGCTAAAGCTCTCAAAGAGGCCAAAAAGGAAGCAGACCGCAAACTCAATATGGAGATACGAAAGACGATGGAAAAGTTTAAAGGACTCGAGAGCTCACACGAGTCCAGGATACACTTGAGGAGGAGAGGCTTCGACACACTCGAAGACTTCACATTCGGATTACAGGCCTACCCGAAGGGGTATCACCGGAGGCAAACGCCACTGACATTTGCCGTCGACTTGGATACGAGAGCATGCCCTACACAGACGCATGGAGGATTGGGAGGGATACATCACGTTTGCGAGCACTCGTCCTCAAGATGAGTTCCGAGGAGGCACGAACCGCCTTTTTTAGACGTCGATCAGTACTACGTGGACTACCCGGCGGCACCCTCTACATGGACGAGGACCTCACGCGTATGCAGGTGGCACACCGACGCGCTTGCATGCCACAAATACTCCAGGCACGTCGAGAGAGGAGGAAGGCCTTTTACCGTGATGGTAAGGTCTTCATAGATGGACTCCCTATCAAATAGGGCGATGTGAGGATCGGGAGGACTGGCCATCGTGTTTCGACAGTGTTGGTGTAAATTGCAAGCCTACACATTTGGCTCAAAGGATGCATTGAAGTTTATACATACATGAAGAAGCATAGGAACATATGCTAGTGGTTAATTACCACTTTACCTCATTGTAAAAGTTAGATTGACTTGGAATCTTTTGTAATCACCTACCAAAAGGATTCGTGGATAAAAGTAGCTGTTTGATTGAAAGAATATCTCCAAGCATTTAGGAGCTTCATCATAGGGAGCCAAAAGTTTGAATTTGAATTCAAAACTTCTACCCATCTCTTATAAAAATGGTCATGAAAAGTCACGGGTAATATAGAGCACTCCCGAGCCTAGCATTACTGATTTTTGAGTGTGTGTGAGGTCTACACTCTAGCCCACACCTCTCTACACCATTTGGCAAAGTTATTCATGCCAATAGAGTTGTATACAAATGTTCATTAATATATACATTCACATTGTCCATCTCTGAGTTCTCTGTTAGTCTACTCAAAAGTCTGTCAACTTTTCAAGAGAATATCTCGGTCAATTCTTCACCAAATTCAGTGATTCAAAGCTTCTTGGATTCAGCTTGAAGTAATCTACATGCTGTCAAAATTCGAAGACATTCTATTCAGTTATTTTGGAGAAATCTGCGTCGAGGAGATCTCTGGTCATTTTCTGCTAGAGTCCTAAAAAGTCGAGGGTATAGCTTAACTTGCTAAATTGATTTCTCTTAGCATAGTTTGTTATTTTACATCATTCCACTTGGAATAGGTAGCTTACTAAGCTAAGTAGATACCCCTAAAAGGAATTTTTCCAATTCCTACTGTACCGTTCATACTGAGCAAAATACACAGAAGGTGTCAAGACATAAATAGAAGGTTTTCTTGAGTTTGTGAGGATCAAAGTTATCTGTTTTGATTCAATCATTACACACATCATTTCCAAAGTACATAGGACATCTTATGGTGCTATTGGAAAGCTAAGGAGGTCCACTTTTCAAGTCTGAAGCAAAAAGGGGGCTGGTACAAAGCAGGTTCTACTCAGTCTCTTAGTGCATCCATCCATCTTTCCCAACAGACAGGAGATACAGAGCCGGATCCATATTAAAGGTAGAGATGAGGAGGCACGATACATGTGGGTTCGCATGGAGATAGCACGGGGGAGCTCGATTTACATTGCTATATGCATACTTGGTTCCTGACGCGTCAGGAACCTTTATCCTGACTGTTTCCTGACTTGTACCTGACGCCACGTCAGAATCACTTTCCTGACGCGACTGCTGCAGGCCAATTTTTTTGGGTGAGTTTTATTTGTTTGCTGGAGTCATTTGCAGACGCGAGTACACTCAGATCTGTGCGCAGAGGGGAGCTCCAGCTTGCTGCTTACCAACTTTGCTCTGTTGTCTTCTTCAAGCTCAAGCCTCAAGGTATGGATTCTGGATTGTGTCACTGTTCTTTTCCTGCAAGCACTGCTGCCAGCACACGTATATATTGCCCCAGCTCATAGGACCTGTGCAGAGCTGAGAGAGCTCAGAGTGCATGGTGCATTATGTATACAGTATATTGCTGAAGCCTGAATCGTGTATATTGAGCTGTTTGTGATGGCCTGTAGCCTGTAGGTTGTAGCCTGTAGCCTGTAGAAGCTCTTTTACTGTACAATGACTAGTCTGCAGAGTCCAGGGCCCAGGCTGTACAAATAAGGAGCTGCTGTACACTAGTGAAGATGGATCATCGAAGTATGTGATGTTGGGGGAAATTGGAATTTATCATAATCACTAATGTATTATGTGATGCTGTACAGTGTACTGTGTACACTCAGGCTTCAGCAGTGAGCACTGTATACACAGAGGAGAGATAGGAGGCAAAGTTGTTCGACCTTCTCATGAGTAGGGATTGTGCCACCACGTGGAGGACGCTACGTGAGCCACACCCACCTACACCCATAGTAGATCCTCAGACTTGGCACACCTACGCCCAGAGGTTATATGATGTCCCAGGAACGCCACCATTGCCGATCCCTCCCACACCGCGTCCTGTGATATCCACCCTCTTCACGGCAGGCATGGTACGACATGCCATTCATAGACTACAGCATGGCCGTTCAGCAGACCACACGGGCTACAGGGCGAGCACTTTATATACGCAGCAGATTTACTTTCCCACCAGATCGCCCATCTCTTCAACCATGCTTTGGTTGAGGGATAACCTGACTCGTGGACTATGCATACCATTACACCTATCCATAAGTCCGGTGATATGATAGATCCAGGGAACTACAGGCATAGTTGTTACTGACGTAATGCTAACTTCTGACTTCTGACGGGATGCTGACTTCTAACGCGTCCGCCATAACGTTTCTGACGTTTACGGACGTGACCTTTTTTTTAAACATAAATCTATATAAAAAAAAGTATATATATATATATATATATATATATATATATATATATATATATATATATATATATATATATATATATATATATATATATATATATATATATATATATATATATATATATATATATATATATATTCATAAATACATACATGCATAATATTTCTGCATTATAAACATGTTACATGCATCATAATTTATGATAAATGATAATTTGAATATTGTGTTGTGTACACATGTCTTTAGACTTTATCATATATGTCAATGTGTCATATTTCATAGTTTCCCAATGCACACTATGCCACCATTGGATATGCATGTCCCATGAATCATGATGCATCATATAGCAATCGCCAATGAGCATAATCTTTAAGCAACATGGAGTAAATGGCTTGAAAATTGAAGATTCAAGTCCCTTCTGTAAGCTACCTCTTCATCTCCAAACTTCCACCTTTGTACAACTCGTGAGCTTGCCTAGTCTTATTGTCTATATTATGGGTATCCCTAACCTCTGTATCTCGTGAGAATGGGTATGATGACTCTCCTAGAGTATGCCTTCATCCTATGTAACCTGATATGATGCACTTTGGTACATAACACAAGGTATGCAGGTGCCCAATATGTGCGAAAACCATATCAAAGAGTTGTAAGTGACCATACCTGGGCAAAAAAAAAAGTCAAGTCCGGATGAGGTTGCTAACGGGTTAGCATAGGAAGTTATCAAAAAGTTAGCTAAAAAGGAACCGGACGCGTCCGGAGGCAACTATGACTACAGGACTACAGGACTATTATAATAGGCCATATCTTGGCCAAGATCTATGGGTTAGTACTAGAGGCAGAGCTCATTACACACGCTGAGGCAGTTTGGATCAGAGCAACCGGCCAGGCAGGCTTCCGCCGCACTTTCTCCACCATCGACCACATCTTCGTGCTTCGTTGCTTGATTGAGAGCGCGAAGGCGAGGAAGCAGAGACTATACTGTTGCTTTGTGGATTTCCGGAAAAGCCTTCGACATGGTCCCTCGAGAGAGACTACTACGGAGGCTCCAAGAGTTACAGCTACCATCAGACATGCTATGGGCCATCCATGCTTTGTATGCACGAGTCACAAGCAGGGTTCGCTGCCCCAACGGCCTATCAGACAGCCTTGTTAGCACCATTGGTGTGAAAGAAGGTTGCCCTCTCTCACCCACTCTCTTCGGTCTCTACACATCGAGAGAGACTACTACGGAGGCTCCAAGAGTTACAGCTACCATCAGACATGCTAGGGGCCATCCATGCTTTGTTATGCACGAGTCACAGGCAGGGTTCGCTGCCCCAACGGCCTATCAGACACCCTTGTTAGCACCATCGGTGTGAAAGAAGGTTGCCCTCTCTCACCCACTCTCTTCGGTCTCTACATCGACGAGATCACAGAGTAATACAACGAGCAAGAGGGCTAGGAGGAGACCTCGGAGGTACGCCAGTACACATCCTATTATATGCTGAAGACATTGTCTTGCTTTCAGAGTCACAGGAGGTGAGTTGCAGTCACATTTACAGGCGCTCGATACCTTCTGCATGGAGAGAGGACTCACAGTGAACCTTGGCAAGACCAAGGTCATGATCTTCCATACCTCCAGTACAGTACGCCATCGCGCCTCTTTCACTGCAGCGGGAGGACAGATAGAGGTAGTGGACTCCTACGTCTACCTAGGTCTCAACTTCTCGGGCAGCACAGGGGTATTCTCCATGGCACAGGCAACGAGAGATAGATTGACGCGAGGCTATGCGGCACTTGCAGGATTGGAGAGACGTTGCTTTCCGACACATTTTCAGGAGCCCCGGACTAAGGGGTGGCTCTTTGACACTCTAGTGACACCCCGATTGATGTACGCAGCAGTAGTTTGGGCACCAGGGATCACGGAGGCGACGTGGACGTGGATTGAGAGGCCCCATGTCACCATGATCTCACGCTTGCTACGCAGCAAGCCCTCCGTTCCACATGACATTATACGAGCTAAGCTTGGCACACCACCGATGCTAGTGGAGTCCCTCTTCCAGTTGGTGACCTTTATTCTCAAAGTCACAGAGCTCCCCACCAACCGACTCACCAGGCTTGCATTTGAGAGCTCTAGACATTTGGCAGAGATAGGGCATGAGAGAGTATGGTATGCACAGACTTACCGATGGTTAGCAGACCATGGCATGAGCATTACCAATCTTACTCCTCTTCAGTATGACCTCTCTTCCCCCCCCACATTACCCTCTCTTTTTCGGAGAGGAATAGGATCATCCGTCAAGACCTACTACAGATACACGTCAGGGAGACATGGATAGTACCACGGGAGCCTCTTTCCACAAAGAGGCAACACTACAGAGAGCACTTCCTGTCTGTGACAACGGATGGTTTCATTCAGACACCACGATACATGGATATATACATGGAACCAGCTGAGAGAATGGCCAGTGGGCAGCTCAGACTATCATCACACCAGCTCGAGATTGAGGTTGGGCGAGCGACACATACCCGAAGGGACGAGAGATTATGCAGGATATGTAGAGAGGAGGTGGAGGACGAGGAGCACTACACATGTAGATGCCAGGCATATGAGGACATCAGAGACCGCTACCCACAGCTCTTAGGGGGGCCAGAGAGATCAGGGCTTTATATGGGGACAGAGAACCAGCGCCCCCTAGGTCGTTTCCTAGTAGAGCTCAAGCACCACCGTGCATCACTTCTCCAGCAGCAGATGGAGATACACCTGCCCCCCCCCCCCCCCTCAGACTTATATTACAGATTTTTTCAGACCAAGAGCCACTCGAGGACCAAGCTCGATGCGGGGTGTCAGATTACAGAGAGGAGAAGAGCTTAGACGACAACGTCAACGACCGAGACCCCCACTCCGGAGAGCCCGTCCACACCAGAGAGAGATTCAGGCGATTCACGCACGCCATGACATGGAGATACGGAGACGTCAGCAGCGCAACTCTGTAGATTTGGACGTTCAGAGCATTTTGATGATCGCCATGATGCCTTACCAACCGATGCATTATATCCTACACCCACTCCAGGCATTTAGAGGGTTGTGATACCATCGAGCCTCCCCTCCCTATGCATATCGTATTTGTATCACACACATTCAACATATAGAGCGCATACCCATAGCACCCCACACCCTTGATCCCAGTTATAATCCACTCCTTTTATACCCGTTTTTGTACTCACACTTTATTTTCCTTTTGGGATCATAGTGGATTGGATCATACTGATGTATATGTTTTGTCTCATAGGCCAATTTTGGCCTCTAATAGATGTTAAAAAGTCTTTCTTTCTTTCTTTCTTTCTCTCTCTGGCCACATCATGGCCAAGATCTATGGGGTAGTACTAGAGGCAAAGCTCATTACGCACGCTGAGGCATCTCGGATCAGAGCACCCGGTCATGCAGGCTTCCGTCGCACTTTTTCCACTATCGACCATATTTTCGTACTTCGTTGCTTGATTGAGAGCACGAAGGCGAGGAAGCGGAGACTATAATGTTGCTTTGTGGATTTCTGCAAAGCCTTGGACATGGTCCCTCGAAAGAGACTACTACGGAGACTCCAAGAGTTACAGATACCATCTGACATGTTATGGGCCATCCATGCTTTGTATGCACGAGTCACAAGCAGGGTGCACTGCCCCGGCGGCCTATCAGATAGCCTTGTTAGCACCATTGGTGTGAAACAAGGTTGCCCTCTCTCACCCACTCTCTTTGGTCTCTACATCGACAAGATCACGGACTATATACAACGAGCGGCAGGGTTAGGAGGAGACCTTGGAGGTACGTCTGTACCCATGTTATTATATGCTGATCACATTGTCCTTCTTTCAGAGTCACAGGAGGGGCTACAGTCACATTTACAGGCGCTCGATACCTTCTGCATGGAGAGAGCACTCACAGTGAACCTTGGCAAGACCAAGTTCATGATCTTCCATACCTCCATGACACTACACCATCGCACCTCTTTCACCGCAGCTGGAGGACAAATAGAGATAGTGGACTCCTATGTCTACTTAGGTGTCACCTTCTCGGGCAGGATAGGGTATTCTCCATGGCACAGGTAGCGAGAGATAGATTGACGCGAGGCTATGCCGCACTTGCAGGATTGGAGAGATGATGCTTTCAGGCACATTTTCAGGAGCCCCGGACTAAGGGGTGGCTCTTTGATACTCTAGTGACACCTGTATTGATGTACGCAGCAGCAGTATGGGCACTAGGGATCATGGAGGCGATGAGGACGTGCATTGAGAGGCCCCATGTCACCATGATCTCACGCTTGCTGCGCAGCAAGTCCTCCGTTCCACACGACATTATACGAGCTGAGCTTGGCATGCCACCGATGCTGGTGGAGGCTCTCTTTCCCCCTACATTACCCTCTCTCGTTCGGAGAGGAACAAGATCATCCGTCACGACCTACTACAGATACACGCCACGGAGACATGCATAGCACCACGGGAGCCTCTTCCCACAAAGAGGCAACACTACAGAGAGCACTTCCTGACTGTGACAGCGGATGGTTTCATCCAGAGATACATGGATACATACATGGCTCCAGTAGAGAGAGTGGCCATTGGGAAGCTCAGAGTATCATCACACCGGCTCGAGATTGAGGTTGGGCGAGTGACACATACCCCTAGGGACGAGAGATTATGCAGGATATGCCGAGAGGAGGTGGAGGCCGAGGAGCACTACACATGTAGATGCCACGCATACAAGGACATCAGAGACCGCTACCCACAGCTCTTCAAGGGGCCCAGAGAGATCAGTGCTTTATTGGAGACGGAGGACCAGCGCCCTCTAGGTCGTTTCCTAGTAGAGCTCAAGTGCTGCCGTGCATCACTTCTCCAGCTGCGGATGGACATACACTTGGCCCCCCTAGACTTCTATTATAGAATTTTTCAGACCCACATCCACCCAAGGACCCAGCTCGACGCAGACGCAGGGTGTCACATTACAGAGAGAAGAGGAGCTTAGACGACAGCGCCAACGACCGAGACCCCCACTCCGGAGAGCGAGTCCCCACCAGAGAGAGATTCATGCGATTCACGCACGCCATGACATGGAGATACGGAGATGTCAGCAATGCACCCCTCTCGATCTCGATGTGCACAGCATTTTGAGCATCGGCACGATGCCTTACCCACCCATGCACTATATCCTACACCCACTCTAGGCATTTAGAGCGTTATGACACCACCGAGCCTCCCCTCCCTATGCATATCATATTTGTACATCACCTATTGAGCATATAGAGTGCATACCCATAGCACTCCATACCCTTGATGCTAGCTATTATCCACTCCTTTTATATTCTGTTTTGTACCCACACTTTATTTTCCTTTTGGGATCACATTGGATTGGATCATACTGATGTATATGTTTTGTCTCATAGCCCGATTTTGGTCTCTAATAGACGTTAAATCTCTCTCTCTCTCTCTCTCTCTCTCTCTCTCTCTCTCTCTCTCTCTCTCTCTCTCTCTCTCTCTCTCTCTCTCTCTCTCTCTCTCTCTCTCTCTCTCTCTGCTACATGATGCACACTAAGAGAGCCACGACCAACCACACCTATTGGAGATACCTGGACAGCCTCCCATCCCCCAACCACCTGGACCACGCCCTACTCGTTCCTCTTTCTTCACAGCAAAGATGATCCAAAGGGCCATTGAGCGGCTACAGCATGGGCGTTCGACTGACCACACGGGACTGCAGAGTGAGCACCTCATATATACCGCCCCCACTATAGCTCCATTGATTGCACATGTCTTCAATCGGGCTATAGGGCAGGGCTTCCCAGAGGAGTGGACGAAGAACATCATTGTACCCATTCACAAATTTGGGGATACCTTAGACCGAGGGAACTACAGGACTATCATGATTGGTCAAACCATGGCCAAGCTTTATGGGGCGGTTTTCGAGACATAGCTCAGCTCTTATGCAGAGATGGAAGGCCTACGAGCACGTGGTCAGGCAAGGTTCCGACGGGCTTTCTCCACTATTGATCACATCTTCATTCTGCGTTGCCTCATTGACGGGGCAAAGATACGGAAGAAGAGATTATATTGCTGCTTTGTAGATTTCCGCAAAGCCTTCGATAATGTGCCGCGGGAGAAGATTTTTCGGAGACTCCATAGCTTGGGGATACCATCAGAGATGATTTGGGCCATCTACATACTCTATGAGCGGGTGATTGGGAAGGTTCGATGCCCGAGGGGGCTATCAGAGGCCATTGCTAGCACAGCGGGTGTTAAGCAAGGCTGCCCACTCTCTCCCACTCTCTTCGGGCTCTACATCGACGAGATTGAGGACTACATTCTCCGAGCTGGAGGGGAGGGTGCAGACCTTGGAGGTACACTGGTCCACATTTTATTATATCCAGATGATATTGAATTGATTTCAGAGTCACCCAAGGGATTACAGCACCACCTAGATGCCCTCCATGAGTTTTGCACATAGAGAGGCCTGACACTAAACCTTGGCAAGACCAAGGTCATGATCTTCCACACCTCCCCCATGGTGAGGAATGGAGCAGCATTCACAGTTGGCAGTCGTGGTCACTTCCTATGTCTACCTCGGAGTCACATTCATGAGCTTGCCTGGCCCCTTCAGCATGAGACAGCCAGCCACCGATAGACTCACATGAGGATATGCAGCCTTAGCCATGTTAGAGCGGAGATGTCACCAGGCACACTTCCAGGAGCCCCGCACAAAGGGTGGCTATTTGACACACTAGTGAGACCAGCTATGATGTATGCTTCGACACTTTGGGCACCAGGCCTCACAGTTACCCAATGGAGTGCGATCGAGAGGCCACAAGTACGTATGATCTCGCGACTATTTCATGGGAAACAATCAGTGCCACATGACATTATCAGGGCAGAGCTAGCTGCACCACCCATGGTAGTAGATGCACTATTCCAAACTATCTCCTTTATTCAGAGGGTGAGGGAGCTCCCTACAGAAAGACTCACACATAGAGCTTTTGAGGCATCTATACAGATATCAGAGTCGGGATATGAGAGAGCTTGGTACACTCAGGTTAGAGCATGGTTTGATAGTCATGGACTTGATATGGATAGATTGCCGCCTTTTCAGTATGATCCAGACTCACCTTCCATCCACCTCTCGCGTCATGAGAGGAATCTTGTGCTCAGACACGACCTTTGGCAGCTCTACATTAGTCAGACATGGCACACACCACACATGGGATCGAGACTATCGCACTATCAAGACCAGTTCTTGGACATACTAGTGGATGGTTTCATCCAGCGACCACGCTACATGGATACCTACATGCCTCATAGCTCGAGGGTGGCTATTGGCAAGTTGAGGGTCTCATCACACCGACTAGAGATTGAGATACGCAGAGCCACATACATTCCCCGAGAGGAGCGGCTATGCAGGATATGCAGAGTAGAGATGGAGGATGAGGAGCACTTTGTTTGCAGATGTAGCGCATATGATGACATTAGAGGGAGATACGAGACTGTTGGCTCCGGAAATGGTTGATTTTTATGCATTAATGTGGTTCTATTTGGCAGGAAAATATGCTGGATCTCAGGTACTTGAAGCATGAATTTGATAATTGATGAGAAGCATGTGGAGATATTGATTGCAGGAATGTGGAGAAAAGGGATTGAGCATGGACAAGCCTCCTAAGAATATAGAAAATACAGACGTGCAGAGGAAATTAGAAGCGGCTTTGTTTCAGGGGGGAAATCTCTTCCGCTTCATGGGCTATGGAGATATGCAGATATATGAGAGGGATCCCTCAGGGTGATAGCAAGAAAAAGCGGAAAATGAAGGCAAGCAAAAGACTTGCTAAAGAATTGGAGTTCTGTGAGAGGACTCTTTCAGATGCGAAGCATAGTTATGAACAACTTTTAGCTTTCAAGTTGGCTCACAGGAGGGAGCAGTGAGCAAGCATTGATTTACAGTCTCCACAATTAATAGCAATGGCTCGGATGAGCACTGATCATGGTGAACAAAATGTCTTACCTCTCTTGCACCTCCAGATGTAGTGCCTTTGGAGTATACCGATGTAAAGTCACTCAGCCAAACGCAGGAGGCTGAATACACTCTACATGATGTGTAGACAAGTGTGAAAATGATGGGTGCATTCATGACTTCTATAGGAAGTCTGACATGGGATTGGTGTGTAGTGAATGTGGACTTGTTTGTCTGGATGCTGAGCACATCTTCGATTATGTGTGGGGATAGGGCGCCTCTTCTTATCTTATCCACGGGGGGGGGGGGGGGGGGGGGGGGGGGGGGGGGGGGTTCGCTGTAGGGAGGAGGATTGTTTTGTTTTTTTTTTTTTGTGGTTGTTCTGTGCAGAGATTCGAGGGGTGTGGAAGGGACGGCTGTTGAGAGTCGGAACGGGAGGAATGAGCAAGTGGAAAGGAGACATATTATGGAGACGTGGCTACTGTTGACGGCCGTGGTGAGCTAACAAAAGAAAGATTTATCTTGGGATAGACTGACTCGGCTGAGGAGGAAAGTGTGCAGACGACAGTTTTGGCTACTATACAAAGGAGGCTTAGAAGGGAAAGCAAAAAAATAATCCGGGTAAGTGTTCCATGCGATCAGACATTGAGGCAGAGATAAGGCAGTGTTCTCTGCAACTCACGCAAGGAGAAACAAAAGGTTACTTTTAGCATATCGAAGGAGGGACGCACTTGTTGGATACTCTGAGCTTCCGAAGCCAACAAGGGCAGTATTTCCAAAGCAAACAATAGAGTGAGATGGAGAGGAGGCAGCAGATAGAGGATGCTTATTCACACTCAGAGGGGCTGAATGTCTGAGGATTTGCATGTGAAGATAGGATTATATATAAACTGAAACATCGGAAGGAGCTCTCCATTTTTCCAGCTTACGTTTGGCTTTTTCTTCCAATGGAGAACGAAGGAAACAAGTATGAAGATCTGAATATGAACCCGTATGTGGATGAAAGCAAAGCTAGAAGCTTATAAGTCTGCTACGGGTGTTTCTGAAAGAGGATCTATGACGATCATTGCTGTTAGTATGAAGCAGCAACATTCATGAAAATAAGAGTTGCCTAATTTCCCCCTAGCTCATATGGACACCGCACACCATCCACTCCATCTTCCCAACCATATTCAGTCTTACTTCCATCTTCTATACTAGTTGCTACATCCATTCCCCTACCAATCCCACCATATCCCTCTGCACCTAAATCCTGCATGAGTTGTCCTTCCACCCCTATACCCCACTCTACATATCATCCACACCCAGCGAAGATCCTTCATCTTCACTTCCAACTCCCATCATCAACATGGCTATTGAAACTCTTTGACATATGGTGCAACTATGTCGCGAAGAGGAAAATACAATGGGGAAACAATTAAAAGCTTTTGAGTAACATAAAAGGTATATCATAACCATGAACACTGTAGTAGAGACACTCGACAGATACCACCGAGAGCTTAAGGTTCAGATGGTATACTTAGAGACAGATAACATATACAGCTTTGCAAACCCAGCTCCTAACTGTCACACATCAGGAGGAAGAGATCATAAACTTATAGGAGACTAATGATGATTTGAGGAAACAAGTGGCATTCTATAAAGGAAATATGAAAGAGCAAAAGCATTACACCACATGGAAGCATACCTATGCTTCTCAGCTGAGGAATCCTATGAGGATCCTCCATCCAGGAGTTAGGAGACTTCCTACATTTAAGTTCAATTTCATGCATGTATTCATACTCATAGCTTATAAGTGATAGTGCTTTTTCATCATCTTCACTGTAGTAGACTCTTGATATGATTACTTTTTTGTATCCATGGATATGCCATTTTCTGGCTCTCTTCTAAAATTACACCACTTTTGAAATTAGAACAATTTGGGGAAATTGTTCTCTCTTCTAGATTTAGATGACTTTTGAAATCAAAACAATTTGGGGAAATTGTTCTATCTTCTCATATTAGACCACTTTTGAAATCAGAACAATTTCGGAGTTAGCCTAATTTAAGAATTAGCCCGTAAGGTTAATTACTGTAATTGTACTACTAAAAAGATTTTGTAGGGCCCTTAAATTAGGTTATACAATCAAGAGGCCAGTTTGCATGGGGTAGGTTTCTTTCTTACATTTATCAACTAATCATAATGATGTTTTATTACGGATACCAAAAGCAAGATATATCAATTCAATGGCTTAACGTCGGGCATCCAAGAATGGGCCAAGGTATTGAAAAAGCCAAGAAGGGTGCTGAGAGTTGAATGCAGGAGCTGCTATCAGCTCTTCCTAACGATTTGGCAGGGAAACATTTGTGGAAAGGCAGTCAAGAGTGCTTGTTTTTCGCTTGAAGGGAAATCCATACAGTTTTGTAGGACCAAAGCATGGCTAAGTTTCGTACTGCTAAGCAACAAATCTTTCCCTCTATCTTCTTCCTGTTTAATTCCTTTGACATGTCCTATCATTTCTCTTTCACAGGATAATCCTCATCTTTGTTTTATGTTTTCTTCCCCTCATTAGTTTCATAGCACTTATCCTTCCTTTTGGTTGCAAGTACACCTTCACATCCTTCTCTTTGCGTATGTACCTCAAATTTCTCATTGCATTATCAACTTCTCTTCCATCACACCTCCGTACAAGAGTTAACATGATAAATCTTCCATCCTCTTATTGCTCCTCTACACCTTGACATGAACATTTTTGAAGATTATGATGATGAATCTTTGAAGGATTTGGATAGACTTGAAAAGCAACACTCAGATACATTGAACAGAAGTCGTAAAGTAAGCTTTCTGATAGCTTCCAAGGAAGCCTTTACTCTTAAGGAATGTGGCTTTCTATGTGGCATTAGGAAATCAGAATTCTCTCTCACTATATGCGACAAGATGGTCAAAGTTCCTCCTAAATTCCGATCAGATGATCTTTATTTCACTCTATAGGTTTTTCTTGTGGAGGTCAAATTCTTCTCTACAGATTAACTCACTCTCTCTAGACATTCCTCTAGATCTTCCAATCACTCTACAACAACCTCTCTTGGGTCTTCCAGTTTCTCTATAACCAAGTGGTCATGTTCTTGTCTCCAAGTGATGGAGTTCTCCTTCTATCCCGGTGGTTAAGTTCTTCTTCTCCCCAGGTATTCAAGCTCTTCTTCTTTCCAACAACCTCTCCATCTCTTTCTATGTCTCATGCTCTCTGGGGGGAGAGCCCCATATGTTATTTTCCTCCACGAGGTTCATCATTGCAAGACATGATGGGGATGGCCATGGTTGAGATAAAGGTTCACCATATACTGCAATTCCAAAGGACATAGTTCACTACTCTACATTAGGTGAGATCCTCCTCTTAGGGGACTTCAGTGCACATACATAGGCCCTTTAGTGTGATTTAAATCATATGCAAAGTTTAGGTCCAGATCAGCTTGGATCTAGCAGGTAATAAGTTGATACAGCCAAGATACGAGAGGGTATGGCAGACGCGTTCTTGAGTTCAATAGCCATGACCACCTTATTATTTGTAACGGGATGCATCGATGGCCGAGATGTGGCACATTCACTTGCTTTCCACATGGAGGTGGAGAGAGCACTCTCGACTACATTCTAGAATCTACCTCTAGAGTCTCTCTCATCCCTTCTCTTTCCATTGGCCGATGCCCACTAGGTGCAAATTACACATACCTTAGTTTTACTTAGCTCTCTTCTATATCACTAGATCCCCTACTACCTCGACATATACATACCACTATACACCATACACATTAGTTTTTGCATATCTATGCACACCATCTTCACTCAAAGTTACTCTCACTCAATCCACATGATCCTCTTGACATGCTCACTTCACAGATTACATCTATCCCACACGATTTAGCTATACAAAGCTTTCCCCACCATACACATGTGTCTCCTCCATGCACTCGGACCATGCGCTAGAATAGTTGGTATGATGAGGAGTGTTGCCAGTTATGACAATGCCCCAAAGTTGATAAGGCTCTCGAGAAGATTACACATGGAGAGGCACAACACGGCATCCAGTCCCTTGCATGCCGTAAAGGCGCGAGTGGCAGGAGCACCATTATTGGGACATAAATCCTCTACTTATGAGTAGAAGTGTTCAGTTGGATGGTGACATTCATGCGAGAGGAAACAGCCCACCCCCATCCAAGACGTGTCATTGGAGTCACTATGTAGAGAGTTTATTTCAGATACCAGATGAGCCATTGATATCAGCCAGTGACACCTACACTTTAGAACTCACATCCAACTACTTACACTTTATTCACATAGAAGGAGGTAAGAAGAGTTGTCTCACATCTACAACATGGGAGAGCAAGAGACCAATTCGACTTATAAGCTGAGTATCTTATATATTGCATGGAGGTCTTGATTTCAGATTCGGCTTAGGGGTTACAGAGCCACTTACATGCAATAGATGATTTTTGCTCACAGAGAGGGCTCTTAGTGAACCTTGGTAAAATCAAGCTCCTTAATTTTGGTACATCTGCACATATATGAAGACAAAGTGTATTCACAATTTCTCGCGGAATCATGAGATCACTGGTTCATATGTTACCTTGGGATGACTTTTACAACCATGTCAAGTACATTCTCTATGGCCAGGAATGGATCACTTGTGGACATATAGCATTAGCATTGATGGAGAGCCGGTATTGTCCAGCACACTTTTAGGAGCCTTGCACCAAGGGCCTATTTGATACACTAGTCATACCCACACTCATGTATGGGTCATCCATTTGGGGGCCAAGATTTGCAGACCACATATGGACATTCGTGAGGAGACCCCATATTCTCATGATTTCTACGCTTGCATGCAGCAACCCATCGATACCTCATGACATCACCAGAGTAGAGCTTGCTACACCCTCGATGCTAGTCAAGGCTTTGTTCCAAGGAGTATGTTTACTCCATAACTCCCGAATATGGATAGCGGGCGCATCATATATAGGGCTTTTTAGGCATCATGGGATCTTGCCCTATACGTGTTACTTTGTACTTGCATGTACATACTATGTACTTTATGGTAAAGTACTTGGTACTTCAGGTACTTTGTAACCTAAGGGGCAATGGATGCAATATGTAAAGAAAGGCCCCTTCACAAGAAATTTGGATGTATACCGTTTGACATATTATTCTTTTCCTCCCCCACATGAAAAAGTAAACACATGAGCCTCTCCTTCTATGCAAAGTGGCATGGATTCAATGGTACCCACCACTTATTGCAAGCATTGTCGGAGGAGACAATGTCTCTATGATCCCTATTACTTCACTTCTAAATCTTTCGTCTAGTCTTAATAGATCATACAATGATACGTACTGGAAGGTGTTCTTTAATATTTCTTGAGTTTTGATGATGGATGGTATTTGTGAAGGTAGAGGAGGCTCGTTAGATGAATGAAGTTTCCTCATTTTCTCTTTAAAAACCTTGTCTATTTCTTGCAAAAATTCAGAATTTTTCATACCTGAGTCTTTTTCTTGCAGGACCCTTGCTTCTACTTTCTTTTCCTGGGCTCTAGTCTGCACCCCTTGTTCTTGATCCACTTCTTGCAACATCTCCAATTAAGCTTCTAGACTTGGGCTGAAAGATGGGTTTGCATTGAGTTCTTGATTTCCTCCTCTCTATTATGAAATAGGTTTAAACTCTAGAGCATAGCTTGGGGTTTCTTTTTTTGGTCCATATTGTGTAGGGAAACATCTCCATGAAATTGACCAAGATCACTTAGTGGAGTCGCATGAATCTGGGAAAATGAGTCGATTTCAAAAAATCGTCTTGGGAAAATAAGTCGACTTCCAAAATTTGACCATTTTTAAGTAGACTATTTTTAAACTTGGGCAACTTCAAGTTGACCATTTTCCAAAAATTGATCTACTTTATGAACGTGGTCATTTTTACAAAGTTGGTCAAGTTTTTTAGTCGCTTTTAAGAAATGGGTCAACTTCATTAAGTGGAAAAAATCATCTAAATTGCCCGGGATGATTGTCTTGAAGAAATCGTCCAATGTCCCCATGAGCATTACTCTTTCTCAGATAAGTGCAAGTGTACAGGAGAAGATTGGATACCTAGATAATTAGGAATGTTTCTCTCTTCTCTCTTATTTGAATGAATTGCTAGTTGCTTCCCTTTATTGACAGAGATAACATTGACTTGGTAGGACAGAGCTGATCCACTTGTAGAAGCCATCTGTTTTGGACAGTCCTTCGAATAATAATCCATTGTATCCGGACAGTACCTGCAAGGTCGAGATCCTTATGGGAGGGACCATTTTCCTTGAAAATGCCCATATTCGCCACATCTGTAGCACATGATAGGACAAGTCGGTCTTCTATATGGAGTTTTTGTTTTATTAGAGGAGTTTACCTGAGTAGTGGTATACATGCTTTCGACTTGAAATCTTGGAGTTGGTAATAGGGGCTGATGTACAGACACACTTGGTGACACCCAATTCGCTTGTATACCCTTCAAAAAATAACAATCCCTTGCTTCATGGCCTTGTTTTGCAAAAAATTGACAGATCAACCTTTCCGGACAATCTTGAGAAGAATGTCATGATCACTTGCATATTGTGCACCAAATAGATGTTTTTACCTCTTTTTGCTTTCTAAGCTCCTCCAACTCTTGTCGGAGCAGAGCTAGCGCTTCATCCCTTCCTTGCCAAGAAGCCTTTTTCTCTTGCAAAGCTTTTTGTAACTTCAAAGCTTCTAACTCTCTTCTTAGCTGTACGAGAGGATCACTTGTGAATTCCTCTGTACCTTCATCTTCTTTGAAACGAAGTCTTGCTCCTTCGATGCTCGAGGTTGCGGCTTCACATTCTTCCAACGATGCATCAGCTTGTACTAACTCTCTAAGCTTTTGCTGATAAGTTTTTGGTAGAGCCTTTTCTACCCATTTCTTGACTAAAAATTCCCCAGGATTGTGAGGAAGACGAGAAACTAACGACTTCACTCTAGTCATCAATTTAGAGAATGTCTCTCCCTTTTGTAATTTACGATTTTCCAATTGATCAAGTGTGCGTTCTTTGGACCTAACTGGGGTAAATGTAGTTGTGAAGGCAGTTTTAAGAGCATCCCAGGTGGTGAAGTGTGCGTCATCGTGTTGATTGTACCATCGATCCGTGAGCCCTTCAAGAGTGGTGAAGTGTGCTTTTTTTTTTGCTTGAAGGGAAATCCATACAGTTTTGTAGGACCAAAGCATGGCTAAGTTTGGTACTGCTAAGCAACAAATCTTTCCCTCTATCTTCTTCTTGTTTAATTCCTTTGACATGTCCTATCATTTCTCTTTCAGAGGATAATCCTCATCTTTGTTTTATGTCTTCTTCCCCTCATTAGTTTCATAGCACTTATCCTTCCTTTTGGTTGCAAGTACACCTTCACATCCTTCTCTTTGCGTACGTACCTCAAATTTCTCATTGCATTATCAACTTCTCTTCCATCACACCTCCGTACAAGAGTTAACATGATAAATCTTCCATCCTCTTATTGCTCCTCTACACCTTGACATGAACATTTTTGAAGATTATGATGATGAATCTTTGAAGACTTTTGATAGACTTGAAAAGCAACACTCAGATACATTGAACAGAAGTGGTAAAGTAAGCTTTCTGATAGCTTCCAAGGAAGCCTTCACTCTTAAGGAATGTGGCTTTCTATGCGCTATTAGGAAATCAGAATTCTCTCCCACTATCTGCGACAAGATTGTCAAAGTTCCTCCTAAATTCTGTTCAGATGATCTCTATTGTTTCACTCTATAGGTTTTTCTTGTGGAGGTCAAATACTTCTCTACAGATTAACTCACTCTCTCTAGACATTCCTCTAGATCTTCCAATCACTCTACAACAACCTCTCTTGGGTCTTCCAATTTCTCTATAACCAAGTGGTCATATTCTTCTCTCCAAGTGATGGAGTTCTCCTTCTTCTATCCAGGTGGTTAAGATCTTCTTCTCCCCAAGTATTCAAGCTCTTCTTCTTTCCAGAAACCTCTCCATCTCTTTCTATGTCTCATGCTCTCTGGGAGGGAGAGCCCCATATGCTATTCTCCTCCACGAGGTTCATCGTATGCAAGACATGATTGGGATGGCCATGGTTGAGATAAAGGGTCACCATATACTGCAATTCCAAAGGACATAGTTCACTACTCTACATTAGGTGAGATCCTCCTCTTAGGGGACTTCAGTGCACATACATAGGCCCTATAGTGTGATTTAAATCATTTGCAAAGTTTAGGTCCAGATCAGCTTGGATCTAGCAAGTAATAAGTTGATACGACAATACCTTGATACGGCCAAGATACGAGAGGGTATGGCAGACACCTTCTTGAGTTCAATAGCCACGACCACCTTATTATTTGTAACGGGATGCATCGATGGCCAAGATGTGGCACATTCACTTGCTTTCCACATGGAGGTGGAGAGAGGTGGAGAGAGCACTCTCGACTACATTCTAGAATCTATCTCTAGAGTCTCTCTCATCCCTTCTCTTTCCATTGGCCGATGCCCACTAGGTGCAAATTACACATACCTTAGTTTTACTTAGCTCTCTTCTATATCACTAGATCCCCTACTACCTCGACATATACATACCACTATACACCTTACACATGAGTTTTTACATATCTATGCACACCATCTTCACTCAAAGTTAGTCTCACTCAATCCACATGATCCTCTTGACACGCTCACTTCACAGATTACATCTATCCCACAGGATATAGCTATACAAAGCTTTCCCCACCATACACATGTGTCTCCTCCATGCATTGGGACCATGCGCTAGAATAGTTGGTATGATGAGGAGTGTTGCCAGTTATGACGATGCTTCAAAGTTGATAAGGCTCTCGAGAAGATTACACATGGAAAGGCACAACACGGCATGCAGTCCCTTGCTTGCCGAAAAGGCGTGAGTGGGAGGAGCACCATTATTGGGACATAAATCATCTGCTTATGAGTAGAAGTGTTCAGTTGGATGGTGACATTCATGCGAAAGGAAACAGCCCACCCCCATCCAAGACCTAATGACATGGACTCACTAGGTAGAGAGTTTATTTCAGATACGAGATGAGCCATTGATATCAGCGAGTGACACCTACACCTTAGAACTCACATCCAACTACTTACACTTTATTCACATAGAAGGAGGTAAGAAGAGTTTTCTCACATCTACAACATGGGAGAGCAAGAGACCAATTCGACTTATAAGCTGAGTATCTTATATATTGCATGGAGGTCTTGATTTCAAATTCAGCTTAGGGGTTGCAGAGCCACTTACATGCATTAGATGATTTTTGCTCACAGAAAGGGCTCTTAGTGAACCTTGGTAAAATTAAGCTCCTTAATTTTGGTACATCTGCACATATATGAAGACAAAGTGTATTCACAATTTCTCGCGGAAACATTGAGATCACTGGTTCATATGTTAGGACATAGTTCACTACTCTACATTAGGTGAGATGCTCCTCTTAGGGGACTTCAATGCACATACATAGGCCCTATAGTGTGATTTAAATCATATGCAAAGTTGATACGGCCAAGATACGAGAGGGTATGGCAGACACCTTCTTGAGTTCAATAGCCACGACCACCTTATTATTTGTAACGGGATGCATCGATGGCCGAGGTGTGGCACATTCACTTGCTTTCCACATGGAGGTGGAGAGAGGTGAAGAGAGCACTCTCGACTACATTCTAGAATCTATATCTAGAGTCTCTCTCATCCCTTCTCTTTCCATTGGCCGATGCCCACTAGGTGCAAATTACACATACCTTAGTTTTACTTAGCTCTCTTCTATATCACTAGATCCCCTACTACCTCGACATATACATACCACTATACACCTTACACATGAGTTTTTGCATATCTATGCACACCATCTTCACTCAAAGTTAGTCTCACTCAATCCACATGATCCTCTTGACACACTCACTTCACAGATTACATCTATCCCACACGATTTAGCTATACAAAGCTTTCCCCACCATACACATGTGTCTCCTCCATGCACTCGGACCATGCGTTAGAATAGTTGGTATGATGAGGAGTGTTGCCAGTTATGACAATGCCCCAAATTTGATAAGGCTCTCGAGAAGACTACACATGGCGAGGCACAACACAGCATGCAGTCCCTTGCCTGCGGTAAAGGCACGAGTGGGAGGAGCACCATTATTGGGACATAAATCCTCTACTTATGAGTAGAGGTGTTCAGTTGGATGGTGACATTCATGCGGGAGGAAACAGCCCACCCCCATCCAACACCCAATGACATGGAGTCACTATGTGGAGAGTTTATTTCAAATACTAGATGAGCCACTGATATCGGCCAGTGATACCTACACCTTAGAACTCACATCCAACTACTTACACTTTATTCACATAGAAGGAGGTAAGAAGAGTTGTCTCACATCTACAACATGGGAGAGCAAGAGACCAATTCGACTTATAAGCTGAGTATCTTATATATTGCATGGAGGTCTTGATTTCAGATTCGGCTTAGGGGTTGCAGAGCCACTTACATGCAATAGATGATTTTTGCTCACAGAGAGGGCTCTTAGTGAACCTTGGTAAAATCAAGCTCCTTAATTTTGGTACATAAAAGTGTATTTACAATTTCTCGCGGAAACATTGAGATCACTGGTTCATATGTTACCTTGGGATGACTTTTACAACCATGTCAAGTACATTCTCTATGGCCACGAATGGATCACTTGTGGACATATAGCATTAGCATTGATGGAGAGCCGGTGTTGTCCAGCACACTTTTAGGAGCCTTGCACCAAGGGCCTATTTGATACACTAGTCATACCCACACTCATGTATGGGTCATCCATTTGGGGGCCAAGATTTGCAGACCACATATGGACATTCGTGAGGAGACCCCACATTCTCATGATTTCTACGCTTACATGCAGCAACCCATCGATCATCAGAGTACAGCTTGTTACACCCCCGATGCTAGTCAAGGCTTTGTTCCAAGGAGTATGTTTACTCCATAACTCCCGAATATGGATAGCGGGCGCATCATATATAGGGCTTTTAAGGCATCATGGGATCTTGCCCTATATGTGTTACTTTGTACTTGCATGTACATACTATGTACTTTATGGTAAAGTACTTGGTACTTCACGTACTTTGTAACTTAAGGGGCAATGGATGCAATATGTAAAGAAAGGCCCCTTCACAAAAAATTTGGATGTATACCCTTTGACATATTATTCTTTTCCTCCCCCACATGAAAAAGTAAACACACAATCGTCTCCTTCTATGCAAAGTGGCATAGATTAAATGGTACTTTCCTCCTACCATGCGGCATGTAGTTTTCCCCCTTTCTTCTTCTCTTTCCATGTGGGTCCCTCTATCTCTAGAGTATCTCCTTCCTATGCATATTCATGCTTCCCGAAGGTCATATCCCATGCAATCTCCAAACGCACTCATGTAAACTACTTGTTATCTCTATTCTTGGATACGATGATAAGTCCTCACTCTCATCTCCTAATTTTCCACGTAATCCAAATGTGAGTAATGGTTCTGTCTAATGTGTCATGATGGAAGGGCAAGATATGCACATGATTGACTTCAAGGGCTATCTCCTCCTCTTCTATACAAGGACAAGGTGGAACAACACAAGGGCAAGAGATAGATCATCGGGGTAGATCATCTATCATTTAAGAATATCATTTATTCTTAGGCATCAACTAGAGCTTGTACTGTACACCCTTGTACTTGGAAGGAGTGGTGCAAGGAATCTCCATGGGAAGCGTGGTGAGGTATTGGCACTCCTACAGGTTTGGGGCCACTCTAGCTTCTCGAGAGGATCTCTTGTTGCCTTCCCCATTCTCGAGTTTTGATCACTGCACTTTGAATAGATCATGTACTTGATATGTTTCTTCCTGTGCATACTTCTCTAAACCTTGAGTGTACTCTTCTTGACTTGGAGTGTTGGCAAGCCATTGTCCAAGTGTCCTTCTGTGTGAACTATCAAATGACTTACTTCTATGTAGTGATCCCGGAGTGAATCTTTGTTCCATTGTTGCACTGCATAATTGTTTACGGACGCATTATTAGTACATTTGTACCCAAGAGCACATTTGTACCCAAGAGCACATTTGTACCCAAGAGCAGAAGCTTGACAGAGAGATGCAGCTTGTCTTAAGGAGCGTATCTGAGAGACAAGGTCCTTCACTATACCTAGAAAGCATCACAAAGACCTTTCTACTAAGACTTCTTATCTTTCTTTGTATGCTTATAGTAATGTATAATACGCCTTTCTCTTTCTTCTTATTCTTATGTGGTTGAGTGTTATTTTTCATAATGGTGATTTGTATTTTTTAGTTTTGAGTATGTTTTAGAGGATTTGACAAGTCTACATAGTAAAAACATAATTATCCTTGATGTTATTTTAGTTTTATTTTGTGATCCTTGTTGTAATAATTTCAACTCACCAAAGCTTGTATGCATACTGCGTCATTAACTACCCACTCCCACTCGAAGACTAGGAATTCCATCTAAAGATATGAAAGAGCTGCAACAACAAAATGATATGAAATAACAAAAGCATGAAAAATAAAAACATGTATGACATAAAAAAAGCATCACAATTATATGAATTCACCAAAAAGATTATATACAATGTGTTGTTTTTGCAAAACTTCAACTGTTACAAACTTTCTTCAATCACATCTCCTGACATTTAGGGGAAATATTGAGATGCATAGCCTTTTTATTGTTTCCAGATTGGTCTACATGGGCTCACAAATTCAGCTTAGAGACCACAAGTACCAATGGGCATGACACAGAGAATAAAGATGAAATCAGAATCACTTCGCTAAGAGTTTTAGATGCTAGCTCACAAAAGAGCAGGTGAGTTGCACATAAATCAATCACTCTTTACCAAGTTACAAGTTTGCAGTCTTTAGTGTGTGTGTGTGTGTGTGTGTGTGTGTGTGTGTGTGTGTGTGTGTGTGTGTGTGTGTGTGTGTGTGTGTGTGTGTGTGTGTGTGTGTGTGTGTGTGTGTGTGTGTACACGGTACAAAGTGATTTTAGGGTCCACAGTCCACGGTTCAAGGGCTACTCCAATCTTCTAAAAGTTGGCAAGGTGCATGAGTGGGAAGTTATTGAAATCCATTGAATGTTCCTTCCAACTCTTAGGGGCCTCAAGCATCCCTTAAGCTATTGCTACATGCCCAGTTGACATTATGTCAATCATAAATGTAATGAGCTAATGTATTTTTGGCTCTATATCCTGAAGGTTACTGATAAAGTTGACGATACAATCTAATGGATTTATCATTTATATTTTGAAAGAGGTAATGCTTGATGCTGGGCAGAATATCTAGCTCAATTTATATTGAATAATGGAACTAGTTGTTTAGTGACTGGTAGAATGGAGTAGAAATGCCACCTATGTTCAGCATTACATGTGCTTCCCACTGCTTGGACTTGTTTTTAGTGACATAGAAAAGCTTCCATCGATCCTTATACTCTTTCTAGTCCCGATATACAGTACGATATAATATGTAAAAGTTATTAAAAAGAAAAGAAATTCATCAATTAGCATGAAAGATGAGAAGTTCATAATCCAATAGCAATTATTATATACAGATCACATTCTGCAAACAATCTGCCTTACCTCTAGATCAAGACACATTCTTTGCTTCATGTCGGACTCCTTTTTCCATTTTAAAGTCTCTTGCTTCAGGTCCTATGCATATAAAGTGGAATCAAGTTTAGAAAGTGACAAACACGTTTGCATGCTTTCTGAAAGGCTAGGTTTAGTCATCACATTTTTTATCCAACGAAAAAAAGTTTGGGCTGATACTAATGCTCAATAAACCAGACACAAATCCAAAATTGATTGGGAATTGTAACATACTTAAACAGTTGAGAATGCCTTACAAATCTTTACTAATATTTTATCATGCAACCAATCCCAAGAGAACAATCTCATTAAACAGTTCAAGCTTTATAAACTACAAGTAGCTGAGGCATTTAATGTCTTACAAAATGACTGAATCCAAATTTGAACAGTTTTTATGATTCAAAACAGAAATTGTGTAATAAATAAAAGATTTGCGGAAAGCCCTCAGTGCCAACATCACAGACTGTTACATTATTTATGGATACTCAAAGCATTTTGACTGGTTCCAATTTTCCATGAAGAGAATAAACCTACTCTAAGGTTTCAGATCCTCGTGATTGAACATGTGGATGCACTTTATTCATTATGAAGCTTAAGGATAGACTAAGACATATGGACTAGAAGGTACATGATGCTAGCATTCAAGAAAAGCTTAGTTACTATGCACATTTTTAGGAGCACCAGCCAAAGGCTTGGGCTTTCAACAGAACGATCCCTCCTTATATGTATGCAGTACTTTGAGAAATTGGCATCCTTCCACATCCACCTACCAAGATTGGGACGCCTCAAATTTTTGCTGTCTTTGATGCTATTGAGGATTCAAAAAACGATTAGCTTTTAATGATATTTTAATGTTTGCATTTCTCTACATCATCTATGCTAGCCAAAAGTCAAAGCACATTCTCGGCCAGTCAGTTTCCTCTATAAAATCACAAAGACATTGGCAGACCATGACCCTGAACTACATGCATCCACATAACTGACAACGTAGGAGGATAAAATGACATAACAAATTACATTATGTTTTGGACATAGATTTCCTGTCATTCTTCTGTAATGTAGGATCATCATTTTCCACTTTGAGAGATACTACTTGCAAGTAGATATCATTCAATCCTCCAAGAGCTTTGGAAGATATGCAACATAGTCAAACATACTCACTGTTATGTATGACGTAGCATTTGAGAGATCCTTTCTTGCACATCTAGAATAGGACCATCATGAGATGCAAGTGCACAGATGCTACAAACAGAGGTCATTCGACATGTGGGAGCAAAAGTCTCATAAAATAAATTCCCTTCTCTTGAGCACAACCTTAGGCAACAAGCCCAGTCTTAACCATTCCATCAAGCTTACATTTCAGCTTTTATATCCATTTAGGGCCAATGACCTTTTTGCCTCAAGGCAAATCACATAAAGGCCAAGTACCATTCTTCATAATAGCATCATATTCTAATTGCATGGTAGCCATCCTCTTGTCTAAATTTTGTGCTTCATCAAAAGAAACAGGCTCATTCTCCTCATAAAGACTAGAAATAGCCATTGCATAACAATCCAATGCAAAAAAAGCACTATGAGAGCCTAAACGATTATGATATGACAAAGGTGCATCTAACTTACTATCTCTCAAAGTATGCACCACCCATTTAGGCATAGTTTTTCCCTCTTCTTCATTAGCTCTCCCATCAATAAATGCATATGTATATCCATATCAGAAACATTATCACTTGAAAATTGTAAAGGCTGAGAATTGTCTCAATAGGAGAAGCATTTGAATGTTCACCTCTAAGAAGAGACAGCAAAGTGTCATAAGCATCATTTGAGCTGACTGATGTCTCTTTGGTATATAAAAGTAAGGGCTGAATTGCATCTTCCAAACAAACATCACGACTAACCAAAATGTGTTTAGTTTGTGAATAATACAGAGGATAGTGTTTGCTTTCAGAACTCTACCCAACAAAAATAGATTTCATTGCCTTATAATCCAGTTTTTTTGCATTGTTCTTCGGTCACTAATACATATGCTACACAACCAAAAACATGATGATGAGAAACAGATGGCTTGCGACCATGCAAAGCCTCAAATGGACTGATAAACTGCAACGCTTTGGTGGGACAGTGGTTAAGTACATGTTGTACACATAAGAGTCAAAAGAGAGAGGCTATGTGGTAAAAGATGACTTTTGACCATAAACCTTTCCATTTCCATGAGATACTTGTTCTTCCTCTCAGGAGCTCCATTTTTTTGGTGTGCATATGGCATTATACATGATGTTTTATCCTACATTCAGCCAAAAAATGCATTAAGCTCAAAAGACATATACTCCCCCCTCAATATTTTCAACCATAACCAAAAATTTGCTTAAAGCACATAAACACTTCGGACTTCTCTTTCAATGCATAAATCCATGCATGCCTGGAAAAGTCATCACTGAAAGTCACGAAGTATAGGAAATTCCCAAATGAAAGTGTCTATGCAAGACCACAAACATCACTATGAACAAGCAACAATTTAATTCTAGACATCACTATGAGCAAGCAACAGTTTAATTGCAGACATCACTAGGAACAAGCTACAATCTAATCGAGGCTCTAAGTTAACCATTTTTGGGGAAGAAAGACCGTTGCATTTCACCCAAAATATTACCCTCACAGACATGCTTCAAAGGTGCCTCAAGTTTGGGCAGAGAAGATACCATTTTAGATTTCTACAGGCAATGCAAACTAGCGAAATTTAGATGACCAAAGGTTGCATGCCAAAATTTTACGTATTAGATAGACTGGGAATCATAAACTGCACATGCTGAATCATTCTCAGATTTTGCAAAATCTACGAGCTCAAAGAACCCATGACCATTGTTGGTTTTTGGCGTGTGAGTAACCTTTATACTGACTTGTTCTTGACTTTTTCCTGACCTGGCATCAAAAAGGGGTTTTTGACTTAACCTTTGCGGAGCTTCCAGTTAGTATACAGTTTTCCTCAATATTTGCTTGTGTGTTTTATTCGCTGGCAGCTACAAAGCTTTCTAGTTATGGGCAGACACACTTGCCCTGTACAACGTGCACAAAGCCTCTCTTAAGGCTGATTGCTCAAGCATCAGTCCTCAAGGTAATGTGCAATTGTCTCATCTGGTTTGCAATATGTCATCATTGTGCTCAACGCTCACTCTTCTAGCCTCTAACTTGTGACTTGGAGCTTGTGCTCACTGCTCATGTAGTACTGACTGACCCTTGAGGCTTCTGAGATAGTCCTACAGGCAATAAAAGTGTATAGTTGAAAATGAAGGAGACTAGTCTTGCAACCAGCATGTAGTATAAAGAAGAAGTCATTCCAGCAATTGGTCTTTTTACAGAATTGGCCTTCGTCCACTTACAAAGGATAAACTGGACAAGTCTTTTTTTTTTAAAACTCAGTTTGGAAGACGAATTGGCAAATTGGTCTTTTTACTCCCGGTGGGACCTATCTCTGAATTCGTCCTTTGGATCTTACTAGAGAATGAAGCAGAAAGCAAAGAGTTAGAGAGTGGGAAGCTTGGCAGAGTACCGAACTTGGCAGGTGACAGAGTAGCAGACTTAGCAGGTTGCACAGAGCCTGACTTGCCAGAGTACCAGAAAAGTGGAAGGAGTGGAGGAGTAAAGGACTACTGGAGTAACCGCTCATGATAGCTGCCTATATAAAGAACCCTTTTGGATACACTCATACATGAGAGGCTATACACGGAAGAGGATATACGATACAGGAGAGATAGAAGACATAGACAAGTGAAGGTACTGGGAAAGGTCGTCTAACCTTTGTCGAGAAGCTCAGTGGACAAGAGGCTCTCGTCTTGTCGCCGAGGACAAGCAGAGTAAGTCACTAGACTGAGTGCTCGAAGAGGCTAGTATACTTCCAGTACTTTGAGAAGCCTTAGCATTTGAGAGCCCGTTTGTTGTATCCGAGAGTTAGTCACAAAGAAGTGAGTGAAGTGATTATTTGTCCACTTAAATCGTCTTTTTGTACACTTCCATGCTGCCATTAACGGAGAGATGCTTCTGTGAGCTTGTAGTCTATTTTTGCCGTGACTTATGTGAACTATTTACCTTATGAACTATTGATCTATCTAATTTATCTTCTATCGGACTATTGAGTGTGCAAAGCAGCACTGCACTCTGAAAAAGAATCCACTTCGAGCACAGCGAAACAAGAATTTCGCCTCCAGGAGCTCAATTTGGCACGCCCGGGGGGACCTGCTTTGCATCTTTGTTGAGAAATTACTCTTCAGCGCTTGAGTAAGTCCCTGAAGTCTTCCCAATTCGTCTCTTTGAAATTTGTCCGTTGGTCTCTCAAATTGGTCTCTCCAATTCGTCCTTTAGTTGGTCCTTTCTTTTAAATCAGTCGTTGGTCTTTAGTCCTTGGTCTTTTTAAATTCGTCCTTTTAAGTTAGTCTTTGGTCTTTTTAAATTCGTCTGTTTAAGTTAGTCTTTGGTCTTTTTAAAAGTCGTCATTTCAAGATAGTCTTTTTGAATTGGTACTTTTAAAGTGGTCTTTAGTTAGTCTTTTCAAATTGGTCTTTTAAAACTCGTCCTTTCAAGATTGGTCTTTTCAAGTTAGTCTTTTTGAATTGGTCCTTTTTAAATAGGTCTTTTTCAGAGTTAGTCTTTTATAATTGATCTTTTTGAATTCGTCCATTAAAAACTAGTCCTTTTAAGTTGGTCTCTCAAGTTCAGTCCAGTAAGTCAAATTCAGCCACCCAAGTCCTGCGAGATCAGTCCACAGTAAGTCCAATTCAGCCACCCAAGTCCTCCGACATCAGTCCACCAAGTCAAGTTCAACCATAGTCTTTCCAAGAATTATCTTGAACTTGTTCTTCGCTAGAATAGGTCTTTTTTTAAAGTGGACCTCAAAAGTTGCCTTGGCCCCGAACTCTTCCCTTTAATTATACATCCCAACGCTCATCGTTTCCTTCTCCTTCCCACTTCGTTTGCACCATTAGTCACCATCTCTATGAGTTCAAAAAGCATTGTAGTCTATGACTCATACTCGGTCTCATAAAGGAGGATCTCTCAGCCCAATCAAAACTCCCATCAAGGGTTACCAGAGAAGAACTCTTCACTATACTCCACCTCGGATACCTCCCAACCCCCTACCACTTCCTGGACCTTCATCCTCGTCTTCTTCATCCTCTGAGGACATAATCAACCACGATAATAACACAAGAAGGATGGCCGACAACAAGAGAGGAATGGCAGAGGACTTAGCTGCTCTCCTATCGCGAGTCAACATTAAATTTCCTACTTTCAAGGGAGCCTCGCAGGAGGACCAAGATGATCATGTACAACGATTTCTATCATTATGCAAGAGCAGAGGACTTCACAACCGACACGATGCCTTTCTAGCTCTCTTTCCGGCTACCTTGCAAAGTATTGCTGATAGATGGTTTAGCCAATACGCCAAAGGACATTTTGCAACATGGGAGGCCTTACGGAATGCATTCACAAGCACCTTGAGACCCGGTAACTCTACTGAGCGAACTCTAGACGAGTTGGAAAATCTTAAACTTGAGCAAGGGGAATCGTTCCCTGAACTTATGACTAGAGTAAAATCACTGATAGCTAAGTTACCTGATGTACCTGTGGACTTCTTAGTTCAGAAATGGGTAGAAAAGGCCCTCCCAAAGTCGTCTCAACAGAAATTGAGGGAACTCTTTGTTGAGAGTTCCATGCTCCACCCTTTTGTCCAAGAGCACTTTCATTCTCATGCAAGCACATATATCCCACATGCAAGGGAATTCTGCCAAACTCCATATAAGCAAGGCCTCCCTTCACTCCACATAAGCTCATTCCACTCTAGCTCATTGCCAAGAGTGTGCCTCCTCTCCTCATGGAGTCTCTATGCTCATAGAGAATCTCATGTAAGTCATTTCCATTTCTACTTTAATTCATTCATCATGTTTTGTTATCTTTTGTTCCTTCCTCCTTAGCTTGTTAGATATGTGCATGTGAGTAGAGTAGGAGTAGTCTTTTTTCATTTCAAAATGGTATCAGAGCATAGGTTAATTGCTCTTCCTTTTGAGTTTATTTTTTATTATCTTCATCATTAGCATGTATTTTTTTTATTAAGCCCTCCCTCCCCCCCTTCTCTACTCTTAATAATAAAAGTGCTTCTAAGCACTATTTTGCTGCTTCATTAAACATGCTTATTGTCCCTTATTTTTTTCTTCTAGTTCTTGTTGTAGTGATTTTATCCAGTCCCTCCCATCCCATAAGTTGATTTTGTTAATGTTTTCATTCTCATTTATCTCCCACATCTTAAGAATAAAGCATGCTTTAAGCACTATCATCGAATACATTAATTATAAGCATTCCATGATTAATTATAAGCATCGTGCATATTCGCCATTTTTGTGCATTGTGTTCGAGTTGAAATGAGCCGGGAGAACTATAAGCGGAAGGAGACCTATAATACAAACGAAGATAAGATTGAAGCCATCGATCCAGGGAGTCTGCCCGAGAATGAATGCCTCATGAAATCTTTATATTGCGATTCTTCTTCCGCATGGAGAATCGAGTGCACAACGAGGTTCTCTTCTATGTCTCGAACTGTGCGTGAACAGAAGTTGCATCCATGTCCGATGATATTGAGAGATCTTGCTTATTGAGCTAGAGCGTGCATGCTCAAGATCATCTTTTTAGCTGCTCAACTATGTCATTAAAATGCGCAAGCTACAGAGTATATGTGTTGCGAGAGGAGTTTCCTGTATATGCCGTTGCTAGCTTCCCTTTCCTTCACACCCTCAAGTCCACTGCCTCTACAGCGTTCTATAGTACCTTTCTCTAACTATGGCAGCGGTTGTCGCATATATGCCTTCTTCATCAGACGAGCATCGAACCATATAGGGTCCATGCCTGATTTCTAACGGAAGCAAGTTACTGTGCTGGTGCGTAGTACCACAGAGCGCTCTCTGTTTGGAGTCTGTGTGCACTGAAGCAGAGAGAGTGACGATTAATCTCAGCTTAAGTGCACATCAAGTGTGTTTCACCTCCCGCTAGCCTGCAAACCTGTTGTAGTGGACGGTGAAAAACAAATATGCTTTTGGCGTTCGCCGAGCGACAGGACAAGGCGATCAAGAAGCTGACAAAACTCCCATCAAGGGTTACCAGAGAAGAACTCTTCACTATACTCCACCTCGGATACCTCCCAACCCCCTACCACTTCCTGAACCTTCATCCTCATCTTCTTCATCCTCTGAGGACATAATCAACCACGATAATAACACAAGAAGGATGGCCGACAACAAGAGAGGAATGGCAGAGGACTTAGCTCCTCTCCTATCGCGAGTCAACATTAAATTTCCTACTTTCAAGGGAGCCTCGCAGGAGGACCAAGATGATCATGTACAACGATTTCTATCATTATGCAAGAGCAGAGGACTTCACAATCGACACGATGCCTTTCTAGCTCTCTTTCCGGCTACCTTGCAAAGTATTGATGATAGATGGTTTAGCCAATACGCCAAAGGACATTTTGCAACATGGGAGGCCTTACGGAATGCATTCACAAGCACCTTGAGACCAGGTAACTCTACTGAGCGAACTCTAGACGAGTTGGAAAATCTTAAACTTGAGCAAGGGGAATCGTTCCCTGAACTTATGATTAGAGTAAAATCACTGATAGCTAAGTTACCTCATGTACCTGGGGACTTCTTAGTTCAGAAATGGGTAGAAAAGGCCCTCCCAAAGTCGTCTCAACACAAATTGAGGGAACTCTTTGTTGAGAGTTCTATGCTCCACCCTTTTGTCCAAGAGCACTTTCATTCTCATGCAAGCACATATATCCCACATGCAAGGGAATTCTCCCAAACTCCATATAAGCAAGGCCTCCCTTCACTCCACATAAGCTCATTCCACTCTAGCTCATTGCCAAGAGTGTGCCTCCTCTCCTCATGGAGTCTCTATGCTCATAGAGAATCTCATGTAAGTCATTTCCATTTCTACTTTAATTCATTCATCATGTTTTGTTATCTTTTGTTCCTTCCTCCTTAGCTTGTTAGATGTGTGCATGTGAGTAGAGTAGGAGTAGTCTTTTTTCATTTCAAAATGGTATCAGAGCATAGGTTAATTGCTCTTCATTTTGAGTTTGTTTTTTGTTATCTTCATCATTAGCATGTATTTTTTTTGTTAAGCCCTCCCTCCCCCCCTTCTCTACTCTTAATAATAAAAGTGCTTCTAAGCACTATTTTGTTGCTTCATTAAACATGCTTATTGTCCCTTATTTTTTTCTTCTAGTTCTTGTTGTAGTGATTTTATCCAGTCCCTCCCATCCCATAAGTTGATTTTGTTAAAGTTTTCATTCTCATTTTTCTCCCACATCTTAAGAATAAAGCATGCTTTAAGCACTATCATCGAATACATTCATTATAAGCATTCCATGATTAATTATAAGCATCGTGGATATTCGCCATTTTTGTGCATTGTGTTCGAGTTGAAATGAGCAGGCAGAACTATAAGCGGAAGGAGACCTATAATACAAACGAAGATAAGATTGAAGCCATCGATCCAGGGAGTCTGCCCGAGAATGAATGCCTCATGAATTCTTTATATTGTGATTCTTCTTCCGCATGGAGAATCGCGTGCACAACGAGGTTCTCTTCTATGTCTCGAACTGTGCATGAACAGAAGTTGCATCCATGTCCGATGATATTGAGAGATCTTGCTTATTGAGCTAGAGCGTGCATGTTCAAGATCGTCTTTTTAGCTGCTCAACTATGTCATTAAAATGCGCAAGCTACAGAGTATATGTGCTTCGAGAGGAGTTTCCTGTATATGCCGTTGCTAGCTTCCCTTTCCTTCACACCCTCAAGTCCACTGCTTCTACAGCGTTCTATAGTACCTTTCTCTAACTATGGCAGCGGTTGTCGCATATATGCCTTCTTCATCAGACGAGCATCGAACCATATAGGGTCCATGCCCGATTTCTAACGGAAGCAAGTTACTGTGCTGGTGCGTAGTACCACAGAGCGCTCTCTGTTTGGAGTATGTGTGCACTGAAGTAGAGAGAGTGGCGATTAATCTCAGCTTAAGTGCACATCAAGTGTGTTTCACCTCCCGCTAGACTGCAAACCTATTGTAGTGGACGGTGAAAAACAAAAATGCTTTTGGCGTTCGCCGAGCGACAAGACAAGGCGATCAAGAAGCTGACAAAACTCCCATCAAGGGTTACCAGAGAAGAACTCTTCACTTTACTCCACCTCGGATACCGCCCAGCCCCCTACCACTTCCTGGACCTTCATCCTCGTCTTCTTCATCCTCTGAGGACATAATCAACCACGATAATAACACAAGAAGGATGGCCGACAACAAGAGAGGAATGGCAGAGGACTTAGCTGCTCTCCTATCGCGAGTCAACATTAAATTTCCTACTTTCAAGGGAGCCTCGCAGGAGGACCAAGATGATCATGTACAACGATTTCTATCATTATGCAAGAGCAAAGGACTTCACATCCGACACGATGCCTTTCTAGCTCTCTTTCTGGCTACCTTGCAAAGTATTGCTCATAGATGGTTTAGCCAATACGCCAAAGGACATTTTGCAACATGGGAGGCCTTACGGAATGAATTCACAAGCACCTTGAGACTAGGTAACTCTACTGAGCAAACTCTAGACGAGTTGGAAAATCTTAAACTTGAGCAAGGGGAATCGTTCCCCGAACTTATGACTAGAGGAAAATCTTAAACTTGAGCAAGGGGAATCGTTCCCTGAACTTATGACTAGAGTAAAATCACTGATAGCTAAGTTACCTCATGTACCTGGGGACTTCTTAGTTCAAAAATGGGTAGAAAAGGCCCTCCCAAAGTCGTCTCAACAGAAATTGAGGGAACTCTTTGTTGAGAGTTCCATGCTCCACCCTTTTGTCCAAGAGCACTTTCATTCTCATGCAAGCACATATATCCCACATGCAAGGGAATTCTCCCAAACTCCATATAAGCAAGGCCTCCCTTCACTCCACATAAGCTCATTCCACTCTAGTTCATTGCCAAGAGTGTGCCTCCTCTCCTCATGGAGTCTCTATGCTCATGGAGAATCTCATGTAAGTCATTTCCATTTCTACTTTAATTCATTCATCATGTTTTGTTATCTTTTGTTCCTTCCTCCTTAGCTTGTTAGATGTGTGCATGTGAGTAGAGTAAGAGTAGTCTTTTTTCATTTCAAAATGGTATCAGAGCATAGGTTAATTGCTCTTCCTTTTGAGTTTGTTTTTTGTTATCTTCATCATTAGCAGGTATTTTTTTTGTTAAGCCCTCCCTCCCCCCCTTCTCTACTCTCAATAATAAAAGTGCTTCTAAGCACTATTTTGTTGCTTCATTAAACATGCTTATTGTCCCTTATTTTTTTCTTCTAGTTCTTGTTGTAGTGATTTTATCCAGTCCCTCCCATCCCATAAGTTGATTTTGTTAATGTTTTCATTCTCATTTTTCTCCCACATCTTAAGAATAAAGCATGCTTTAAGCACTATCATCGAATACATTAATTATAAGCATTCCATGATTAATTATAAGCATCGTGGATATTCGCCATTTTTGTGCATTGTGTTCGAGTTGAAATGAGCAGGGAGAACTATAAGCGGAAGGAGACCTATAATACAAACGAAGATAAGATTGAAGCCATCGATCCAGGGAGTCTGCCCGAGAATGAATGCCTCATGAATTCTTTATATTGTGATTCTTCTTCCGCATGGAGAATCGCGTGCACAACGAGGTTCTCTTCTATGTCTCGAACTGTGCATGAACAGAAGTTGCATCCATGTCCGATGATATTGAGAGATCTTGCTTATTGAGCTAGAGCGTGCATGTTCAAGATCGTCTTTTTAGCTGCTCAACTATGTCATTAAAATGCGCAAGCTACAGAGTATATGTGCTGCGAGAGGAGTTTCCTGTATATGCCGTTGCTAGCTTCCCTTTCCTTCACACCCTCAAGTCCACTGCTTCTACAGCGTTCTATAGTACCTTTCTCTAACTATGGCAGCGGTTGTCGCATATATGCCTTCTTCATCAGACGAGCATCGAACCATATAGGGTCCATGCCCGATTTCTAACGGAAGCAAGTTACTGTGCTGGTGCGTAGTACCACAGAGCGCTCTCTGTTTGGAGTATGTGTGCACTGAAGTAGAGAGAGTGGCGATTAATCTCAGCTTAAGTGCACATCAAGTGTCTTTCACCTCCCGCTAGCCTGCAAACCTGTTGTAGTGGACGGTGAAAAACAAAAATGCTTTTGGCGTTCGCCGAGCGACAAGACAAGGCGATCAAGAAGCTGACAAAACTCCCATCAAGGGTTACCAGAGAAGAACTCTTCACTTTACTCCACCTCGGATACCGCCCAGCCCCCTACCACTTCCTGGACCTTCATCCTCGTCTTCTTCATCCTCTGAGGACATAATCAACCACGATAATAACACAAGAAGGATGGCCGACAACAAGAGAGGAATGGCAGAGGACTTAGCTGCTCTCCTATCGCGAGTCAACATTAAATTTCCTACTTTCAAGGGAGCCTCGCAGGAGGACCAAGATGATCATGTACAACGATTTCTATCATTATGCAAGAGCAAAGGACTTCACAACCGACACGATGCCTTTCTAGCTCTCTTTCTGGCTACCTTGCAAAGTATTGCTGATAGATGGTTTAGCCAATACGCCAAAGGACATTTTGCAACATGGGAGGCCTTACGGAATGAATTCAGAAGCACCTTGAGACTAGGTAACTCTACTAAGCAAACTGTAGACGAGTTGGAAAATCTTAAACTTGAGCAAGGGGAATCGTTCCCTGAACTTATGACTAGAGGAAAATCTTAAACTTGAGCAAGGGGAATCGTTCCCTGAACTTATGACTAGAGTAAAATCACTGATAGCTAAGTTACCTGATGTACATGGGGACTTCTTAGTTCAGAAATGGCTAGAAAAGGCCCTCCCAAAGTCGTTTCAACAGAAATTGAGGGAACTCTTTGTTGAGAGTTCCATGCTCCACCCTTTTGTCCAAGAGCACTTTCATTCTCATGCAAGCACATATATCCCACATGCAAGGGAATTCTCCCAAACTCCATATAAGCAAGGCCTCCCTTCACTCCACATAAGCTCATTCCACTCTAGCTCATTGCCAAGAGTGTGCCTCCTCTCCTCATGGAGTCTCTATGCTCATAGAGAATCTCATGTAAGTCATTTCCATTTCTACTTTAATTCATTCATCATGTTTTGTTATCTTTTGTTCCTTCCTCCTTAGCTTGTTAGATGTGTGCATGTGAGTAGAGTAGGAGTAGTCTTTTTTCATTTCAAAATGGTATCAGAGCATAGGTTAATTGCTCTTCCTTTTGAGTTTGTTTTTTGTTATCTTCATCATTAGCATGTATTTTTTTTGTTAACCCCTCCCTCCCCCCCTTCTCTACTCTTAATAATAAAAGTGCTTCTAAGCACTATTTTGCTGCTTCATTAAACATGCTTATTGTCCCTTATTTTTTTCTTCTAGTTCTTGTTGTAGTGATTTTATCGAGTCCCTCCTATCCCATAAGTTGATTTCGTTAATGTTTTCATTCTCATTTTTCTCCCACATCTTAAGAATAAAGCATGCTTTAAGCACTATCATCGAATACATTAATTATAAGCATTCCATGATTAATTATAAGCATCCTGCATATTCGCCATTTTTGTGCATTGTCTTCGAGTTGAAATGAGCAGGGAGAACTATAAGCGGAAGGAGACCTATAATACAAACGAAGATAAGATTAAAGCCATCGATCCAGGGAGTCTGCCCGAGAATGAATGCCTCATGAATTCTTTATATTGTGATTCTTCTTCCGCATGGAGAATCGCGTGCACAACGAGGTTCTCTTCTATGTCTCGAACTGTGCGTGAACAGAAGTTGCATCCATGTCCGATGATACTGAGAGATCTTGCTTAATGAGCTAGAGGGTGCATGTTCAAGATCCTCTTTTTAGCTGCTCAACTATGTCATTAAAATGCGCAAGCTACAGAGTATATGTGCTGCGAGAGGAGTTTCCTGTATATGCCATTGCTAGCTTCCCTTTCCTTCACACCCTCAAGTCCACTGCCTCTACAGCGTTCTATAGTACCTTTCTCTAACTATGGCAGCGGTTGTCGCATATATGCCTTCTTCATGAGACGAGCATCGAACCCTATAGGGTCCATGCCCGATTTCTAACGGAAGCAAGTTACTGTGCTGATGCGTAGTACCACAGAGCGCTCTCTGTTTGGAGTGTGTGTGCACTGAAGCAGAGAGAGTGATGATTAATCTTAGCTTAAGTGCACATCAAGTGTGTTTCACCTCCCGCTAGCCTGCAAACCTGTTGTAGTGGACGGTGAAAAACAAAAATGCTTTTGGCGTTCGCGGAGCGACAGGTCAAGGCGATCAAGAAGCTCACAAAACTCCCATCAAGGGTTACCAGAGAAGAACTCTTCACTATACTCCACCTCGGATACCTCCCAACCCCCTACCACTTCCTGAACCTTCATCCTCGTCTTCTTCATCCTCTGAGGACATAATCAACCACGATAATAACACAAGAAGGATGGCCGACAACAAGAGAGGAATGGAAGAGGACTTAGCTGCTCTCCTATCGCGAGTCAACATTAAATTTCTTACTTTCAAGGGAGCCTCGCAGGAGGACCAAGATGATCATGTACAACGATTTCTATCATTATGCAAGAGCAGAGGACTTCACAACCGACACGATGCCTTTCTAGCTCTCTTTCCGGCTACCTTGCAAAGTATTGCTGATAGATGGTTTAGCCAATACGCCAAAGGACATTTTGCAACATGGGAGGCCTTACAGAATGCATTCACAAGCACCTTGAGACCAGGTAACTCTACTGAGCGAACTCTAGACGAGTTGGAAAATCTTAAACTTGAGCAAGGGGAATCGTTCCGTGAACTTATGACTAGAGTAAAATCACTGATAGCTAAGTTACCTGATGTACCTGGGGATTTCTTAGTTAAGAAATGGGTAGAAAAGGCCCTCCCAAAGTCGTCTCAACAGAAATTGAGGGAACTCTTTGTTGAGATTTCCATGCTCCAACCTTGTGTCCAAGAGCACTTTCTTTCTCATGCAAGCACATATATCCCACATGCAAGGGAATTCTCCCAATCTCCATATAAGCAAGGCCTCCCTTCACTCCACATAAGCTCATTCCACTCTAGCTCATTGCCAAGAGTGTACCTCCTCTCCTCATGGAGTCTCTATGCTCATAGAGAATCTCATGTAAGTCATTTCCATTTCTACTTTAATTCATTCATCATGTTTTGTTATCTTTTGTTCCTTCCTCCTTAGCTTGTTAGATGTGTGCATGTGAGTAGAGTAGGAGTAGTCTTTTTTCATTTCAAAATGGTATCAGAGCATAGGTTAATTGCTCTTCCTTTTGAGTTTGTTTTTTGTTATCTTCATCATTAGCATGTATTTTTTTTGTTAAGCCCTCCCTCCCCCCCTTCTCTACTCTTAATAATAAAAGTGCTTCTAAGCACTATTTTGCTGCTTCATTAAACATGCTTATTGTCCCTTATTTTTTTTGTTCTAGTTCTTGTTGTAGTGATTTTATCCAGTCCCTCCCATCCCATAAGTTGATTTCGTTAATGTTTTCATTCTCATTTTTCTCCCACATCTTAAGAATAAAGCATGCTTTAAGCACTATCATCGAATACATTAATTATAAGCATTCCATGATTAATTATAAGCATCGTGCATATTCGCCATTTTTGTGCATTGTGTTCGAGTTGAAATGAGCAGGGAGAACTATAAGCGGAAGGAGACCTATAATACAAACGAAGATAAGATTGAAGCCATCGATCCAGGGAGTCTGCCCGAGAATGAATGCCTCATGAATTCTTTATATTGTGATTCTTCTTCCGCATGGAGAATCGCGTGCACAACGAGGTTCTCTTCTATGTCTCGAACTGTGCGTGAACAGAAGTTGCATCCATGTCCGATGATACTGAGAGATCTTGCTTATTGAGCTAGAGCGTGCATGTTCAAGATCATCTTTTTAGCTGCTCAACTACGTCATTAGAATGCGCAAGTTACAGAGTATATGTGCTGCGAGAGGAGTTTCCTGTATATGCCGTTGCTAGCCTCCCTTTTCTTCACACCCTCAAGTCCACTGCGTCTACAGCGTTCTATAGTACCTTTCTCTAACTATGGCAGCGGCTGTCGCATATATGCCTTCTTCATCAGACGAGCATCGAACCATATAGGGTCCATGCCCGATTTCTAACGGAAGCAAGTTACTGTGCTGGTGCGTAGTACCACAGAGCGCTCTCTGTTTGGAGTCTGTGTGCACTGAAGCAGAGAGAGTGACGATTAATCTCAGATTAAGTGCACATCAAGTGTGTTTCACCTCCCGCTAGCCCGCAGACCTGTTGTAGTGGACGGTGAAAAACAGAAATGCTTTTGGCGTTCGCTGAGCGACAGGACAAGGCGATCAAGAAGCTGACCAAGAGGTTGGATAAGTATGCACCTGACAGTGCTCCTGCACTGGCGATCAATGCGACGATTGAGAAGACGAAGCACACATTCGACTTTTATGGAAGTTGTGGACTACTGTGTGGAACCGACGGTTTTCTTCATCTCATTGTTGACGGGGATCAAGCCCATCTCGGGGAGTTCGTTTACCCAGGTATTCTCTTCTTGTACATTGCTGGATGGATTGGATGGGTTGGACGTTCCTACCTCATCGAGATTAAGGCTACAGCCAAGAAGCCTGCAGAGAAAGAAATCATCATTGACGTCCCATTGGCTTCTCGCCTTGCCTGGCGTGGATTCATCTGGCCGCTTGTTGCGGTATCTAAGTTCAGGATGGAAAGGTGATCGAAGATGCATCCAACATTACTGTATCTCCTCGATAGGTTACTACTTGAAGGCCCTCAGGGATCCGAAAAGAAGGATGGATGACATAATCCATGATGTCAAAGTTAAGCGACGCATTTTCAGCGCAATAAATCGAAAATTTCCAGATGCAGCCAATGAGAACCACTCAATTTGCTAGCGGCTATAATCAGATGGTGGCAGCTACGCCTGACAATCCAGAAAACACGTTAATAGCAGATCAGATCTGATTGCAAGAGTGTTGTCTAGATATGTTGGATGCATTCCTACTATGTGAACAATCTCTCGAAATAAGCCACCTTTTGCAGATATCTGAGTCCTGACTCGCTGTCAAAGGATTTATTATTTCTCTTAGACACTATTCATATTATGCACATTTTCCACTCTCAATTTGTATCAACGAGAGAGTCCAGGTGTCATCTTCATGCCATATGCATCATTAAGACTTCATGATTTGTTTTCCATATACATATGTTTCTTCATGTAACAAAGGAACCCTCCTCATGTATTGACACTCAATGAATGGTTCTTTGTAAAAAGAATTAGACACTGCCACATTCATAAGTGGTAAGACCTTCCTTTGTACCCCTCGTATATTAGCACTAAGTCTTTCTCTCCATTTTCAGGTGCACATCGAAGGGAGCCACATACTTTATTAAGCAAGCTTTTCCATTCGAACCCCTACCTCATTCTTGACTATGGAGGAAAAGAACGAGTCCACCTTCAATGGCCAACATTTCCACACTTGGCAAGTCAAAATGCAATACAAGCTCATGAAGAAAAGCCTATGGGGCATTGCTAGTGGCAAGGAGAAGAAACCCGCTACGAGAGAAGGTAAAGCTTCTTGGCAAATCAAGGACGAGAAAGCACTATCTACCATTGCCCTAGGATTAAGTGATCATTATGTGCATCACATTGATGAGAAGGGCACCGCTTATGATGCTTGGGCAAAGCTTGATCATCTTTTTGGATCTAAAGCCAAATCTTCCAAAATCATCCTCCTTATGAACTTATTTGATCTCAAAATGGAGCCCAAATCCTCTCTGGCCTCCCATTTCAATATCTTCAAGAGTATGTGTACTCAACTGACATTGACAAAAAGCTTGATGAAGATGTACTCATTGCCTTGATACTACGAAGCCTTCCCCAGGATTCATATGGCCACATTATCACCACACTTGGGCTTCTTCCACAACCAACCCTTAGCGATGTTGAAGCTTCCCTCCTTGATGAAGAAAAGAATCTTCAAAACCACAGCTCCTCTCAAGAGAAAGCTCTCTTGAGCAAGACGAAACCTCCTCATAAAATGTACAAACCATGTCGCTTCTGCAAGAAAACCAATCATCCTGAAGAGAAATGCTACTATAGACCCAAGAAATATGCCAATATTAGTGAGGAAAGAAGTGATGGAGAATCTGATGGGTCACCCAAGGCAACCGTTTGTAAAGAATATCTCTTTTAAAGCATCTCATTAACACCACCTACCCCATGATGTAAACCCCTCATAAGTCTAAGAGATCCCATATGTCCCTAGAGTCTAGACCATCACAAACACTCCCAAACTTGGATCCCATATGTCCAAGTTATGTCCAAAGATCCCATATGTCCTTGGATCCTCAAAACCAAATGGAATAAGTCATCCCATATGTCACTAGTCCCCATATTAAAAACAAAAGGGTCATCACATGGAGGGGGGGTGTTGAGAGTTCCATGCTCCACCCTTTTGTCCAAGAGCACTTTCATTCTCATGCAAGCACATATATCCCACATGCAAGGGAATTCTCCCAAACTCCATATAAGCAAGGCCTCCCTTCACTCCACATAAGCTCATTCCACTCTAGCTCATTGTCAAGAGTGTGCCTCCTCTCCTCATGGAGTCTCCATGCTCATAGAGCATCTCATGTAAGTCATTTCCATTTCTACTTTAATTCATTCATCATGTTTTGTTATCTTTTGTTCCTTCCTCCTTAGCTTGTTAGATGTGTGCATGTGAGTACAGTAGGAGTAGTCCTTTTTGATTTCAACACTCTTAAGGGCGGATGCAACACTTCAAGACTTTGAAGGTGCTCCAGCGAGGATCGAAGAAGCCCGTCAACATTTTGAAGGCAAGGAGGCACCTCAAGAAGAATCATTATGGGATTCAGTGGAAACCTTGCGGAGGGAGTTAGAAGCTCTCAAACTCCAAAAGAGCCTCCAAGAAGAGAAGAACATGCGAGAGGATACTATTGCACAACTCCGACAAGAAATGGAGGGGCACAAGGCTCAAAAGGAGTTAAAATCGTTTATTTGGTATACATTGTGTAATAAACCACGTCATAGCAATCAGGAGTGTCCAGAAAAGATCACATGTCAATTTTGTGGAAAGAGTGGTCATGAAGCCAGAGAATGCTACTTCCTCAAGGGAATGCAAACCAACTGGATCTAGGTTCCTCGAACACAATTTAATCAAAATACCCAAGGGCATCCCCAAGAGGTAATGTACACAGCTCCTCAATATAACAAAAATCTATCTATCTATCTATCTATCTATCTATCTATCTATCTATCTACTCTCAATTCAATAACAATAGGAAACCACTCAACAAGAAGAAGCCCATCATGTGCTACCGGTGCAGAGAGTACGAGCATTTTCAAAGTCGATGTCCTCTTCCCGAAGGCTCTCCTCTATGTAAACACTGTCCGGATGCCACTGACCACTACTCAAAGGATTGTCCAAAGTTAAGGCCAAGCACTAGTCAAGGGGGACTCTGTGGCCAACAACCAGGAAGTTCCTCCTCTTCCTATCAAGTGAATGTAATTTCTATAAAAAGCGAAGGCATCCCACAGTGGGGGGACTTAATAGACTCCTGGATTTGGAATTCTTACATCTACACAAGTTTTAAATGAACCAACTAGAGAAGAAGGACGAGTCCCAGAAATGAGGCCAATACCACAAAATGGACTAAGTCCAAGAATGCGGCCAGTACAGGAGCAACCTCTCTGATGAAAATGTTACTTGCATCAGACAAATTTCAGAAATAGGACCAACTTTAGAAGAAAAACTAACTTTAGTTAAGGGGTCTATCCCACAAGGACCAATTCGTGAAAATAGACCAAAGTTGACTCTGGCACAACAAACTACTCGAGAATCTCTTGCAGCAAATGTGGTCTCATTACAAGAAATCCACTCAACGGAGATTGATGCTGGAGTACTTACTCGGCCTCAGAGGAAGAAGCTGGAGCAAAATAGACAAAAGATCGATTTTATTGAAGAAGCAGCGCATAACCTGAAGATGCCTTGCTACAACGAAAAAGGCAAGGAGGTGGACAAGGCTAAAAAGGACACAGTGAAGGAGCTACAAGGGTCATCGGAAGAACTTGAGTCAGAGTGCACCATCATGGAAAGAGAGAAAGAGTGCACCATCAAAGCACATACAAACAGGTATCTCTGCACAATCTTTTGAGGATAGACGAAAGATTCAGAAGTGATGGCTTAGGGATAATCGAGACATTTTGTCCTCCTCCCCCTCAGATACCAATTAGTGGCGGGCATGTACAGACGAATATGATCATGCCAGGTAAGACTCCTACCACTGACTCGAGAAGTCCAACAGTCACTTTGACCATTAGAGGCAAGATTTTTACTAGAGTAATCATAGACGGAGGGTCGGGCATTAATTTGATGCCACATTACACCATGATCTCATTGGGCCTAGAAATGACAAGGAGGGCTTCCTTCACAGTAACTCTTGCAGATCAAAGTAGAGTCCAACCCCTGGGATGCTCTCATTCAAAATAATGAGTTTTTCCTAAGTTTCGTGGTGGTCGACGTCCCTCGAATGGATGGAGGTTATCCACTCCTTATTGGAAGACCTTGGCTTCGACACCATCAAGCAATCCATGATTGGAGTAACGACACCTTACTCGTCACTACGGGCCAAGCCCGTCAGTACCTGCACCTAGAGGGTCAAAGGCAAGAGGAGCATAAAAGTGAAGGTGAAGGTAATGCTCATTCCTTTTCAATCCATAAAGACGAAGAATTCAATATGGAAGATGATGAGGACTTGATGCACTGGATAGACACAGTAGACTCATTCCCTTGTCATGGAGTAAATTTCACCACAAGTGAAGCTGAAATAGAAAGTATGGGATTAGGAGAGCCAATTCTTGATTATAGAAGAGGAAGAGATAAAATGTGTAGATATAAGGAGGAATCTCTAGACCAGGAAGACTCATTTGGACCTCAGACGCTGGAAACACAAAGCAAGGATGAACTCGCAAGGGAAGAGGAAAAGCAAGAATTAGCAAAAGGATGGGTACAAGAAAAGAAATCCAATATCTTCTTGGACGAGTCTCCATGTTATCCTGGTGAGGTCTTCTCCTCAAACTCTACAGAATCTATTTTAGCTTCGAGCCTAGTAAAGGAGGTGAACTTGGGAAATGAAGAAAAGTCACAACCAATTCTCCTAGCATCGTGGCTATGGGAGTATCGTGCCTTACTCTCTCAGGTAATCTCCTTTATAAAAAATTATAAAGATGTTTTTGCATGGACTTACGAAGATCTAGAGGGAATAGCTCCACACTTAGGTGAACACACAATACCTTTGGCTGAGAACACGAAACCCATCAGAGGGAGAATTTATCGGCTAAATCCAAAATACGCAGAGGCTATGAAAAAGGAGATCGAGAAGATGAAAGAAGCAAAAATAATTATATCAGTAGAACACTCCGAGTGGCTATCATCCATGGTCATAGCACCCAAAAAACAGTCCAACAAGATTCGAATTTGCGTCGATTTCAGAGCTCTCAACAAGGTAACAATCCCATATGGCTTCCCTACTCCTTTTTCAAAACAAGTGGTAGAAGATGTTGCTGGACACTCTCTTCACAGTTTTATGGACGGATTCAGTGGGTACAATCAAATACCCATTCATCTTGCAGATCAATCAAAGACGGCCTTTGTCACTCCATGGGTACATACGTGTATACCAAAATGGCTTTTGGATTAAGGAATGCCCCTGCATCCTTCAACAGGGTGGTCTACACTATTTTTAGACCATTACTCCGAAAATTCCTAAGAATCTTTATGGATGACTTTTCTACTTTTTCCGGTACAGGATGTTCCTCTTCTGTGGATAATTTTACAAAACACATTTCTCAGCTACGGAAGGTCTTCGGACTATGCAGAGGTGCAAGGCTGAAGCTATGTGATGGCATATCATCTGTCTCGTATAGAAGTAAATAAGGAAGAAAAAGGGGTAGACGACTATCTCCCGGACCATCATCTCTTCCAGGTGAGCACTTATCCCTCTTGGTATAATGAAATGGTTCAATTCTTGTCTACTGGTTTGTCCCTCACATATGACACCACTAAATAAAAGGAGGCTTTTAATTAAAAGTAGAAGTTTCACCATGATCAGAAGAAACCTTTTCAAAATAGGAGCAGATGGAATAATTAGAAGGTGTGTATACCCTGAACAAGTCACTGCCATTCTAGAATCTTCTCATTGTGGACCAGCCTCATGTCATTATCCAGGACACATAAGAGCTCAACGAATCTTACAAAGTGGCCTATGGTGGCCCTATATTTTCAGAGATGCTTGCAAGATGGCCAAATCATGTGATACTTGTCAAAGATGCAGTCCTAAACCTTCAAAACTCAAAGAGTATGTCACTAGACCGAGTGCTCGAAGAGGCTAGTATACTTCCATTACTCTGAGAAGCCTTAGCATTTGAGAGCCAGTTTGTTGTATCCGAGAGTTAGTCACATAGAAGTGAGTGAAGTGATTATTTGTCCACTTTAAATCGTCTTTTTGTACACTTCCATGCTGCCATTAATGGAGAGATGCTTCTATGAGCTTGTAGTCTATTTTTGCCGCGACTTATGTGAATTATTTACCTTATGAACTATTGATCTGTCTAATTTATCTTCTATCGGACTACTGAGTGTGCAAAGCAACACATCGTGCATACTGCACTCAGAAAAAGAATCCACTTCGAGTGCATACTGCACTCAGAAAAAGAATCCACTTCGAGCACAGCAGAACAAGAATTTCGTCTCCAAAAAGGCCACTCATTACAATTTACAGGCTACAGCCTACAGCCATAGAACTCAGCCCTCTGTGATTTGAATCTGATAATGAAATGTGGAGAAAACGGATGGTTGAGCATTGCTGCATGATACCATTCTGAGCAAAACCAAATGGTTACCCTCTAGGTTCTCTCAATGTGAAGAAACTCGATATAAACTACAAATACATCATGCCACAGGTTCTTGCATCGTTCACTTTATAAGGTCTTGGTTATGCTGTACAGGATTGAGTCACAAGTTCTTAGTTTTTCAGCAAATTTCTTTGCCCTTTTATTACATTGTCCCAAAAGATGCAAGCATTTTATCATCATATCTGGATATGATAGTCCTGCTCGATGTTACATGGATTATTTTTCACATAGTGGAACATCATCATCATCATGAGTCATTACATCAGGCCACAGTGCATCATGTATTATACTGATATGCATACATGATTTCAGATATGTAAGAAAAAACAAAATGAATGAATAATGATGGTGTGAGAAAGGCTTGAATGATGTGTGTGTAACTCTCCTCCCACCCATATATACCCTCTTGTATTCTAAAAATAGCAATGATCTATAATGGTCTAGTGCCACCATGTGTACATCATGCAGCACTCATTCACATTACTACTGAAAACCTTAGGATATCCCCCGAGCTTGGGACCTTGGCCATGGCTGGCCCTTGTCACTCACATACATAGAATGATCCCTATGGACCAATGTCATGATCCCTGTGGATCATAGTGGAAAGCAACGTTTTAGCAACGGCAACGGCAACGCGTTAGCAACGGGTTAGCAACGAGGGCAACGTCTAGAGCTAGGCGTTGCGATAAAGTTATTTATTTTTCAAAATTTGTATATATATTTTTTCTGTTATTTTCAATATTTTGACATATATAAGGTGGGATATGACTAAATATACCATAAATTGTAGTATAAGACATACATAGCACATATTATTGACTCTACACTAGTCACTATATGATTCACCATTCACAACTATGTCAATAGTCAAATCAATCATCATGGAAGAGTACCCTTAGCATTGAAGGCCAAGGATGAAGCTTTTGTCCAACATGTGCATTGTGTAAGTGAATTATTAGAAGAACATGGGAAATCCAAAGTATCAATCTATCTCAAGATGATAAGGCCCAAAAAGAAAAGCATACGTAAATGAATCTCTACTCTTCTAAAGCTTTTTATGTCTTCCTCATTCTCCACACTTTTTGTGTTGCATTTATTAGAGACTTTGGATAAGATCTTACATAAGACTTCATATAATTTCTTATTTTTTCCTAAGAAAAATATATTTTATGGTATTTTTTGAATTTAAAAAAATGACTGCAAAGCAACGCGTTGCGAACGTCGCAACGTTGCGAAGTTGCGGTGGCGAAGTTGCGGACCGTTCGCAACGCGTTGCGATGCAACTATGCTGTGGATCAATGTCTGACACTCTCTCCCTCTTCTAAAGATCATTGTCCTCAATGATCATTGAAGGAAAGTACTTATGAGCCAGAGCTTCTGACTCCCAAGTAGAGTCAGTAAGCGGTAATCCTCTCCAAGCTACTAAATACTCGTGGATGACACAGTTCCTCAACCATTTCTGTCTCCGATCCAATATCCTATCCGGAGAATGATATGTGCTATCACTTTCATGCAAAGAAACAATACCCTCCATTAGATTATCTTCCCTAGAAATATACTTCCGAAGTTTACTGACATGAAACACTGGATGGACTCTGCAATCTAGAGGAAGATCTAATCGGTATGCAACATCACTTAGCTTTTTAACTATCTTCCAAAGTCCACAACACCTTGGTGAAAGCTTACTACACTTCCTTGTGGATAGTGAAGTAGATGTAGCTCGTACATGAAGAAAGACTTTATCTCCTTCCTAAAAGGACCTAGGAGATCTCTTCCTATCAGGATACACTTTTGCCCTATCACCTCCTTGCTACATCTTGGCTTTAGCTATTTCTAAATTTGCTTGTAGTTTCGCTAAGAACTCCGAAGCACTAGGATATTTCTTTAGCATTCTTGTGGTACTGGGAGCATTGGAATTCATGCCATAGTTCATCTCAAACGGAAACATTCCTATCACCATGTGAGGCCTATTGTTATAAGCGAACTCTACTAGTGACAAGTAACTATCCCAATCAGTCTTCCTCTAGCGAACTCTACTAGTGGCAAGTAACTATCCCAATCTCTCATACACATATGCCCTCAACATGTCCTCTAGAATCTGATTGACCTTCTCGGTCTAACCATTTGTCTCAAGATGATCACCACTACTTATCTTTAATGATACGTCCAGTTTGTCAAATACAAACTTCCAAAAGTGTCCTCTAAATCTAACATCCCTATCTGAAACTATGGATGTCAGTAACCCATGCAATCTAAAGACATGCTAGATAAACAACTCCGCTACCTAGGGAGCTTCTATCGTCTCTTGCACGGGTATGAAATGAGCCATCTTGCTCAATCTATCTACCACCACTAGGATAGCATCCACCTTACTTTGGGTCCGTGGTAACCCGACTATGAAGTCCATGGATATAGTGTCCCCATTATGATCTTGAATATGTAAAGGATGCAAAAGACCCGGTGTCTTCACCCTTTCCGCTTTGTTGAATTGACACATAAAGCATTGCTCAACATAAGTGTGGACATCTCTGGCTAATCCAAGCCACCAAAATGTTCTTCTGATAAGCTGTATTGTCTTGTAAACAACAGGATGTCCTACACAAGGCACATCATGGTTATCATGCATGACTTTTCTTCTCAAATCCCGGGAATCTAGTGTGCAAACCTTCCTTTCCGTTTGACTATTCCATTCTCCTGTGAGAAATTGGAATACAGAATGGACTTGTTTGCTCAGCTAGGTGAAGAAAGAGCTGGAACTGCCCCATCTCCAATGATAGAGTCATCATTGATGGTTCTAATCAGTTGTAACAAATGTGGATCTTCCACCTCTACTTCCTTTATCTCTTGAAGCAATGAGCTTTCTAGAACTGTAAAGCTCATTTGATACATTATCCATGATAATTCTCTTTGCCTCGTCTATACAGGATTTCCATGTGAAACTCCTGCATGAGCTCAGCCCAAAGACAGGGGGAGCCTGTCTGCCTCAAAGATCTAGCTGACTACAAAAGTACTTGAGTGTATGGTGATCTGTATATACCTTAAAGTGTGCACCATAAAGATTGTGTCTCCAAACTTTAAGTGCATGCACCACTGCTTACAACCCCTCTGCATGCACTGGCAAATTGTGTTGTGTACTACTCAATTTCTTGCTTTCAAAAGCTATTGGCCTACCATCTTGGCGCAAACTGCCGCTATGGTTATGCCACTAGCATCTGTCTCTAACTCAAAAGGTTTCCGTGGATCTACCACTTTGAGTATAGGAGCCTGTGATACCAAGTGTGAGAAAGGCTTGAATGATACGTGTGTAACTCTCCTCCCATCCATATATACCCTCTTATAATCTTAAAATAGCAATGATCTGGAATGGTCTAGTGCCGGCATGCGGCCATATGTACATCATGCAACACTCATTCCCATTATTACTGAATACCTTAGGATATCCCTCGAGCTTGGGACCTTGGCTATGGCTGGCCCTTGTCCCTCGCACACATAGAATGATCCCTATGGACCAATGTCATGATCCCTTCGGATCAATGTCTGACAGTTGGACGGGCTAGTAGTGCAACTCTAATACCATGTAGAGGTTACCACAACACATACATAAATATAGAATCAAGGTTAGAAAGAAAGAGTGATATTGCTACTCATGGGAATAACACAAGAGATATGGTTGTAATGGAAAGTGGACACAAGATGAGTAGAAGATGAACTCAACTCAAACTCGAAAATCTAATACAACATAATTCAAACACTACACAAGATATAGATGGCTCTATCCACCCATGCACCCCCTATATGGAGCTTAGATGGTGATCTAGATAGAAGCTAGGTGAAAGGCTATAAGCCAACACAATGGGTACTAAGATGGACACCCTAATGGTTCCAAACATCACAAACTACGATCCTACATGGAGAGGAGACGATCTTTATAAGGTCCTCCAAGCCTAAGTCTGCTTGCCCATGTTCTAAGGTTGTGGTAGCTTGATCCATGCCCGAAATGATCTCCACCATTGCTCTATACCGTAAATTCAATGGTAGAAGTCTAGGATCAAAAAGCATTTGTTTGTAACCCTTGATCTTCCTAAATCCACACTTAGGATAGAGTCTAGATCCCATGACCCACATAAAATAGACCCTTCCCAAAGTTAAGAAAGCTAGTTTTGTTTCTAGCCCTTCATTTAAGTTGATCCTCACATAGGATCAATCCCAAATCCAATGGCTTAGAAGTAACCTTCCTAGCTATCCATCTACGGTCTACTCTAGACCTCTTCTTACCTCAAAGTCAGGAACCTACTAATGTCCAACACTCTCACATGGCTTCTCCTCATAATGGGGGCCTTACAAAATAGAGTTTCAAGGAACAATGGTGGTGCTACATAAGGGTGAGGCATTGAGCATATCTAACATCCTGAGAGTTCTACTAATTCCTGAATGGGGAGAGAATAGGGGTATCGATAGGCAGGGAACTCGAGGAGTGGGAGTGTAAGCTTCTTTCAGCCATTGGTGTGAAGATTATGAGGTGTGGCTGAGGAGACACGCATGAGAGGAGAGGGGAATTTTCTTCGTTTTTGCTCCAGCAGGTGTCGAAGGGAGAACTCGCGAGGAGAGTAAAAAAGGTGGGGGGTTGACTCGTTTTTTTCTCTCTGGTTGGTGAGAGTATACCCAACAGGACAGGAGGTCAAGGGCTGCCTCTGGCTTGGCACAAAACAGGGGGGTTTTCCCGTTTTCTTGCAGAGCAGAGATTGACGGGGGGCAAGAAAAGAGGGAAAGGGTTTTTTGTGTGGTGATCGGGAACACTGTCGAGGGAGGTCTTGTAAGGAGTGTTTTTTTTTTTCCTTTCGGTGGTTTTGATGCAGGTGTGCAAGGTGATTCAGGAGGGAGCTGGATGGGAGCAGCAGTAGACGGGAGGGATTGCTGTGGCCCGTTTTAGCAGGTCTTATTTGGCAAATTCTCTGAGCACACATCTAGAGGCTTGGGGAGAAATCGAGTTTATGCCTCGGAGGGAAGTTTTTTTTCTGTTTCTGTATGCAGAGGTGAAGCCGGGCAGGACTTTGGGGAATTCGTGTCCTCTTTGTCTTGCATGATTGTAACAAGAAAAGAGGATAAAGACACTTTGCTGGTGGAAGGGTCGCACCATGGTTGGAGGGAATCCAAGCTTCAAACTAGAGAGATACACCAAGACGGAGACACTACGGAATCCCAAAACTGATTCTTAGCTCTCGTGAGCCATTGTAAGGAAGAATATCAGTTCACGCGACCATGTACAGCTCCAAGAGAATGTCTGAGAGACTAGTGCTGAGGAGAAGACTTGTTTGGCTTGTTTAGCAAGTATTTGATTGCTTGATGGTCGGTGATGACAGTGAAGTAAATTCCCAACAAATAATGACGAAACTTCTTGAGGGCGAAAACAATAGCGAGTGCTTCTCTTTCAGTGGTACTATAGTTGCGTTCTGTTGTAGTTAAAATTCTGTTAGCATAGTAAATGGGTCGATCAAGTTTATGTTCTTTGCTAGGTTGTGTGAGTATGGCTCCTACAGCTATGGAACTTGCATCCACATGAACATGGAAGGTAGCATTCCAATCTGGTGCTACTAAAATAGGTGCAATGATAAGTTTGGTTTTTAGAAGGGTGAATGCATTGTCTTCTACTTCAGTCCATTGGAAGGGTACCGTTTTGCTAACGAGGTTAGAGAGGGGCTTCGTTATCTCAGCATACATTTTTATGAACTTGCGATGATAGCCGGTATGTCCGAAGAAACTCTGGATTTCTTTTGCATTAATTGGTCCGGGCATATGAAGTATTGCTTTGATTTTGTCAGGATCGGGAGCATACCTTTTGCCGAGACTATGTGACCCAAGAGTGTCCCTTCGCTCACCAAAAAGTCACATTTGTTTGGATTGAGTTTCAATTTGGCTTCTCTGCAAGCGTTAAAAACTTGTTGCAATTGACAAAGATGATCAGTGAAGTTTTTCACTGGAGTAGGCCTGAAAAGGTGGAGAAGTCTTCCATAAAGATTCTCAAGAATTTTCGCAACAATGATCGGAAGATTGAGTAAACCACACGATTGAAAGAGGAAGGGGCATTGCATAATCCAAAAGCAATCTTAGTATATACATACGTACCCCAAGGAGTTACAAATGCAATTTTTGCTTGGTCCTTTGGATGGATGAACAGTTGGTTATATCCGCTAAATCCATCCATGAAACTGTATAAAACATGACCAGGACCAACCTCTCCGGACAATCTTGAGAAGAATGTCCTGATTTCTTACATAAGGTGCACCAAATCGATGTTTTTACCTCTTTCTACGTTCTAAGCTCCTCCAATTCTTGTCGTAGCAGAGCTAGTGCTTCATCCCTTCCTTGCCAGCAGCTTTTTCCTCTTGCAAGGTTTTTTGTAACTTCAAGGCTTCTAACTCTCTTCTTAGTTGTGCGAGAGGATCACTCGTAAATTCATCCATACCTTCATCTTCTTTGAACTGGACTCTTGCTCCTTCGATCCTTGAGGCTGAAGCTTCAAATTCTTCCAACGATGCATCAGCTTGTAGTAACTCTCTAAGCTTTTGCTTATAAGTTTTTGGTAGAGCCTTCTCTACCCATTTCTTGACTAGAAAATCCCTAGGATTGTGAGAAAGACGAGAAACTAATGACTTCACTTAGATCATTAATTCAGAGAATGCCTCTCCCTTTTGTAGTTTAAGATTTTCCAATTGATCAAGAATGCGTTTTGTGGAGTTACCTGGGAAAATGTAGTTGTGAAGGCGGTTTTGAGGGCATCCCAGGTGGTGAAGTGTGCTTCATCGTGTTGATTGTACCATCGTTCCGTGAGCCCTTCAAGAGTGGCCGGAAACAAGGCAAGGAAGGCATCTTCTCGCTGATGTAAACCCCTACTCTTACATAGGGAAAGAAACCTCCTGACATGATCATCCACATCCTCATGAGGGGCTTCCTTGAAGGAAGGAAATTTGATGTTGATCCAAGAGAGCAAGTTAGTCAAATCATCCCCCATCATTGTAGCTTGTGGTCTTTGGTTGTCTTCCATGTCCGTCAAAGGAGGCGTTGAGTACCGATCCGAGATGCCTCGCGATGATGATGCGTCGGGAAATAGAAATGGAAGTGGTGGAGCTCTAGGAGGGATGTAGTAAAATTTTTTCCGTTGATAACTCTTTATCGGGGTCTTTATGGGACTAAGGGATCCTTCCTTATGGCTGGAGCGAGTATGAGTCATAGACTATCGCTCTAACGCTCTTCATCAACTCGATTCTTCTAAGGGCTGAACTTCTAACAAGTTCAAATTGCAACCAAGGTCCCACCGGGTGTCCCAAAATGAGCACCTGTAGATCAATCTCGTGATCTATACGCTCAATGTGGTGTGTCCTCTTAAGTGCAATATGCACTCTGGGTTGCAATTTGAAGACTCAATAGGGAAGAATAAATAGCATATATTCTGAGCAATCAGTAGGAGACATAAGCATACACCTTCACTCTAAGTGTTGGACTTCAATTCTCTAAACATACATTCTCAAAACTCTAGTCTCCCCATCAGCTACTCAAGAGGAGAATGACGAATCACTGCTTACACACTACTCACTCACAGTGCCAAGCTCATTCTCTAAACATACATTCTCAAAACTCTAGTCTCCCCACTAGCTACTCAAGAAGAGAATGACGAATCACTGCTTGCGCACTACTCACTCACAGTACCAAGTGAAGCACTAGTGGTAAGCTAAGAGCTTTACACATACAAAGGGAAGGCAAAGCTTCAGCTATGCATTCCTTCTTCAAGTCTCTCTGAGCTTGTTGTTTGTTGAAGGAGAGGCCTACTTATATAGTTTTTCTGGAAGTGAAGGATAGCAAAAGGGAACAAAATTAGTTTCTTCTTTGGCAGGCTCTCTGACAATTTTACTACTCTGGAAGCTTCCTTCTTGGTCCACTTTTCTCGCGCCGTAACTATGTTCCAAGTCCTGGTATTCAGCGTCGTCTATCGTCTACTGTCTATGAGTTCTTCGCGTGCAAGTGGCTCGAAATTTAGTCCATATGGAGATCTAGAAAATTTAGTCGCTTTTTTCAAGTAAAAAAGTAGACTAAATCAAAAGTAATCATTTTCTTAAAAAAGAGAATATTTTTGAAGTAAGTAGATAACTTCATAAAAATGATGAACTTTTGGGTAAGTCGACTAACTTGTAAAAGTTGACTTAAAAAATAGACTACTTTGAGAAATTGGTGAACTTAGGAATTTAGACTACTTAGAGAATTGGTGAACTGGGTAAATTAGACAACTTAAGAAATTGGTGAAATGGGAAAATAGGCAACTTAGAAAATTGGTGAACAGGAAATCAGGCAACATGGGAAATTAGGCAACTTGGGAAAATAGGTGAAATGGAAAATTAGGCAACTTGAGAAAATAGGTGAAATGGGAAAATAGGCAACTTGGGAAAATAGGTGAAATGGGAAATTAGACAACTTGGGAAAATAGGTGAAATGGGAAATTAGGAAACTTGGGAAAATAGGTGAAATGGAAAAATAGGCAACTTGGGAAAATCGGTGAAATGGGAAAGTATCAGAATACCCCGGTACAAGCACACTCTGATCCCTGCATATTTGTTTTAGTGTTCTTTTTCCTATATGACCTGGCCTCTTATGCCATATCTCTAGTTCAGATAGGGTTTGATCTTTGTAATTGAAGAGTGCAATGTTTCTGGTATCTTCAACTTCAAATGTAAAGAGTCTACCAGATTTCTCTTTTGCAATCCTCTTGAAGCCTTGTTGAGGGTCCTCCACATATGCTCCATGTCTTGTGAATCCAACCTGTAAGCCCTTTTCAATGATCTGCCAAACTATGATTAGGTTTTTTATTATGGTTGGAACATATAATACCTTATTTAAAAGGTTCATATTACCATCATATGCTTTAATATTTTCAATCTTCTTAATAGAGTGCCTAGTATAATCACCTGCCTCGACTTCATGCTTCCCTTTAGGTTCTTCAAGATCAGATAGCAATGCTACATTCCAGCCACATGATTGGAACAATCAGAATCAATATAGAATAGATGCTCATCAACTTTACCGTGCTTGGATGTCATGTTCATGATCAATAGAGAATCCTCTTGGTCTTCTGTATAGTTGTTATAATCTCCTCTAGCTCTAGAACCTCCTTGATAGTTCTTGTTGTAGCCTTGGTTGTAGTTGTGTTGGTATTTTCTTCCTCCATTGTTGAACCTGCCTCTAGATTGTCCATAGCTTCCTCTGTGGAAGCCTCTTCCTCTCCGATTCTTTGTGTTCTTGAAACACTCATATGTAGTATGATTGGTCAAACCACAGATATTGCAAGGTGAAGAGTTGTATGATCTCCCCCTTCCGTTGCTTTCCTCCTTACCCCTTCATCTAGTATCTCTTCCTCTACCTGTGAAGTTCACTTGAGAGGTACTTGCGTCTTCTAAAGGGCAAAAGATTGATTATCTCTAGAGTTGTCTCCATTCTTGTTGAGCTTTGTTTCATGTGTGAAGAATTGTCCCATCAATGTGTTGAGGTCGGGTATTTGCATGTCCATATACAAGTCCATTGCTGTGGTGAAGGACTCCCACTTATCATCAGCCTTGATGCCATTTATGATCTTCCTTACTATCCGCTCCTCTTCTATTTCTTCTCAAACGCTCCCAAGTTGATCAGCTACATCATTCATCTTGGTCACATAGTCAGCCACACTTTGCTTTGGTTGCTTCTTCAATGTTGTGAACTCCATCCAAAGTTGGTTCTTCCTAGCCCTTGTATTTGATGAGAAGTATGAAGAAAGTACTTTCCAAGTCTCTTGGGAGTTCTTGCAATTCCTAATGTGAGGTAATAAGAAATCAGATATTCAGTTAAGTATATAAGACCTCGCTAGAACATCCTTTAGCCTTTCTTGCTCTTCTCAGGTTGATGTTTGCTTCTGAATATTGGCATTTCCCCATCTCTAGAGATGTATCCATATAAGCTTCTTCCTTGGAGATAAGCTTGCATCCTTAGGGACCACGTTCTTGTCCAATTTGTCGATGATGGAAATCCATCTCCCATTTTGCTTGATGTGATATAACTGTTGGAGGAGATGGTGGATAGATTCTAGAGATGAAGTGGTGCTGCAAAATCCAGTTTCACACCAGCCAAGAACAAGTTGTAGAGAGTAGAGTACACCTTTTGAGCTTTCCAACAATCACAAATAATCACCTAAGTGCTTTGGAGCATGATCCTCTAATCAACAGATCAAAACAGATGAGTAGAAAATTCAATTATGAGCTAAGACCTTCTATTTTGGTCTCTACACATTTTCAGTAAAATGGAAGGTGCTCTAAACCTACTAGCAATTGATTAAATTCCTTTTGGGAGTATTTAATTGACTTAGATAGCTACCTATCACAAGTTATTTCAATAAAAATAATGAAGTGCACACCGAGAATGATGCTTAGCAAGTTGGATGACTATCCTGACATTTTCGGGCTGCTATAGTATGCAAACCACTGAGCAGAGTTGTGAAGATATCTTGAGATTGAGAAAAGCAATGAAAATGAAACTTTGAACCTATGAGACAGACAGTATGCTGAATTTGTAACACTTCAAATCACATCAAATGATCAACTATGCACTGAGAACCAAGTCTGAGAAGATCACTGTTCTGAAATGAACTTGACACAGAAGTGAAGTAGAGATGTGATCAATGTATATGTATTAAATCATATAGAATTACAATGACATTGGCAATGTATAATTGCACAATGTAAGGGTAGTGATGGAGCTATAGAATGAGCTCACTAATCACAGAAAACCTCTCTCAAATGATCTCCAAATCGGGCTCATTCTCACGCGAGATTTTGATCCATTTTTATAGCTTGGAGTTGGAGCCAACTTTTGAATTCAAATTCAAGCTCTTACCAAAAGTGAATCCTAAACTTTAGGACTTACTTTCTCATCAATCAACTACAAAGTAATTCGAGATTTGATTCCTCCTAACTCCATGTGAGAGTAGTGCAATTATCATATCCACTTTTACAAGGATAAAGTAAATTGATTTTTACAAGGAATTAGTCATATGTGACTATATGAAATAAATGCTAATTTTTCCAAGTATGTAGGCTTGGACTCATTTGTACCAACAAGATTGGCCCCATAAAATCTAACCCCCATTTCTCAAATGGTCTCAATGGTAAAGAAATTTCCAATGGTTGGTTGTTGAGCTTACTTGGTTTTGGTGCACAACATTGGCAAGTGTCACACATCTTTGCATGTTGTGTTGCATCTCGAAAAAGATAAGGCCACCATAATCCTCCATTTAAGATCGGATGTGTTGTTATGTGTCCCCGATAATGGCATGCAAAAGTTCTTCCATGGGCTTCTTCTAGTATTTGTTGTACTTCATGTGGTAGGAAGCATCTCCTATACACCCCATCCGATCCAACTCAAAAAAGAGTATTTTGAATAATTGAAAAACTCTTTCTTTTGAGAAGCAATCTTCTCTGTTCTAGTGGTGATTGGAAAAAATAGGCAGCTGAGATATTGGTCAACTTACGAAAATAGGCAACTCGAAAATATAGGCAACTCAAAAATTGATGATGTGGAAAATTAGGCAACTTAGGAAATTGAGCAGTTTGTTGATTCCTTTCTTCTTGATGAATTGGATGCTCTTAGTTTTCTCCATCTTAGTCCTCTTTGCTTCTTCTTCTTCTGACCCTCCTCAAAATCAAGACAACTTCTTCTTATCGTGTGTGTCTTCTGCAACTCATAAGAGTAAACACATAAAATACATCATTCTAGGAACTTATCAAAATACCCCTCTACAGTGGTTAAGGCAAGGAGCCTTCCATCGGTTCCGATTGTTTCCTCTGATGGCCTGCTTTCCTAGCCTTAGCCAGGAGTATTTACCCCTTCTATTGTAGATTGTTGGGTCTCTTTGCACCTTCCTTGAGGTTCCAAAGACAACAGCTTCACTAGTGGCCAAGGTGACATGTCTTCCTTCAATCACGATTCTCATTTTAGACCCCACACAGTTGCCTTCCGAGATTGAGCTTCCGCATCTCTCATGCGAGTGGTTGATTTAGAGGGTTGAGTACTCAGGCCTTCCCATGGGAGGCCTTGGCTACCAGGTCCAGCACCTCTACTACAGAGGGTTTGCGATAGCCTAGGCATCGACAACAATTTGGGTGGAAGCCCCGACCGACATCTCAGGAGAGATTCGTTCTGACGAGGAACCCGTTCAACACGCTCCAAGAGGACTAGTATGTGGACCCTCGCATTGGCGTGGAGCAGGGACCCCCTGGTTTCCTGCCTCATCCGTACCCTCGTCAGGGCCTTTACCCTCGCCCCCTTCCACACCCGTGTCTTCTCTTGGGCCCTCCTCTACTCCTCAACCCCCTCATCCACTTTGTACTTCCCCTCCCGGTCCTCGACGATCCATTGACAACAACTTCTTGGTGAGTCTCGTCCATGAGGGACAGTCTCCTTTGCACCCCTCTCTTTTGCTTGACGTCGCACTTTACGGCTATTCCTCCGGAGCCGGGGAGCTTTGACTATATTTGCAAGGGGAGAGGTTTGGTTATGAGTATTCGAGATTCTTTCCTAGCCAAGAGGATGTTACTGAGGCAGCTATTAGCATCCACACTATGGCCCTTCCTTTTCGTAGCTAGTCTAACTTGGAGTCAGCCATGGCTTTCTCATTCCCACTTTGCAGGGCTACACAGTAGGGCTGGTCTCTTGGGGAGGCACTGCATTTTGTCCGGCCATAGGTCATTGAGTTTTCTCATCATCTTGGGGATCTTGATCTCACCGACATGTTCATCACGGCTTAGGATACAACTTAGTTTTTGTTTATCCCTGGTCTAGAGGAGAGCAAGCTGATTTTGTATGTCATTGTGGATACTCGGACCGCTCCCAAGTACATGTATATACATGAGGATGCAATGTACTTGTGAGAAGTCTGAGTATCCTCAATCACATATAAAATAAGACGACTCTCCACTCTGCCTGGAATAAACAAGAACTCAGCTATGTCCAAAGCTTTGATGAAGAGGTGAGTGAGGTCAAGGTCCAGAAGATGTGTGACCATTTTGGGTGTGTAGCCCTACAAAGAGGGAACAAAAAAGCAATAGCCGACTCCAAGGCAAACTAGCCATGGAAAGGAAGGGCCACAACATGGACCCTTACAGGTGTCCCAATAAGCTCCTCTTGACTTCCAAAGAAGCGTGCAAACTTATAACCAAAACTCTTGCCCCACAAGTGGTAGTCCAAGCTCACCAACCTTGGGGTATAGTTGTCAATGGGGATATGTCCAACAATAAAGGTGGTCGTAGTGGAGACTGACCCTCATGAACCACTCGACTCACCAAAAAGTCACTACCAAGTGATCACCGAGGGCGAAGGGCAAAAGTACCCGGTGGGTGGGGGAGTCTCGAGGAGAAGAAGGGCCCATGGGAGGATAGCAGAGTCGTGGGGGTCGAAGACTAGGTTCCCAAGGGGGTGGCTGAAGAGGTGGGAATACCAAAAAGTGGTTCTTGCCAGGGTCCATCAAACAATCTTCGTGAAGTGTATTGAACCGGCTCTCTTGGGCCCTTGGATGGTGCTATCATCTAAGCTGCAATCGATGCCAAGGATGTCGCAAACCCACTCTAGGGGGAGAGGCTGGACTGTGTAGCCAAGGCATTAGTGGGATGAGAATACCCATCTTTTGCGTGAGGTGCAGAGCCCGAGGGAGCCGAGGGTGTCAAGGGGATGAGATGTCAGATCATGTGGCCATTGACTGACATGTTGTATGGTCCGGCATCTAGTCATCGAAGGGCAAGCCTTCGCAAGGTGATCAACCTTGTAGGGAGAAGTCCGATGATTTTGCAGATGACCAAAGATGCTTGCAGAGGTTCAAATTCTGAAACCAAACTCACTCTTCGTTGATTAGTAAGGGAGAGTCAAATGGGGAACGGAGAAGAGGGGAGCAAGGGGGCTTCAAGTGAGTCCCTCTAAGGGCGGGGGGTGTCTCCATGTCCATTCATGTCTACTGCGAGCACAAAGAAGGAGGGGTTCTAGAAGAGAATAGGCAAAGTGTGATGAAACAAGAATGAGTCTCCTCCTACCATATAGCAAAGTACCAACAAAAAGAATAGGCCCAAATCCTATCGATCGAAGAAAATCCCAAAAAAGGAGGATCAAGGGGCGCCTGTCAAGAGGAGCCGCTAGCAGAGGATGAAGGGTCCCAGGGCATGAGGCCAAGGCTGAAAACAACTTCCGGGGGGGGGAGGGGGGTGAGATAGGCAGGGGTGGAGGAAAGGAAAGGGGAATGGGAAGAGGAGGGGAAGAGGGAGAGGGGGGGCTGCGACAGCAGTAGGGAGAGAGAGGGAGGGTGGCGAGAGGGGCTGAGATGGGCGAAGGGAGCACACGGGAGAAGGGAGGAAGGAACGAGGGAGGGGTGGCACAGGGCAACAAGAAGGCATGGGAGGGGGACTAGGTGTAGATGAGGAGGAGGGAATAGAGGCAATCGGGGAGGGGGGAGAGCTTATGACAACGAGCCCTTAACATTCATGTCCGATATTCACATCAATCTCCTTTCACATGATTTTCTTTGTAAAAAATGGTAATCTAGGACACTGTTATATATGGGCTTTCCTGATAGCTGGATTAGGGATGTTACTACCTTATATCGCTCGGCTCATAGTCAGGCACGAGTGGTAGGGGGTTGGGGGGAGAGATTCAACATTTCTTGATATCTACGGCAAGGCTTCCCCATAGCCCCTACTTTGTTCCTCTTCTTTGTTGAGACCATGTGCACATTCTTGAGTGCTCATGATACTAGGCTCCAAGGTATGAGGCTCCAGATTAGAGATGAGATGCTCTTGGATGTTGAGTTTGCTGATGACACGGCCATCTAGTTGTAAGATCCGGAGGTCAATCTGGCCAAATTTCAGCATGCCTTGGAAGGATTCTGTGATGCTTCCGATGCCAAGATCAATTGGCACAAGTCTTGTGGATTCTCGGTTGGATCGGATGATCTTCCTAGGTGGCAACTTGGAGGGCAGTTTGAGTGCATCCCTCCTCGCATTGTAGTTCGATACCTTGGGTGTCATATTAGTCTTGATCTTTCGGCTGAGTAGCAGATCTAGCCTCTCCTCTTGACCATCAACAGGAAACTTCTACATTGGAGCACTGCTTGGTTGTCCTTGGCTCGCAGGGTTGTGGTGGTGAACCAAGATCTCCTCGCTACGATGTGGTAGGTCACTTCTTATTGGATCTTCTCGAGTTCTTCTATTAGCCAGATCCAATGGCTAATAAGGAACTTTCTTTGGTCGGGCAAAGATGGAAGCCCCAGTCGGGCTAAGGTTGCTTGGCCGGTCATCACTCTTCCTCTTGAGCGCGCTGGCCTTGGGATCGTTGGCCCTTCTTGTCAGAGCATAGCCCTGCTCAGCAAGTTTGTTGTTCATGGTCTTCTTTTGGGCCATGAGCCTTGGAAGGATTTTCTTCATCATCAGCTAGGCCTCTTTGTTCCTCCTACTGGTGGGCCCTGGAGACAGGCCCTCCCAGATCAGATGGATCTTTGCTTAGATGAGGCATTTGGGAGTTTTACGGTAGACGGAGAAGCACCTCACTTTGAGTATCATTCGGTCTTGGGAGAAGCTCCGGCCTACTCTTGTTCAACACCCTCCCTCTTGTATTGAGGAGAAGCTTCGTCAACCTATCACTTGGAATCCCCTTATCCACACGGAGGGGGTTCATGGTTGGATCTCGCCCTCATGTCTCATGGGGGACTCTACCAGAGGTCCTAAGCACGACGTGGCCGATTGGATTAGCTTTAGGAGACTCACTAGGGAGTGGCAACGGGAGAGATGAACGAGGATGCAGGGTGTGCCCCATATGTTCAGGGATGCTGAGACTGCTATTCCGCAGGACTAGGTATGGCAACGGGAGAGATGAACGAGGATGCAGGGTGTGCCCCATATGTTCAGGGATGCTGAGACTGCTATTCCGCGGGACTGGGTATGCAGGTTGACTGGGTATGCATCAGGCAACTTGGCTGGGGGCCTTCACCTAGATGGAGATCCTAATTGGTGCAAGGCATTACTCTAGATGGGACTCTCTTCTTTGAGATTGGAGAGGCATGGATGATCATTTCCCCCTTCGGAGTCCGAGCTCATTGTGGAGTGCATCTTTCAGCAGATTCAAGTGGTTGGTACTCGTCTTCCAGTGGCGCATGGTCCCTCTGGCCAAGACTATTCACGGCTTCTAGCTTGAGTTGATCCATACTCTGAGCGGATGGCTGGACCGTATTTAAGGAGACTCTCATGGCACATCTCAGCGGCACCTTGCTTTTCTCCAGCTCTGGAAGAACTGCCCTTTCTTTACCATGCAAGGTGATACGATCCACTCTGACCACCTTCTTGGCTATTTTCCCCTCCCCATATTTCCTCCATTAGGAGTTGATTTGTATTAGGTTTTGATGGTTTTTTGGGGTGAGTTTTCCCCCTTGTACTCGGTTCATGGTGCCCAATTGGGTTGGGTTTGTAGCCCCTTTGGGCATTTTTATTAACTAATGAAAGGATCTCTCTTAAGCGAAAAAAATGACACCAATGTCCAAAGACGGGTGGAAAGAGGCCAAACAATAGGGACAGGGGCGGGCAGGACCAAAGAGAGGAAGGGAGGAGGGAGAGGTCAGAGGGGGGGTTTGGGGGGGTTTTTTTTTTTGGGGGGGGGGGGAGGGTTTGGGGGGGGGGGGGGGGGGGGGGCCGAAGCCAAGGGAGAAGGGCGGTGGGGGAGCTTCGACTTTGGGGGGGGGGGGGGATGGCAAAGAGAACAGGGCAGAGGGGGGGCGGGCAGGGAGGGGGAAAGGGGGGAAAGGTGGGGGGAAAAGGGGGGGGGAGGAGGGGGGGTGGGCGGGACACTGTAGAGACAGAGAAGGGGAGGGAGATAGTGAGCATAGGGTGTTTCAAAAAAAAAAAATTGACGATGGTAATTGTAACAATAATAAATAATAAAGAAATAGAAAACTTTACCTCCAAAAGAGCTTCATGGTGTTTGATGAATTCCAAATACTTGCTTTCAATATTTTGCACAATGTTCACTTCACCTTCTCGGAAATTCACAAATTCTAATTCCAGAAGTTTCACCTGAAATGAAGTCACACAGCTCTTTGTTAGAATTATCCTGAGAATCCATCAAGAAAAAAATAATAAGACATTTTTCTATGTATTAATGGTGTAAGCAGCGTCCCAGTGATCATGATGGCTTACAAGTTACCTTTCCAATCAAAACTTGAAGCTGCTCCATAAACTTATCCTTGAAGTGGTCCAACTGTAATTGATCATCATTCAGCCGTTTTGTCATTTCCTTGATATTCTCAACCTTGTCAAGCACCCAGAAGAAAGCAAAAACATGAAGGAATATAGAACTGAATAAAGAGCTACAGAACACTCTTGCCAGAAATCATTACTTCAGTCGATGCACTGGGAACACGTTCTAATCATCACCTCTTGAGACATCCACTTTCTTCGTTCTTTTTCTATGCACTTCGCATCATCTCTTAATTTTTGGAGGTAGGCTTCATAGCTTTGTTTTTCATAAGTATCTTGCACTACGTATTTGGTGATTTCTTGATAAAGGTCCTGTACAATAGCATAAAACTCAGGAGTAATTATAACTTTAAGAAAATAAGCCAAGAATCAGAACCACAATCGTCTCTATTTGCACCTAATTTCTTTCTACAGTGATTCCACTAAAATGGATGCTTGAAATAAAATTACCTGAATCTTTTTATTCTTCTCATTAAAGGCCACACTGAAATCATGATCCTGACAAGACATTATTGAACAGAAAATATCTTGGCATGACATTCAATTCATGAGAACATATAAAGGAAACATTGCCTCAATATTTGAAAACAAAATGAAATTGCAATAACCCTTTCTGTTGCTGATATGAAGAAGGCGTAGATTCAAGTGTATTGTTAAAAATCATGAGTGAATATAAATCTATGTCACATTTCCTAAATAGGACATTTTCTGAGTTGATCAATCTAGCCACCCTGACAGCGGATCACCACCCCCTCCGAATGGCTGAAGGCTTCAACTGTGCTATGTGAAGTAAGAGAATTCTTTGTGGGCCCCTTGTAATCATCTTCTTGCTCCAATTTTCTGTACTTCCTTAATCCTTGACCTTCGATTTCTTTAATCTATGTTCCAATTTTGGCCAATTGTAGTATTTGCCTACTTGTATTCAACATGCAATTCGACCCACTACCTTCATTTTCATTTTTAAATATTAAACTGTACTATCAAAGAAATCAACTTGGCAAGTTTTTATACAAAAGATATTAGATAATGAAGTGTGATTTTAGGAATTAAAGAGTAACTCACAAACATAGAAACCTTTAATTCCAGCTCCTGCAATCTGGTCTTCAATGACTCGAACCTTTCCTAAATAAACAGGACAGCATATAAATCATTTCATAGGATTCATGAAATGCATCACATTGTCAGTATCTATATATTTGTCACTAAATACACTTAAAGTGCAAGGAATACAAACATGAGATAAGACACTCAAATATATTGCTATAACTGTATTCTTTTCATTGTTTCATTGAAGTGCAAAGTAACATGAGTCCTTGCAGCTTGATGTGTCCTGGATGCTAGCAGTTAAAAATATTTTACACATTACTATATTATGTCATCCTGACTTCGATCAACCAAATGCATGCACAAAGTAAAAGAACAGATGTAATTCTGATTTCTAAGCTCATTCTAATCATTCATGGTCTGTTTTGTTTCTAATTTATCAAAAAATCATGTTCACGTGATACTAATAAAGGGTGCCACTCTTCAACAACTGTATTTTACTCACATTTAAAAAAGAGCGCAAAATACACTAGTGTATGGAACCAAGAATGGCAAAAATAATTCAAATTATCGGTAACATGCTGAAGTACAACAGTATTTGAAAAAAATGTGCTCTTCTTAGATATAAACTGTATCTTTGGAAGCTAGTGTTTATGAGCATGAAAATGAAAATAAATGTACTTGCAGAGAAACATCCCATTGGGATGGATGTATTGTGGCTCAAAATGTGACTCCAGTAAAGAGAGCATACAGGATCTCTTCTCAAATTCCAGATAATAAAGGATGGTGGCATGAGACATGCTTTGATCATGAACCTTAGATTAAGAGTACACATAAATACAAACAACAACTTTTCGCTCCATGCTCACCACATAAAGGATGCTCTGAGGATTGATTAGGTCAGAGTCATGATTCTATGGTTTTCTTTTTAGGGAAAACACTGCTTTTCATATAACCTCCCCTAATAGCAACCAGCACGTGTATATTCTATCATTTTAGGCATTTGGAGCCAGATAGGAAAACAAAAGTTCACTATCAACCAGATATTATTCTTTAAGCTGAAAATCAGAAACAAAGCTCAAAAGGAGCGTTTTGTCTTTAATATCTGTACATAATGATTATGTATGAGAGAGATCCCGATGCCCAACACCCTACAGAAAAAAGAATAAAGAAAAAAACTACAAAGATGAAATAAAAATCAAGGTGCAACTTTACCTGGGCAATCTGGGCTTGCCTTTCAAAGCTCTTGAGCAATTCTGCCTCTCTCTTCTCCATTTTAGAGATCCTTTTCTCCCTTTCAAGCTTTTCCCTCTTCAATTCTGAAATTTAACGAGATAAATTGAAAACATTTGCAATCCAAGCATAAAAAATATTGCAATGAAATATGAATTAACAGATGCAGTTATGAGCACAGAACTCAGTGATAGCTTTTGAAAAAGAATACCAAAAAAGGGTACACAAGACAATGTGGTAATTTCTTGAACATGTGGGACGGCCTATGAGCTCTTCTACAGATTGTGATGTTCTGTTTCTGATAGCCATTTTTCATACCACAATGAATTCTTTTAAGATGAATATATGGTTTGAGAGCTATAGATTTTTGGAATTCTAAAATGAAACGGGAACAACTGCACCTCTATTTCTCATTGTAGTACCCCTTCTTTTCTTCTTTCCTTTTCATTGAGATCCTTCCATTTATGGAATCTTCTGAAACACATCATCCCCAGTGGGAACCAGAAATACATCACTCTGCAAGCACTCAAAGACCCTCTAATACATAGAATCTATCCAAGGGGCAAAGAGCAAGAAAACCCATAATAACGATAGTGAAAAATGCTCTTCATGATACAGCTGTAGGGGGCATCTCTATGTGCTGAAATAAATCCCGCAACAACTTAAAATTCTTGCAGTATCTAGTCATCCTAGAGAGCTGACCTTTGGAAAAGTGGATAAACAAACTACATGACCCATGTACTGTCTTTGTAAAAAGGAGGAAAGGGGGTCTTTACATTGTCCACAATGTTCATGCTAGATCGTTAGTTGTAGCTATGGCACCCGGGTAGCCACAGTTTAAAAGTGGGTTCTTGCATTGTAGGGGAGGGGACCCTTCAGATGTCTGTGACATAGAGACGATGGGTGCCAGAATAGAGATTGACTAATATATCGAGGATAGACCACAAGGAGAACGGTCACTTCACAACTTTGCTTTCCTTCCATAAAAGAGAGCTGATACATGAGGAAAGGTAGCAAGATATTTGGAAAATTACAACATTATTGGTAACTGACGAATAGATGAACAAAGATACATAATGAAGGACTCTAAGAGACACATAGAAAAGGCTAAGAAACTGCTCACACATAGAGAAGCAGCAAAAGAAGTACCATGCTCTTGACACCAAGGGAAGTGGGAGTCCCCAAGCGGAGCCACCTCTACTCATGACTGCCTTGGAGAAGGTCACCACTGCCTTGCATTATTGCATCCTTTCAAGTCACGCACCATAGCTTCCTCCCTATCCTCCATATCTATGAGGGACGAGTGGGGGAGAGGTTTCCCCCTCAACGTGCTTTACCTTGCTGCCAAAGCTGCTTTATATAGACTTTATATCCTGCCTTTGAGACTCCACACTCTATCATTTCAGCTCACTGCTGCCCACCACTCGGCATAGTACATTTAAATCAACGATTTAAAAATAAAACTCGTTTTTAAAATCGCTAAAATATTCTAACAATTTTTAATGATTTTTATTCAGGTTTTTTTGGGAAAAAAATCGCAGTTGTATTATGTATAGTCATGACTAATTGACTATACATATGTTATTCTATATAAGGTGATTTTATGTGTTATTCATGTCAGGTATATCATAAAGGTGTCAAATATGCATTGGTACATAGCTTTATATTTCAGAAAATAAAAATCTCTCATAGTGAATAAAAACCTCAATTTTTATTTTGGATTTTATAAACCTCTACAATTTAAATGATTTAAATCTTGTTTTTAAATCTCTTGTTGTACTATGTCACTCGGTACGCTATGGCATGACTGCACACCACTCCTTTCTGTGCACCTCCACACCCCTTCCCTTCTGCACCTGCTGCATACCACAGCACTTCTGCACACCTGCACATCACTCACTTTTACTGCCATGCATACTAATATTGTTATACATGAAGCACTCCAAGGATCCCTCCAACCATTTTTGTCCTGATTCAAGAGACTTTTGTCTTCATTTGTCTGACGATATGTGGGTGTGGTGGATAATCCCAGTCAACCAAGATGTGACCATTTAAAGAATAGGATATTGACTAAAATCGATCAGTTTAGTAAATCAGAAATTCCTCTTATGAACAAGCAAATCAAAGAAAAGGATGATGGGTCAGCAAAGCGGGGGGGGGGGGGGGGGGCAGAAAGAAAGAAAGAAAGAGAGAGAGAGAGAGAGAGAGAGAGAGAGAGAGAGAGAGAGAGAGAGAGAGAGAGAGAGAGAGAGAGAAGGAGAGAAGAGTCCTCAGAGCTGCTTCCCGATGACCAGCTCCAACACTTAAGACAGAATGGGGTTTTGCAGGAGTCCCCCACATCTAGTACATGCACTGTCTTGCGTGCTCCTTTGAGTCCTTGTAATAGCTTCCAACATTTCTAGCTTTGAACTCTCCATTTCCACATATCTGCAACCATGCTCCTCAAGCATTCGGCATGCCCAAGAGACATAGAGGGGAAAGTGTTCTGGGGGCAGAAAGAGAGATGGGAGAAGAAGAGGAGGGTGCCCACCTGGCACCTAGAGGATGAAGGCTGCCCACCTCGCAGTGAGGAGAAGAAGAAGAACTGCCCACCTGGCAGGGAGGAGAGGAGTGCCACCAGACACCAAATGTCCATGCAGGTGCTTAGCAAAACCCATAGTCGTCCATTCAGAAGCCTACAGCACTCATGCCCTTAGCGTTGCGTGCCCTGCATGGGCTTCACCAGGATCCCCATTGCCTTATTAAAATTTAGTCCATTATGTGGTCGATTTTTTCTTTTTTTTGAAAGCTGGCCGACTTATGAATGAGATGCTGGGCGAATTGACATGGTGGGACTAACCATGATTCATAACCGATTAGTGGAGGGAGGTCTTTCCATCTTCTGTTCTTCAATGTGTGAACTGCATCCTGCCCATTCCCAATGAAATCGAATCCTTTAAAATCTCTGGTTATTTTAGAAGCAGCTGTCGCAGGTGGGCACTGATTCTAGTTGCAACATTAGTAAGCTCTCATTTCCAATGTTTGTTCTAGGAGTGTAGAGCCCCACTTATTCTACCCCTCACCAATGATTGAAGTGTACTTCATTGTAGTTGCAAGGGTACTTTGTACTTTCAGGTACAGTACTATGTACTTTGAGGTACTGTACTTGATACTTCAGGTATTTTGTATTTAAATAAAATTTGCCAAGTGTTCTAGTGGTGCAACAGATGCAAATCAAGGCCCCCGCATGAAACTTTCGATGTATATCCTTGATATATTACCTCCTCTCCCCGACATGCAAAGCAAGTTTACTGCCTCTGCCTGTGCCAAGTGGGAACAAAGTAGAAGCAATAGAAATACAGGAAATAGAAACAGTAGGCCTGGGTGAACCTATGAAGGACATCTTCTTGGATGGGATAATATCTTTCTTGCAAAGCTTTAAGGATGTTTTCACATGGAGTTATGAGGATTTGCAAGGCATCCCAATAGCCTTAGGGCTCCACGCAATCTCTCTTGTCCCAAATGCCAAACCTGTAAGAGGAAAGATCTAGAGGCTCAACCCTAGGTATGCAATAGTACAAAGAGAAATTGATAAAATGGAAGCCACAGGTACCAGTAGAGCACTCGGAATGGTTGTCTTCAATGGTTATAGCACCAAAGAAGCAATCCAATAAGATCAGAATTGGCATAGTTTCTAGATCTCTTAACAAAAGCAATACCAGATGGATTTCCCACTCCATTTTCAGAGCAACTTGTTTAGGATGTACCTAGACATGCCATGTACAGTTTCATGGATGGTTACAGTGAATATCATCAGATAGCTATCCATAGAGAAGACGGAGGGAAGTCAGGTTTTGTGACTCCATGGAGTACTTACACCAAGATGGCATTCATGCTTGGGAAACGTATTAGGAGAGGTAGTGTCTGCTCAAGGCATTGCTCCCGACCTAGACAACATCATAGCCATTCTCAAAATGCTTAGGCCCATCTCCGACAAGTTCAGGTATTCTTGGGCCACACATGGAAGGTGTATCTCCCCTCTCCTTCCCTATGGTCCAGAATTTTGGTATTCTATATCAAGGGGGACTTCTAAATGCTAGTTGCTGAATTCTTTCTTTCCTCAGGAGAAGTGAGAAGCATGTCATTAAGTGATCAAAATTAGTCCTCAAAGGTAGAATGATGTAGGTTCTTGCTGTCATACATGGATAAATCAAATCATAAAATGAAATTCTACCTGTCTCATTTTAGTAAAGATAATAATACAAGAGAACAAATTTCTCGATGCTATCTGTAGATCAATTGAATGACAAACTGAAGTGCTGCTCATCTACAAATGTTGGCCTCCAAACTCTCTCTTTCCTCAGAAGAAGTCAGAAGTAATTCATTAACTGACCAAGAACAGTAATACAACGTAGAACAGCATATGTTCTTGGTATCACATGCAGACTATACAAATCAAGAAGTGCAGTTCTACCCGTTTCAATTTCTTTGAAATTATCCATTTGCTTTTTTAACTTCTCTTCATTATCCTTCCGCAAAGTTTGCAGCTGCAAGTGGCATCAAGAATCAAGATGTAAATATTTGAGCAAATTGTATATAAAAGAGAATGACATAAAGAAAATAACTTGAGCATGTTGTTTCAAAGGATCGTATGGCAATGACGACTTTCTTATTGACGTATGCAACTGAGGATGTATATATTCTGATCTATTGTTTGTACATTACACGTGAAGAGCAAACCAATATTGAATGTGGATGAAAAGAATGTTTGTAATCATTCATAAAAAGTGTCCGAGTCTATTAGCAAAAGAAAACGATCTGTTTATAACAGCAACAAATATCTGATACTAGAAACGATCAGTTAGAGTATAGATGAACTACACAGTAAAATCATGCGAAATCAAATTTATTTTTTCCTATTTTGGGGGGAAACTTGTATTGCACAAAAACTAAATAAATTAGAAGTAACAGAAGAAAAACGCTGACATACATCTGGTGATACTTACTTTAGCATCTTTGCCAATTCAATCTTGTCATTCTCAATTATGTTCTATTTGTGTCACGTCTCCATCATTTCTTTTCCCACTCTGTTTTCAAACTTGCTTTTCCACATTGATGTTTGCCTCAACCTCTTCCTCACATTGCCCTCATGGAAACTCACTGCAGTTCCTCCTTTTCTTAACTGCACACTTCATGTTTTTGCTGGCAAAATGGTTATGAGATTACCCCACTCTGCGCAGGAGGTAATTTCTCTAGTTCAACACTACGAATCAGCCGTAGCATGCTCATAAAAGTATCTAACAAACATTCCCCAAGAGTTAAGACTTCCTTGAATATTGTTAGGGGAAAGAGCTATACTTCTGAGAAGTAGGCCCTATCAGCTTAATCCCAAGTATGCAGAAGTGGAAAAAGTGGAATTAACAAAGTTGGAAGAGGCAAATATTATTTGTCCTGATGAGCACTCAAGACTGCTATCCTCCATGGTTATTTGTCTCCAGAAAGTACAAACGGGAAATTTTAGTGCGTGTAGACTTTGAGGCTTTGAATAAAAGCCACCATTGAACATGGATTTTTGCAACACTTTAACAAACAAGTCCTTGAAGAAGTGATTGGACATATCCTCTAAAGCTTTCTCGATGGCTTAAATATGTATAGTCAAATAGCTGTCCATCCAAACATCACGAAAAAGCCACCTTTATCACACCACAGGGAACTTATGTGTAGAAACAAATGGCTTTTGGACTTCAAAACACAACTGCTTTTAGCAAGCCAATGTATCTAATCTTGGGAAGTGGCTCACTTCTTTATGGATGATTTTCCGTTCTTTTTAGGATAGATGAAAGGAAAATAGTGGGGCAATTCCAAGAGCATATGAAGAGCTTAAAAGTCGTATCTGAATGGTGCCTCTGAACAAGTTGGAAATTAAATCCCACTAGGTGCAATTTCCTTGTAACAAAAGGAACTCGTCTAGGTCACATTGTGTTTGCGAAGGGTCTCACAGTAGATGGTTCAAAAGTTTCAGCCACACTCATTATGTCTATTTCTATAGATCCCAAAGAAGTTCAAAGCTTCATAGAAGATGTAGGATACCAGAAGGAACCATCGGAGCTTTTCAGACCCCTACCTAGACTCACAAGCAAAAAAGAACCTTTTAATTGGACGCAGGGAGCAGCAAAGGCTTTCAAAAAAGCCAGATTATGTACAGTGCTTTTACACATTGTTCCAAATTGGTATGGAAAACTTCATGTATGCACAGATCCTAGCTTGCACTCAGTTGGAGTACTCACATAACCAGCAATGCAATACAAAGGAAGAAAGAAACTACAGTACTATTGAAATAGAAGGTTTGTTGATTGTTTTTGCCCTTCAAAATTTCTGATACTACATTTTAGGCATGCACATTGTGGCCATCTCATGTCAAAAGTGTGGGTAACAGATTTTTCCTTTTTACTTGTGTGTATTTTCTTCTACTTGTGTATCTCTCCGTCTCTCTTACTCCCTCTGGACGTTTCAGCCAAATGGCACTAGATCTCTTGGTGATATGATTCACCAATGCCAGCATATGTTCAGAGCTCTGATGATGGATCACTCCAAAAGCCTCCTCAACCTCTTCCTCTTCTACTTCTTCCACCAGGATCTGTTTGCAACAGTCCAGCTCGTTAACATTTGCATTTATGATCCATTATTATGTTTCTCCCATCTACTATTCTCCTACTTGTCTCTTATCTTCCGGTCCCTCCCAGAAAAAAATAAACATTACACTACCAACTTGATAGTGCTAACGTGTTTATAATCTACTCGGGTCCCATTTGTGTGGCTACATGGATTACCAAAGTATGTTCTTATAGGGCCTACCTTCAGCATCCCCTTCCTGGTTTGATGTTGCATTGCAGCCTCAGACACTAGCGGCTGTCCCATCCACCACATTCACATCTCTGTCTGCTGACTCTCGCATACCACCACCCAACACAATCTGCACTACTCTTTGGCCTCCCTCAAATTCCCGCGTCTTCCTCTGCCCTCGATAGCCCCACCACTACAGTCACTATTCATGTTCCTACTCGAGCTCACTGCACCTCTTGCTGATAGTTGCCCATATCAGTTGCAATGCTCTTGGTGCCCTCTCCATCCTTTCACCTAGCGATCAAGGCCATGCCTACTGGTCCCCCTTCTTCAGCCTCTTGCACCCTCCTCATCCAATGGATGCCTTAGGCTGGGCTGACTCCACCTTGATCTCCAGTTGGGCACCTTGTCCTCCCACCCCACCTGTCCCCTCGCACCATCATTGCATCGAGACACTGCACCCTACTGTCTTTGGCCATTACTCCCTTGAATGTGACCAAACCCATGCCATAACCATCAGCTCTTATCCCTGCCTCACTTCACTTCCCTGAGCCTCCTGCATCATGCTCCATGGACCTTCTGAACCTTTCCCATTGTCAGCCTCCAGTATGCATCATTCGCTCGAAGGGGTACCTCTTTTTCCATTGAAGGCATTCTTGTTGCTCATGAGGATGTGTCTTCTGAAGTTGATGGAAGTGAGAAATGAATTCTCTTAGAGTCACATCCTTCTCTTGTAGCTTTCCAGAGGAGTTTTAATTGGTCTGTGGGACACTTCCTTGGCTTAAGCACACATATTGGTCATAGATCTAAGCACGGTTCGTTCGCATAGGCACTTGGAATCAATATTAAATTTACACTTATGTGACTGAAAATGGACACGTCAAACTATGCCGACCACAATTAGGACCATTGAGACTATTGAAGATGTACAAATATACAAGTCCCTAGAGGATGATTATGGCTGTGTAGGTCTAGAGCATAAGATATGAACCATGGTTTGTCTTGTCCTTAGGAAGAAGGTCAAGCATGGTAAGGTTACAGTTTTTCATCAAAGTCATGGAAACGGCTATTGTGCAAATTTTTATAAGCTCAATGTGAACTGTATATCTAGATTTTCATATGAGCCAAGCATATTTGAGGATAAAAAAGTTATTTTCAGCAGCTTTAACATGTAAGCTGCTGAAAACCTGTATTATTGATTTCTCATATATTTGCCTACTGAGTGTGCAAATTATATTATTCAGTTAAGTAACCACATTTTTTGAGCCTATGAAAGGCCATTGTATATAGTTTCTGGCAAAACTCCTGTAAATATCAATAAAAAGAAACGTTTGTTTTTCCAAGTTATTATTATTCTTTCCTACATAGATTGTCTGTGAAACGATTTCGCTTCATCGATTTAGAATGAATTACCCAATATTCCATTTAGTGGGTTAGTTCAAGATGAACATGCTTTCAAGGAATCCATAACTACTCTCATACCAAAAAATTGTATCCCCTTAAACGGACCTCGTGACAGTACTTGCCTCTTTCTCAAGGTCACAAATCCTGTGATTCAAAGAGGTCCTGCAGAGTTCTTCCTTCTCCCTTTCCTACAGCATGAAATAAGCATATCATTTATGAAATAAGTTCATCACTTTGAAGCACAGAATGGACCAACTGTGATTTGGAAAATTGGATGCAATATTACAGAAGGAGCTGAAAACCTGGAAAGAGCCATCTAGAGCAATTTCATTTGCATGCTCAAATTGAGATTACATATATAAAGATATCACCTTCATGTTTTCAGCATTTGTTTTCACCAGGATATTTTCCAGCTCTTCAACAGCCAAATCCTTCTCTCTCAAAGCACCCTATTCCATGGCATTAACATTCTTCTTAAAGATGCACTCAAATGATCAAGATAACTCCCGAATCACAATAAGGGACTTGAGATGTAGAAACATAACCTCTATAGAAGCAATGAGTGCATCATATTCCTCTAGTTCAACATCACGGCTATCCAACAAGGCTAGATTATACTGTCAAACAATTTCTTTGTTAGATACAGGTCCTCACATGCCAATCTTTAAAATTTCTTTAAAGTAAATAGTGCATGCACTGGATATTCTGAACAAAAAACTAGTAAATAATGTGTGCATGTCCTTATGATATATACAAAATATTATATTCATATGAGGGTCTATAATTTATTCAAATGTGTTTGTTGAACTTCCAAAAGGCCTAATTTCGAATCTCCAATGATAAATATCTATAAATTTAAAAGAAGAAAAATAAAGAGTACGTATTATTCTTGGGTGCAAAACAAGAATCACTTCCTATGGAAAAATTCATCTCCATTTCCCTTGCTTTCTCTACAAAAAGTTGGATATGTGACAACGGACTGGTCTCTTTTATACTCTCTCCATTGCAAACCCAACAAAGTTTGTGTCTCTAGTAGACCTCACTACTGTCTCCATGTCCTTTTCTCGCTCCAAATGTAAATGATACATCAATTGGAACCACAACGTAAGCATTTCTACAAGGTGAGTAATGGACCTTATTGTTCAATTTCACATCCAAAGGACATTGATTCTCCACATCCCCCCCACTTTCATGGGTATCTCCACATGCATACTACGGAGACCTATATCAGCTTTACCAGTTTTTATCAGTACTTTTATCTTTTCTGATTGACAGAAGATACACCCATTTTCTCTCTCTCTCTCTCTCTCTCTCTCTCTCTCTCTCTCTCTCTCTCTCTCTCTCTCTCTCTCTCTCTCTCTCTCTCTCTCTCTCTCTCTCTCTCTCTCTCTCTCTCTCTCTCTCTCTCTCTCTCTCTCTCTCTCTCTCTCTCTCTCTCTCTCTCTCATTTCATTTCTCTCTGTGTGTGTGTGTGTGTGTGTGTGTGTGTGTGTGTGTGAAGGTTCGATGACCTGGGGGACTATCAGAGGCCATTGCTAGCACAGTTGGTGTTAAGCAAGGCTGCCCACTGTCCCCCACTCTATTCGGGCTCTACATCGAAGAGATTGAGGAATACATCCTACGTGCTGGTGGTGAGGAGACCTAGCAGGTACACCTGTACACATTCTATTATACGCTGATGATATTGTATTGCTTCCACAATCAACAGAGGGTCTAGAGCTCCACTTGGGTGCCTTGGATGAGTTTTGTACACAGAAAGGGCTGATCGTAAACCTTGGCAAGACCAAGGTCATGATCTTCCACACCTCTCCTATGGTGCGGAATGCAGCACGCCTCACAGTAGCTAGTGGACCGATAGAGCTGGTCACCTCATATGTCTACCTAGGGGGGTGACATTCACAAGCCTACTTGGTCCCTTCAGTATGAGACAGGCAGCCACTTATGGGCTCACACAGGGATATGCAGCTTTGGCCATGTTAGAGAGGAGGTGTCATCAGGCACGCTTCCAAGAGCCCCGTACGAACTTCGAAGGGATGGCTACTTGACACACTAGTCACACCAGCTATGATGTATGCAATGACAATTTGGGGTCCAGGTCTCACAGCTGCCCAGTGGAGTGCGATTGAGAGGCCACAAGTACGCATGATCTTGCGGCCATTCCGTGGGAATCACACACTACCACATGACACCATCAGGGCAGAGATGACCACACCTCCCATGGTAGTAGAGGCACTATTCCAGACGATATGTTTCATTCAAAGGATGAGGGAGCTCCCAGCAGATAGACTCACAGGTAGAGAATTTGGGGCGACAATGCAGGCATTTGAGTCAGGGTATGAGAGAGCTTGGTATTCTCAGGTTAGGGATTGGATATGGACAAACTACCACCCTTCCAGTATGACCCAGACTCTCCCCATGTTCGCCTCTCACGTAGTCAAAGGAACATTGTGCTCAGGCAAGATCTCTGGAAGGTATACACTAGTCAACCATGGTTCAGTTCCGGCCTTGGATCCATACTGTCACACTATCGAGATCAGTTCTTGGACTTTCTAGCAGACGGCTTCATCAAAGTACCACACTACATGGACACATATATGCCTCATCGTTCGAGGGTAGCGATTGGCCAACTCAGGGTATCATCACACTGACTATAGATTGAGGCTGGCAGAGCAGCAGACACCCCCAAAGAGGAGAGGATTTGTCGTATATGTGGGGTAGAGGTAGAGGATGAGAAGCACTTTGCATGCCGATGCAAGGCATATGATGATATCAGGAGCAGATACAAGGCTCTATTCTCAGGATACGAGGCTCTATTCACAGGACAGCATACCCCTCGTGAGATCATGGCCTCTACGGATCAGCATCACTTAGGGAGATTCTTACTAGAGATACAGTACCACAAAGATGCCCTGCTCCAGCCCACCACAGCAGCCCCGATTTACAGGAGACTAACACATATCGCTGATTTCTTTGCCACCGACATGCACCAGCTCCCCCACATGTTGTCACTCAGAGAGGGGTGACTCTTCAGCAAGCTGAGACCTCTCGTGCTAGGAGACAACCCCGAGCTAGAGGCTATCGGACACAGAGATTACACAGTCATCAAATTGCAGATATAGACACCCGTACCGTCGAGCCTTTGAGGTCAGACGGGCCAAGATGATGTCCAACCCCACTGCAGTCATTCGTGCAGACCAGACCTCACCTCCGCCTATGCACCACATTCTACATCCACATATAAGCACTAATTGGGGTTTTTCTGCAACTTAGATGCATTTCATACTTGTATCACCCTCTTGCATATAGGCTACCATAGAGATAGCACCCCATATATACCCCCTTATAGACTCTCCACACGCAGGTTTCCGGGAGACTGGTTTTCTTTTCACCTAATTTCACATCAGTTTTTTATTTTCAGCACGCTTTTGTTTTTCCGTTTGATCGGAGATGCAAACGATGAATATTGATTCTGTCTCATAGGTCAACTTAGGCCTTATGATAGATGTTAAAAATCTCTCTCTCTCTATGGAGAGATTGGGAGGAGAGACAGTACAGGGATATTTACCATTTGCTCATGAGTCGAAAAACTGTAGTGGCATGGCGACATTTGAGAGAGCGGAGACAGAAGACACCCATCTGAGACCCGAGCACTTGGCATAGCTATGCACGGAGCCTATACGAGATCCCTGACCAGCCCCCCATCCCGAGACCACAAAGCTCACATCCTACTACCTCTGACTTCTTCACACCCACTATGGTGGGACACCCTATTGCCCATCTACAGCATGGTAGGGCCCATGACCATTTCGGTTTATAGGCAGAGCACCTCATCTACGAAGGCACAACCCTCGCACCGCTCATTGCCCACCTCTTCAACCGCGCATTGGTTGAAGGGTTCCCTGACTCATGGACTGAGCACACCATGGTGCCTATTCATAAGTAAGGAGATACTTGGATCCTGCTACATACAAGACGATCATGATTGGCCCTATATTGGCCAAGTTATATGGGGCGGTACTAGAGACAGAGTTGAGTATTCTCGCTGAGAGGAAGGGTATCAGGGCTCCAAGACACGAAGGTTTCAGATGCGATTACTCTACCATTGACCACATCTTCACTTTGAGATGCCTGATCGAACAGGCAAGGGTGAGGAAGAGGAGATTATATTGTTGCTTTGTGGACTTTCGCAAAGCATATGACATTGTTCCCAGGGAACGACTCTTTAGACTACTACTTGATATCGAAGCTCAACAGGAGATGATATGGGGGATCTACGCCTTATACGAGAGAGTATCTGGTAGAGTTAGATGTCCAGGGGGGCTTATCTCATCCACTTGCTAGCACTATCGGGGTGAAGCAAGGATGCCCTCTTTCACCCACCCTCTTTGGTCTCTACATTGATGAGATAGTGGACTTCATACAGCCGCAGGGGGGTGATGGCATTGAGGTACGCGGGTCCACTGTCCATATTCTTTTATATACTGATGATATTGTACTTGTTTCAGAGTCTGCAGAAGGTCTATAGCATCATCTACATGGCCTAGATGACTTTTGCAGACACAGAGGTTTATCTATGAACCTTGGTAAAACCAAGGTCATGATCTTTCATACATCAGCACAAGTACGCAGACATAGTTTGTTCACAGAAGCAGGTGGACGGATCGAGGTGGCCGGATCATATGTTTACTTGGGAGTGACATTTATAGCAGCATCAAGGGTCTTCTCTATGTCTCACGCAGCCCATGACCGCATCACACGTGGGTACGCAGCACTAGCTTTGATGGAGAGACAGTGCCACCAGGCATATTTTCAGGAGCCCCGCACAAAGGGGTGGCTCTTCGACACTTTGGTTACGCCAGTGCTCATGTATGGGGCAGCCATATGGGGACCGGGATTAGCTACGTCAGTATGGAGAGCATTAGAGAGGGCACAGATCCTCATGATTGCCAGACTTATCCGCAGCAAGCCTTTAGTACCACATGATATCATTAGAGCAGAGCTCGCTACACCACCGATGCTAGTTGAGGCACTATTCCAGACAGTATGCCTATTACACAGACTTCGGAGCATGGATACAGGGCGCATTGCTCATCGTGCTTTCTAGGCATCACGTGATATGACATTAGCAGGCAACACCTCCTCATGGTATGCACAGACACGAGACTGGCTGGCCCACCATGGCTTTGACATAGACAGGCTACCACCACTACAGTACGACTCACATGCACCCACCTACTCACTCTCTCATCAAGAGAGGAATAGGGTCATTCGTCAGGAGATATGGAATACATACATACAGAGGACATGGGTGAGCCCTAGGGATACATTGCCACCGAAAATGCTCTATTACTGTGAGCATTTTCTATATATATCGGACGAGGGCTTCATTGAGATTCCGAGATACATGCAGACATACCTACCCCACCACCTTCGAGTCGTCATTGGGCAGCTCTGCGTTTCATCACATCAGCTCAAGATTGAGAGGGGTCCGTCCAGGGGAGTCCCCCGTAAAGAGAGGTGGTGCTCAGTATGAGAGACGGAGGTGGAGAGTGAGGAGCATTTTGTTATCATATGACCAGCATACTTAGACCCACGAGCACAGTTCCAGATAGAGGAGTCACTCCAGTTGTCCATGACTATGGGAGACCAGCGGCGTTTGGACGCTTCCTCAAAGCAGCATACGAGAGGCGAGAGCGGTCACTACAGCCACGCATCAGCCACGGGTGAGTACCCAGAAGACCATTGCCCAGTTCTTTCAGCGAGTAGAGCTACATCAGAGAGGTCCATCTATAGGGCTCACTCTCCACCAGGCAGAAGCATAGAGAGAACGACGCCAACCATGCATGGACGGATATCGTCGACCACGACTATATAAGGAGGATATCTCACGCATGAGGACAACCTACGACCACATGATGGAGCATAGGCGTACCACCACCCCATGGGTTGTTTTCCTTCAGGAGGCACTCAGACCACCACCGATGTACCACATACTACACCCACCTCCACCCATCACCATTGTAGCGATATACTTTTTATTTCATTTCATCTTCTACACAAGGTTACTACACTTGTACATGGTTTTGTCTCATAGGCCAAGTTTGGCCTCCAGAAGACGATAATATGGCTTTCTTTCTTTCTTTCTTCTCTCTCTCTCTCTCTCTCTCTCTCTCTCTCTCTCTCTCTCTCTCTCTCTCTCTCTCTCTCTCTCTCTCTCTCTCTCTCTCTCTCTCTCTCTCTCTCTCTCATGCTGCTTTCATACACATTTTTAGGAGCCCCGGACTAAGGAGTGGCTCTGACACTCTAGTGACACCGGCATTGATGTATGCAGCAGCAGTATGGGCACCAGGGATCATGGAGGCGATGTGGATGCGGATTGAGAGGCCCCAGGTCACCATGATCTCACACTTGCTGCGCAACAAGCCCTCCATTCCACATGACATTATACGAGCTGAGCTTGGCACACCACCAATGCTAGTGGAGGCCCTCTTCCAGTTGGTGACCTTTATTCTGAGAGTCACAGAGCTCCCCACCAGCGGACTCACCAGGCTTGCATTTGAGAGCTCTAGACATTTGGCAGAGATAGGGCATGAGAGAGCATGGTATGCACAGACTTACCGATGGTTCGCATACCATGGCATGAGCATTACAGATCTCCCTTTTCAGTATGACCTCTCTTCCCCCGACATTACCCTCTCTCGTTCGTAGAGGAATAGGATCATCCGTCAGGACCTACTACAGATACAGGTCAGGGAGACACGGATAGCACCACGGGAGCCTCTTCCCACAAAGAGGCAACACTACAGAGAGCACTTCCTGACTGTGACAGTGGATGGTTTCATTCAGAGACCACGATACATGGATACATACATGGCAACAGCTGAGAGAGTGGCCATTGGGCAGCTCAGAGTATCATCACACCAGCTAGAGATTGAGGTTGGGTGAGCTACACATACCCCGAGCGACGAGAGATTATGCAGGATATGCCGAGAGGAGGTAGAGGACGAGGAGCACTACACATGTAGATGCGAGGCATATGAGGACATCAGAGACAGTTACCCACAGCTCTTTAGGGGGCCTAGAGAGATCAAGGCTTTATTGGGGACAGAGGACCAGCACCCTCTAGGTCGTTTCCTAGTAGAGCTCCAGCACCGCCGTGCATCACTTCTCCAGCAGCAGATGGAGATACACCTGGCCCCCCCCCCTCAGACTTATATTACAGATTTTTTCAGACCCACAGCCACTCGAGGACCCAGCTCGATGCGGGGTATCACATTACATAGAGCAGAGGAGCTTAGACGACAGCGTCGACGATCGAGACCCCCACTCCAGAGAGCCCATCCACATCAGAGAGAGATTCAAGCGATTCACGCATGCAATGACATGGAGATACGGAGACGTCAGCCGCGCACCCATGTCGATTTGGACGTTCAGAGCATTTTGAGGATCGCCATGATGCCTTACCCACCGATGCATTATATCCTACACCCACTCCAGGCATTTAGTGGGTTGTGATACCATCGAGCCTCCCCTCCCTATGCATATCATATTTGTATCTCACCCATTGAGCATATAGAGTTCATACCCATAGCACCCCACACCCTTGATGCCAGTTACTATTCATTCCTTTTATACCAGTTTGCTGTACTCACACTTTATTTTCCTTTTGGGATCACAGTGGATTGGATCATACTGATGTATATCTTTAGTCTCATAGGCCGATTTTGGCCTCTAATAGACGTTAAAAAGTCTGTCTCTCTCTCTCTCTCTTTCTCTCTCTCTCTCTCTCTCTCTCTCTCTCTCTCTCTCTCTCTCTCTCTCTCTCTCTCTCTCTCTCTCTCTCTCTCTCTCTCTCTCTCTCTCTCTCTCTCTCTCTCTCTCTCTCTCTCTCTCTCTCTCTCTCTCTCTCTCTCTCTCTCTCTCTCTCTCTCTCTCTCTCTCTCTCTCTCTCTCTCTCTCTCTCTCTCAGGGTGAGGAAAAGGAGATTATATTGTTGCTTTGTGGACTTCCGCAAAGCATTTGACACTGTTCCCAGGGATCGACTCTTCAGACGACTAGTTGACATCGGAGGAAAAGGAGATTATATTGTTGCTTTGTGGACTTCCGCAAAGCATTTGACACTGTTCCCAGGGATCGACTCTTCAGACGACTAGTTGACATCGGAGCTCCGGAGGAGATGATATGGGGGATCTACGCCTTATACGAGAGAGTATCTGCTAGAGTCAGATGTCTAGGGGGCTTATCTGATCCACTTGCTAGCACTATCGGGATGAAGCAAGGATGCCCTCTCTCACCCACCCTCTTTGGTCTTTACATTGATGAGATAGTGGACTTCATACAGCAGCACGGAGGAGATGGCATTGAGGTACACGGGTCCACTGTCCATATTCTTTTATACGCTGATGATATTGTATTCGTTTCAGAGTCTGCAGAAGGTCTACAGCATCATCTACACGGCCTAGATGACTTTTGCAGACACAGAGGGTTATCTGTGAACCTTGGTAAAACCAAGGTCTTGATCTTTCATACATCAGCACAGGTATGCAGACATAGTTTGTTCACAGCAGCAGGTGGACCGATCGAGGTGGTCGGATCATATGTTTACTTGGGGGTGACATTTACAGCAGCATCATGGGTCTTCTCTATGGCTCAGGCAGCCCGTGACCGCATCACACGTGGGTATGCAGCACTAGCTTTGATGGAGAGACAGTGCCACCAGGCATATTTTCAGGAGCCTCGCACAAAGGGGTGGCTCTTTGACACTTTGGTTACGCCAGCGCTCATGTATGGGGCAGCCATATGGGGACCAGGATTAGCTACATCAGTATGGACAGCATTAGAGAGGCCACATATCCTCATGATTGCCAGACTTATCCGCAGCAAACCTTCAGTACCACATGATATCATTAGAGAAGAGCTCGCTGCACTACCGATGCTAGTTGAGGCACTATTCCAGACAGTATGCCTATTACACAGACTTCGGAGCATGGATACAGAGCGCATTGCTTATCGTGCTTTCGAGGCATCATGTGATATGGCATTAGCAGGCGACACCTCCTCATGGTATGCACAGACACGAGACTGGCTTGCCCACCATGGCTTTGACATAGACAGGCTACCACCACTACAGTACAACTCTCATGCACCCACCTACTCACTCTCTCATCAAGAGAGGAATAGGATCATTCGTCAGGAGATATGGCATACATACATACAGAGGACATGGGTGAGCCCTAGGGGTACATTGCCACCGAAAATGCTCTACTACCGCGAGCATTTTCTACATATATCGGGCACGGGCTTCATCGAGATTCCGAGATACATGCAGACCTACCTTCCCCACCACCTACGAGTCGTCATTGGGCAGCTCCGGGTTTCATCACATCAGCTCGAGATTGAGAGGGATCGGTCCAGGGGAGTCCCCTGTGAGGAGAGGTGGTGCCCAGTATGCCAGACAGAGGTAGAGAGTGAGGAGCATTTTGTTATAAGATGTCCAGCATACTTAGACCTACGAGCACAGTTCCAGATCGAGGAGTCATTCCAGCTGTGCATGACTATGGGAGACCAGAGACGCTTGGGACGCTTCCTCACAGCAGCATACGAGAGGCGAGAGCAGTCACTACAGCCCATACATCAGCCACGGGTGAGTACCCAGCAGACCATTACCCAGTTCTTTCAGCGAGTTGAGCTACATCAGAGAGGTCCATCTATAGGGCTCACGCTCCACCAGGCAGTAGCACAGAGAGCACGGTGCCGACCACGCATGGGCGGATATTGTCGACCACGACTATATCAGGAGGATATCTCACGCATCAGGATTGCCTACGACCACATGATGGAGCATAGGAGTACCACCACCCCTTGGGTTGTCTTCCTTCAGGAGGCACTCAGACCACCACCGATGTACCACATACTACACCCACCTCCACCCATCACCAGTAGCTAGGGCGTTTTACTCACATTTTGGATCCCCCATGTATTAGGTGGCCACTATCTGCAGAGTAAGAGCCACGTCTCCCCAGCCTTTTCCAGCCCTATATAGCTTTGTGTAGCGATATACTTTTTATTTCATTTTATCTTCTGCACAGGGTTACTACACTTGTACATGGTTTTTGTCTCATAGGCCAAGTTTGGCCTCCAGAAGACGTTAATATGACTTTCTTTCTCTCTCTCTCTCTCTCTCTCTCTCTCTCTCTCTCTCTCTCTCTCTCTCTCTCTCTCTCTCTCTCTCTCTCTCTCTCTCTCTCTCTCTCTCTCTCTCTCTCTCTCTATACATACATGGCTCCTGCAGAGAGAGTGGCCATTGGGCAGCTCAGAGTATCATCACACCAGCTCAAGATTGAGGTTGGGCGAGGGACACATACCCCCAGGGAGGAGAGATTATGCAGGATATGCCGAGAGGAGGTGGAGGACGAGGAGCACTATACATGTAGATGCCAGGCATACGAGGACATCAGAGGCCGCTACCCACATCTCTTCACGGGGCCCAGAGAGATCAGGGCTTTATTGGAGACGGAGGACCAGCGCCCTCTAGGTCGCTTCCTAGTAGAGCTCCAGCGCCGCCGTGCATCACTTCTCCAGCAACGGATGGACATACACTTGGCTCCCCAGACTTTTATTAGAGATTTTTTTCAGACCCACAACCACCCGAGGACCCAGCTCGATGCAGGGTGTCACATTACAGAGAGCAGAGGAGCTTAGACGACCGCGTCGACGACCGAGACCCCCACTCCGGAGAGCCCATCCCCACCAGAGAGAGATTGAGGCGATTCACGCATGCCATGACATGGAGATATGGAGACGTCAGCAGCGCACCCCTATGGATCTCGATGTGCATAGCATTTTGAGGATCGCCACGATGCCTTACCCACCGATGCACTATATCCTACACCCACTCCAGGCACTTAGAGCGTTGTGACACCACCGAGCCTCCCCTCCCTATGCATAACATATTTGTAAATCACCTATTGAGCATATAGAGTGCATTCCCATAGCACCCCATACCCTTGATGCCAGCTATTATCCACTCCTTTTATATTTTGTTTTGTACCCACACTTTATTTTCCTTTTGGGATGACAGTGGATTGGATCATACTGATGTATATGTTTTGTCTCATAGGCCGATTTTGGTCTCTAATAGACGTTAAAATCTCTCTCTCTCTCTCTCTCTCTCTCTCTCTCTCTCTCTCTCTCTCTCTCTCTCTCTCTCTCTCTCTCTCTCTCTCTCTCTCTCTAATGATGGCTGATCCCGCTATAGCCATCCGGGCAGCCCTGACTCCATCTCCACCTATGTACCACATCTTACACCCACCCACTAATACAACATGGAGCTGTAGATCAATTTCTTGATCTATATGCTCGATGTGGTGTGTCCTCTTAAGTGCAATATGCACTGTGGGTTGCAATTTGAAGACTCAATGGGGAAGAGAAATAGCATATACAATGACACAATGAAATAAGAGAAAGAAGCTGAAATTCGGAGTACAAACAGCTCAAAAGAGGATTAGGAGACATAAGCATACACCTTCATTCTCAATGCTGGACTTCGATTCTAAACATACATGCTCAAGACTCTAGTCTTCCAACTAACTGTCCAAAAGAAGATTGGCCAATCACTGCTTGCCCACTACTCACTCAGAGTGCCAAGCTAGCTGATTCCAAATCTACCAAGTGGAGCACTAGTGGTAAGCTAAGAGCTCTACACACACAAAAGAAGGCAAAGCTTCAGCTCTGCATTGCTTCCTCAAGCCTCTCTTTGAGCTTGTCTCTCAGCTTATCTTCCCCCTTTGTGGTGAAGGAGAGGTCTACTTATATAGTTTTCCTAAAGTGAAGGATAGCAAAAGGGGACAAAATTAGTTTCTTCTTTGGCAGGCTCTATGACACTTTTGACAATTTTGGTACTCTGGAAGCTTCCTTCTTGGTCCACTTTTCCTGCGCCGGCACTATCTTCCAAATTCTTGTATTCGGCACCGTCCACCGTCCATGAGTTCTCCGCGTGGAAATGGCTGAAAATTTAGACTATATCGAGATCTGGGAAATTTAGTTGCCTTTTCAAGTGAAAAAGTAGACTAAATCAAAAGTACACCCTTTTCTTAAAAATTAGACTACTTTTGAAGTAAGTAGACTAACTTCATAAAATTGGTGAACTTTTGAGTAAGTCGACTAACTTGTAAAATTTGACTTTAAAAATCGACTATTTGGTCAACTTAGGAAAATTAGACAACTTAGAGATTTGGCTAAAAAAAATCGACTATTTGGTCAACTTAGAAAAAAAATAGGTCAACTTGGAAAATCAACTAATTGGACAACTTAGGAAAATTAGACAATTGGGAGAATTAGACGACTTGGGAAAATAGGTGAAATGGGAATTTAGACAACTTGGAAAATAGGTGAAATGGGAATTTAGGAAACTTGGGAAATAGGTGAAATGGGAATTTAGGCAACTTGGTAAAATAGGTGAAATGGGAATTTAGACAACTTGGGAAAATAGGTGAAATGGGAATTTAAGCAACTTGGGAAAATAGGTGAAATGGGAAAATAGGCAACTTGGGAAAATAGGTGAAATGGGAATTTAGTCAACTTGGGAAAAGAGGTGAAATGGGAATTAGACAACTTGGGAAAATAGGTGAAATGGAAAAATAGTCAACTTGGGAAAAGAGGTGAAATGGGAATTAGGGAACTTGGGAAAATAGGTTAAATGGGAAATTTGGCCTTCTTCATGAGCTGGATCCCCCTTCCACCTTTTTCTTGCTCTTCGCTTCTTCTCCTTCTCCTTTTGTTCGAAATCGAGGTAACCTGCCTTGTGCTTGGCTTCTCCATCTTTCAAAAACAAAAAAATACATTATTTTAAGGGTGTATCAAAGTACCCCGCTACAGGAGCTAGTTAGTCACTCAGATGCACTCTCATGCTTATATTACCCTTTTGCATATAAACTATCATAGATATAGTCATAGTACAAAGTAGAGATTTAAATCGTAGATTTAAATTGGGATTTAAATCGTTTAAATCGTAGAGGTTTTTAAAAATAAAAATAAAAATCGAGGTTTTTATTCATCAAGAGATTTTTATTTCTTCTTGTATCTAAGGTATGCACAATACCTATTCAACTCATATATACTCCAATATTGGACAGTGGTGAAAGTAGTGAAAAGTTTATATGACCTGGATGCTTGTTAGTTGTTGTACTTCAGTCATATGTGAAATGCCACGAAAGAGTTTTTTATAACATTTATAAACTCTTTAATGTCATTCAGCTATAGGTTGGTGCAGATTCATACTGGATAGGGACTTAATCTAATGCCAAAAAATGTACATACACAATTGAAGGAACTTGGCTTTGAGAATCGATTTTAACTTAATTTCGTTAGTCAAATCTCTAATAGGCAAGAAAATAATATGGTTCTACCTAGAGAGCAAAGTGTTAATATATGATAGACTATTAGCAAGCATAAGTATCACAATGATCAAATTTTAATTTTAAAAACAGATCTACCATATGAAACCTTAAATTTAAAAAAAAAAAGGGGGGGAATAAAAATCGTTAAAAAGGATTTAAATCGCGAATGCGATTTTTACGATTTTTATTTAATAAAAATTGTGCGATTTTTTTAACTATGGATATAGTGCTCCATACATCCCCTACTTTCATGGCATCTCCACATGCATATTACGGAGCTTTATGTTAGCTTTTACAGTTTTTTCAGCACTTTTATCTTCCCTGATTAACAGAAGACACACCCATGTACAATGGTCTCTCTCTCTCTCTCTCTCTCTCTCTCTCTCTCTCTCTCTCTCTCTCTCTCTCTCTCTCTCTCTCTCTCTCTCTCTCTCTCTCTCTCTCTCTCTCTCTCTCTCTCTCTCTCTCTCTCTCTCTCTCTCTCTCTCTCTCTCTCTCTCTCTCTCTCTCTCTTTGCCTCTCTCTCTCTCCCCCCCCTTCTTGGCCAAGATCTATGGGGTAGTACTAGAGGCAGAGCTCAGTACACACGCTAAGCCAGCTCGGATCAGAGCACCCCGCCAGGAAGACTTCCGTCGCACTTTCTCCACCATCAACCACATCTTCGTACTTTGTTGCTTGATTGAGAATGAGAAGGCGAGGAAGCGGAGACTATACTATTGCTTTGTGGATTTCCGCAAAGCCTTCGACATGGTCCCTCGAGAGAGACTACTATGGAGACTCGAGGAGTTACAGGTACCAACAGACATACTATGGGCCATCCATGCTTTGTGTGCACGAGTCACAAGTAGGGTGCGCTTCTCCGACGGCCTATCAGACAGCCTTCTTAGCACCATTGGTGTGAAACAAGGTTGCCCTCTCTCACCTACTCTCTTCGGTCTCTACATCGACGAGATCACATAGTATATACAGCGAGAAGGAGGTCTAGGAGGAGACCTCGGAGGTACGTGAGTACACATCCTATTATATGCTGATGACATTGTCTTGCTTTCAGAGTCACAGTAGGGGCTGTAGTCACACTTACAGGCACTGGATACCTTCTGCATGGAGAGAGGACTCATAGTGAACCTTGGCAAGACCAAGGTCATGATCTTCCACACCTCAAGGACACTACGCCATCGCGCCTCTTTCACCGTAGCTGGAAGACAGATTGAGGTAGTGGACTCCTATGTCTACTTAGGTGTCACCTTCTCGGGCAGTACAGGTGTATTCTCCATGGCACAAGCAGAGAGAGATAGATTGACGCGAGGCTATGCGACGCTTGCTGGATTCGAGAGACTCTGCTTTCAAGCACATTTTTAGGAACCCTGGATTAAGGGGTGGTTCTTTGATACTCTAGTGACACCAGCATTGATGTATGCAACGGCAATATGGGCACCAGGAATCACGGAGGCAATGTGGACGCAGATTGAGAGGCCCCAGGTCACCATGATCTCATGCTTGCTCCAGAGCAAGGCCTCTGTTCCACATGACATTATACGAGCTGAGCTTGGCACACCACCAATGCTAGTGGAGACCCTCTTTCAGCTCATGATCTTTATTCTAAGGGTCATAGAGCTCCCCACCAGTCGACTCACCAGGCTTGCATTTGAGAGCTCTAGACATTTGGCAGAGACAGGGCATGAGAGAGTATGGTACACACAAACCTACCGATGGTTGGCAGACCATGGCATGAGCATTACCGATCTCCCCCCTTTTCAGTATGACCTCTCTTCCCCCTACATTACCCTCTCTCGTTCAAAGAGGAACAGGATCATCCGTTAAGACCTACTATAGCACATCAGGGAGAAATGGATAGCACCATAGGAGCCTCTTCCCACAAAGAGGCAACACTACAGAGAGCACTTCCTGACAGTGATAGCGGATGGTTTCATTCAGAGACTAGATACATGGATACATACATGGCACCAGAAGAGAGAGTGGCCATTGGGAAGCTCAGAGTATCATCACACCGGCTCGAGATCGAGATCGAGATTGGGCGAGAGACACATACCCCCAAGGATGAGAGATTATGCAGGATATGCTGAGAGGAGGTGGAGGACAAGGAGCACTACACATGTAGATGCCAAGCATATGAGGATATCAGAGACCACTACCCACAGCTCTTCAGGGGGGGGGCGTTATTGGAGACGAAGGACGAGCGCCCTCTAGGTCGTTTCCTAGTAGAGCTCCAATGCCGCCGTGCCTCACTTGTCTAGTAGATGGAGATACACCCGGGCCCCCAGACTCATATTACAAACTTTTTCAGACCCACATCCACCCGAGGACCAAGTTCGATGAAGAGTGTCACATTACAAAGAGCATAGAAGCTTACACTAAGGCGCCGACGACCGAGACCCCCTCTCCGGAGAGCATGTCCCCACCAGAGAGAGACTCAGGCAATTCACGCACTCCATGACATGGAGATACGGAGACGTCAGCAGCGCACCCTTGCCAATCTCGACATACAGAGCATTTTGAGGATCACCACGATGCCTTACCCACCGATGCATTATATCCTATATCCACTCCAGGCATTTAGAGGGTTATGACACCACCGAGCCTCCTCTCCCTATGCATATCATATTTGTGTCTCACCTATTGAGCATATAGAGTGCATACCCATAGCACCCCACACCCTCGACGCCAGCTTTTATCCACTCCTTTTATACTTTGTTTTGGACTCACACTTTATTTTCCTTTTGGGATCACAGTGGATTGGATCATACTGATGTATATGTTTTGTCTCATAGGCCGATTTTGGCCTCTAATAGATGTTAAAAAGTCTCTCTCTCTCTCTCTCTCTCTCTCTCTCTCTCTCTCTCTCTCTCTCTCTCTCTCTCTCTCTCTCTCTCTCTCTCTCTCTCTCTCTCTCTCTCTCTCTCTCTCTCTCTCTCTCTCTCTCTCTACGGGGGGCTTACCTCATCCACTTGGTAGCACTATCGGGGTGAAGCAAGGATGCCCTCTTTCACACACCCTCTTTGGTCTCTACATTGACAAGATAGTGGACCACATACAGCAGCAGGGAGGTGATGGCATTGAGGTACGCGGGTCCACTGTCCAGATTCTTTTATACGCTGATGATATTGTACTGGTTTCAGAGTCTGCAGAAGGTCTACAACATCATCTACATGGCCTAGATGATTTTTGCAGACATAGAGGGTTATCTGTGAACCTTGGTAGAACCAAGGTCATGATCTTTCACACATCAGCACAGGTACGCAGACATAGTTTGTTCACACCCGCAGGTGGACCGATTGAGGTGGTCGGATCATATGTTTACTTGGGAGTGACATTTACAGCAGCATCGGGGGTCTTCTCTATGTCTCACGCAGCCCGTGACCGCATCACACATGGGTATGCAGCACTAGCTTTGATTAGAGAGACAGTGCCACCAGGCATATTTTCAGGAGCCCCGCACAAAGGGGTGGCTCTTCGACACTTTGGTTATGCCAGCGCTCATGTATGGGGCAGCCATATGGGGACCAGGATTAGCTACATCAGTATGGACAGCATTAGAGAGGCCACAGATCCTCATGATTGCCAGACTTATCCGCAGCAAGCCTTCCGTACCACATGATATCATTAGAGCAGAGCTCGCTACACCACCGATGCTAGTTGAGGCACTATTCCAGACAGTATGCCTATTACACAGACTCTGGACCATGGATACAGAGCGCATTGCTTATCGTGCCTTCCAGGCATCGCGTGATATGGCACTAGCAGGGGACACTTCCTCATGGTATGCACAGACACGAGACTGGCTGGCCCACCATGGCTTTGACATAGACAGGCTACCACCACTATAGTACAACTCACATGCACCCACCTACTCGCTCTCTCATCAAGAGAGGAATAGGGTCATTCGTCAGGAGATATGGCATACATACATACAGAGGACATGGGTGAGCCCTAGGGATACATTGCCACCGAAAATGCTCTATTACCGGGAGCATTTTCTACATATATCGGACGAGGGCTTCATCGAGATTCCGCAATACATGCAGACATACCTACCCCATCACCTCCGAGTCATCATTGGGCAGCTCAGGGTTTCATCACATCTTCTCGAGATTGAGAGGGGTTAGTCCAGTGGAGTCCCCCGTGAGGAGAGGTGGTGCCCAGTATGCGAGACATAGGTAGAGAGTGAGGAGCATTTTGTTATAGATGCCGAGCATACTTAGACCTACGAGCACAGTTCCAGATAGAGGAGTCACTCCAGTTGTGCATGACTATGTGAGACCAGCGACGCTTGGGACGCTTCCTCAGAGCAGCATACGAGAGGCGAGAGCGGTCACTACAGCCCACACATCAGGCACGGGTGAGTACCCAGCAGACCATTACCCAGTTCTTTCAGAGAGCTGAGCTACATCAGAGAGGTCCATCTATAGGGATCACGCTCCACCAAGCAGCAGCACAAAGAGCACGGCGACGACCACGCATGGGCAGATATCGTCGACCACGACTATATCAAGAGGATATCTCACGCATCCGGACAGCCTACGACCACATGGAGCATAGGCGTACCACCACTCCCTGGGTTGTCTTCCTTCAGGGGGCACTCAGACCACCACCAATGTACCACATACTACACCCACCTCCACCCATCACCAGTAGCTAGGGTATTTTACCCCCCCATGTATTAGGTGGCCACTATCTGCAGAGTCAGAGCCACGCCTCCCTAGCCTTTTCCAGCCCTATATTGCTTTGTGTAGCGATATACCTTTTATTTCATTTCATCTTCTACACAGGGTTACTAGACTTGTACATGGTTTTTGTCTCATAGGCCAAGTTTGGCCTCCAGAAGATGTTAATATGACTTTCTTTCTTCTTTCTTTCTTTCTTTCTTTCTCTCTCTCTCTCTCTCTCTCTCTCTCTCTCTCTCTCTCTCTCTCTCTCTCTCTCTCTCTCTCTCTCTCTCTCTCTCTCTCTCTCTCTCTCTCTCTCTCTCTCTCTCTCTCTCTCTCTCTCTCACACACACACACACACACACATTATTCCACTCTCCCGCATAAGCTCCAATCACATAAACTTGCATCCACTCTCATCCACCTAGTAGGGGCTGAGGTTACAGAGGTACAAGGGAGGGACTAGCAAGAAGGGAAGGACCAAGAAGCATGATGGTGGTTTAGCTACTAAAAGGCTTGTGCTCAGCAGAGCGTAACATTAAGCTAGCATGGAGGGATCCTTCGTCTTTGGGTTCTCTAGAGAATCTCCACACAAGACCTTACCTAATAGGTTGCAGGCTAGTCTTTAGTTAGTCTCAATTGTGGTCAGAAGTCTTTCTTGCATAGTCACTAGGGGAGGTTGAGGTGTCCCAAGAATGGACGTCTCGGAGTCTGGGATGAGGCGTGGACCGTGTCGAGGATGCCAGTCCGAGAAGGCACTCAAAATATATTGATTTTGAGATCTATTTTAAATGAAGTTCATTCATAGTTTTTTTCTTAGCTTATAAGTGTACAAATAAACAAGAAAATAGTAAAACCAAGTCTTTTTTATTAAATTATATGAAAACATGTGGTGTGCATTGTGTCTCGACTTGCAACCTTTTGCACTATGGATAAACATTGAACAAAACAGAAGACAACTTTGAACACCCACATCAATGATCATACATCATAGAAAATATTTAGGGCAAGAGTTGAAAGCATATCTATATTACCATGATTTCATTAAAAAGGATTACATCAATATAAGATGATCAATGATCAATCATTGTATCATCTTGATTACCACTACATATCCGAAAGGGTGCATATCATGATCAGAACCAAAAAAGTACAGCCATGGCCCATATGGCATAGATGATAGATAGCTCAAGTATTAAGGAGAATCGAGGTGGGGATTTCGTGCCACACTAAAGGAAGTAGAAGCCCATGGTGAATTCCGAATGTCCATTTGCTCAATGTATTCAACATCATGTGTCTCTTCCTCATGTTCTTCATCATGCACTTTGATGAAATTTTGTAAAAAGATCTGAAGCCATGCTTTGATTCTTGTGAAGAATCTTTAAGTTTGCACTCACAAAATCAAGATCACTCGCATGTTGCACACCAAGTCATTTCCTCTTCTTAGAGGCTACATGTCTATATACACTCCATAGTTGCTCAAAGAAACTCGTGATGCACGCTTAACAGAGTATGCCTATAGCCCATTATTGCAGCTCTAGACCATCAAAGCCAAAATCTTCCCAATAGAGAGCAGAGTGACACAAAACTTGTCTTCCTGTGCATTTCCAAATGAAAATGAAGCATCTTTGATAGTTTAATAATTTGATTGTTGATCTCCAATGAGCCTCTTGGATGCATTATCTAGAACAAGTCAGTTCAATATCATTCCCGATATATTTTATCTTTGGATCAGCATATTGCTTCTTATCTTGGAATTTGGGATCCACCATGAATGCCATTGCATGGAATGGGGTAGGGATTCCATCGTCGAACATATATTGATGAAAATTTTTCATATTTATCATCTCTTTCATATAGTGAAGATGTGGTCAATGGTAGAGTAATCTCGTCGAAGACCTTCTTGTCCTAGGGCATGATACCCTTCCTCTCTGCGAGAGTGCTCAACTCCATCTCTAGCATTGTCCCATATAATTTGGCCAATACGGGGCCAATCATGATCGTCCGATATGTAGCTGGATCCATACCATCTCGCGACTTATGAATGGGCACTATGGTGTGCTCAGTCCATGAGTCAAAGAACCCTTCAACCAGTGCGCGGTTGAAGAGGTGGGCAATGAGCGATGCCAGAGTCGTGCATCCGTATATGAGGTGCTCTCCCTGTAACATGAACTGGTCATGGGCTTTGCCATGATGAAGATGTGAAATAGCACGGCTCACCATGGTGGATGTGAAGAAGTAAGAGGTAGTGGGACGTGAGCTTTGTGGCCTCGGAATGGGAGGCTGATCCAAGATCTGGTATAGGCTTTGTGTGTAGCTATGCAAAATGCTCGGATCTCGAATGGGTGTCAGCTATCTCCTCTCTCTCAGATGTCGCCATGCCACTGCACTATCCGACTCATGAGCAAATGGTAGATATCCCAGTACTCTCTCTCCACTCTCTCTCCTGCCACTCCCGCGGCTTGTGGCAAGTATGGCTCTGCATGCGACACTGTGCCTCTCTGTGTGTAATATCTCCTCTATGCTCTAAAATCCATAGATGTTTCCTTAGTTCCTGACACTTTGCATCATACCAACGGTTATGGGGCATGGATCCTGTGCGTGGAGGATGTGTATATGTGCTATGTGGAAAGCTATGGATAGTTGAGTCATGAAGGATAGTGGTGATATCTGACGTGAGTGTGTCCAAAGGTGAGAATGGATCGAGGGAGAGTAGGCTAGTGTGTAAGTGGTGTGCGTACACGTGTGAGAGCTCGTGTGTGAAGTGTATCGTGGTGTGTGGGTCAATGGGTGAGGGCGGGTCTAATAGGATAGGAGATGAAAGTGTGAATGTGATAAATGCATGGTCAGCACCCAGTGGGCGTCGTCCAATACTAAGTGAGGGGATAAGTGAAGCTCCAAAGATGGTACCCAGAATGTAGTCGTGCTCTCACCCCCTCAATGAGGGAAGCAAGTAAGTCTGCCCGAACCTAACCAACGGTGCATCCCGTTATATATAACGAGATGGTATCGACTCCCTAGCTCAAGCAGATGTCTAGATGTCTGCCATACCCGGTGGTGTCCTGACCCATATCTGCTGATACTCTACTGGTGCACGTCTCATCCGGGTCTCTACCCCTCATGAGATGTGGATGATCCATATTGTTTGCCTCGCACTAATGTGATTAGGTGCGGCCATTGAAGTCCCCCATAAGGAAGACTTCACCTAGGGTGCTTTAGTGTAGTATCTCATCTGAAAGTGCTATGTGTGGTGAGCCTTTGTCTCGGATTGGTCCCCCAAGATCCTGTCCTGCGTATCGGGATCCGCCTGGTGGGAAGTAGCATATGGCAATGTAAATCAAGCTCCCTCGTTCTATCTCCATGGGGACCCACATGTATCGTGCCTCCTCATCTCTTCCTATGATATGGATCTGGCTCTGTATCTCCTGTCTAAATATGATGGCAACACCCCCCGACCCTCGTGCTGTACTTTGTCTCGTCGTGGTCCCGTATGCAGATTCCCAATGAAAACCTGCAATGAGGTAGGCCCCTCTCTGGGCTCTCGTGGGTCTCTATGATGCAAGCAAAGTCATGTGACTCCAAGATCTCCTCGAGTCTATCAAGAGAGAGAGAGAGAGAGAATGTGGATCATTCATACTCGAAATATTAAAAGCATGTTAGAAAAATGAAAACATCACCTTGAAGTCTTCCTGCAGCTGCTGAAACATGCTTTCTAATGTGGCGTATTCATTTTCCTGCTCTGAAATCTGCATATGCCATAAAAACAGATAAACTCTATCAAAAGATAAATATTATCTGAAAATCAATACTTGTGTATTATGGCCTTTTGAAAAACAGAAATAAATTGAAACAAAATGAAAGATAAAACAGTAATAAAGCAAGGCAGAAGAACCAAAAGCCAACAGCAAAGAAAAAGCCTTTGATCGTATTTGTTAAAACTTTGTGGTGCATGTTATTCAAAAAACGGGATTTCATGCAAAAATGTCACATCTTATTGCCCACCTAGCTAAAGTTAGCGCTTTGCACATTGACATTAATGGTAGAGTCTCTTGATCCTTCACAATTGCACGTTCAATACGACAAGGATGCCCTCTTAATCCATTGTTCCATACAGTTGCATTCAAACCTATGTTTTATATGTTGAAACATAACTTGCACATGCAAACCATGTGGAATCTGTTTTCATGGCCTACCATGTGGAATCTGTTTTCATGGCCATTGAATTTGCAGATAATACACTCATTTTTGCTGAGGCTTCCACCCAAAACATGCAACACATTTTGCATGCCCTTTTTCCTTTCTTTTGGCATCAGGCTTGACAATTAATGTACATAAATTAATACTTGTTGATGTGTCAGCCAAAGGTTTTCATTCCTTGGCATGATCTAGAGTGAAAATCCAGCATGGAGTTATTTTTTGACATCTGGGAAACCCACTCGGAAGGCATGTGGATGAAAAAGATCAAATTGCTTGGGTTATGCAAAGGGTTAGATACAAATTAGCTTTCTGGAATGCATTCAAATGGCCCTTTCATGCTAGAGTGAGAATTTGCCACGCATTCATGCTGCAATATACTATTTACTACCAGCTATTATTACGTTGGAAACCTATCATAATGTTAACGAAATCATAAAACATTTCCTATGGAAAAAAACACATAACAGATCCATTGTACTATCATCTAGGGGTTGTGTGGGCAAGCTCAAGTCTCTAGGTGGACTTGGGATATTGCAATTGTAGGCAAGCCTTTATTATGAGAATATGTATGACTAACCTGGCTCTTTGGGCACGATTGTTCTGGAAACTTGTGGATCATGCAAAGGTGTATGACAAAGGAAAATGGAACTTGAACAAATGGAATAAATTCTTCTCCCATGCTTTTATGCATCTCCCTTTACATTACTCATTTCTTATGAAATAAGCATACTTCCACTACACACACTAGATATAGATAGATACATACGCACACACACACACACACACACACACACACATATATATATATATATATATATATATATATATATATATATATATATATATATATATATATATATATATATATATATATATATATATATATATATATATATATATATATATATAGAGAGAGAGAGAGAGAGATATACATATATATATATATATATATATATATATATATATATATATATAGAGAGAGAGAGAGAGAGAGATATACATTTATATATATAGACATATATATATATATATATATATATATATATATATATATATATATATATATATATATATATATATATATATATATATATATATATATATATATACATATATATACACATATACATATATATATATATATATATATATATATATATATATATATATATATATATATATATATATATATATATATATATATATATATATATATATTATATATATATATATATATATATATGTGTGTGTGTGTGTGTGTGTGTGTGTGTGTGTGTGTGTGTGTGTATATATATATATATATGGACTAGCTGCACGATTCTGTGCCTGTGTTTTTTTTCTAGGGTTTCTGTCAGCCACCATCAGTGAGCCAGCTTCAGGGGAAGGCTGCTCAGTCGGGTTTGTCAGGGCAGCAGTAGGGTTTCAAAAAAAAAAAACTTAAGGTTTAGTCTGTTGCCGCAGAGGAAAATTCCACCATGGCATTTTCTTCAACTCTTGATGGAACTATTCTAGTATATACTATGGACTAGCTGCACGATTTTGTGCTTGTGTTTTTTTCTAGGGTTTCTGTCAGCCACCATCAGTGAGCCAGCTTCAGGGGCTTCAGGGGAAGGCTGCTCAGTCCGGTTTGTCAGGGCAGCAGTAGGGTTTCAAAAAAAAAAAAAAAAACTTTAAGGTTTAGTCGGTTGCAGCAGAGGAAAATTCCACCATGGCATTTTCTTCAACTCTTGATGGAACTATTCTAGTATCGAATGCTTCAGAGGAAGCAGATGTCGTTCCTCAATCTCCGTTGCCAAATGATGTTAATGTGAGCAAGTTAAAAGATACGATGGAGGATGCATTAACAATTGATGACAATGTACAGGGTGACGTGAGAGTTGATATAGATCCCTCCTTAATTTGGAAATCAGCTCTCATGTTCCATGAAAGGGGCTTGTTCCCTTTTCTTTACTACACAAATACCACTGGCAGTTTATGTGGCCCAAACCATCAATGCAAGTGTGGGCAAAGAACTGGTGGACAAAGTTTTTTACTTAGGACATGGCCTCTTTGAGGTGATATTTAATGATCACGGTGTCAAGTCACAGTTTTTGGAGAAGCGGACAATCTTTATGTGGTTTAATGGCGCACGTTTTTCCTTGGAAGCCAGTGAAGGCTATGAGGGAAGAGCTTCTTTATAAGTGTCTTCTCTAGGTGGAACTAATAGATCTTCCACGTTTCTTGTGGAACTGTATTGAACATGTGGCTAAAGTTTTGGGCAAATTGCTATATACTCCCTCTACTTCTGCACGCAATAAAAATAGGATGTGTTCTTTGGAATACTTCGAGGCCATTTCCTAAAACTCTTGGTATTAATGTTCCTAATGTGGGGAGGATTGTTATTTATCTAAAGTGGGGAAATATGGTTGGTTCCTGTTTTCACTGTGGTAACCTAGGGTATTATTCAAAAAATTTCCCTACTTTAAAATCGGATAGAGTAAATCTAATTCCCACTTGTCCTGGCAGCAAAATCTTGGTTCTTGAAGAACAAGTATTTGGAAGACAAAGGGCTATTCCTTCTATGCCACATACTCGTAATGTGGTTGCTCCTAGACCTTCCGCAATCCAAACCATTAGTAATAAAGACAAAGAGATAGCCGTGGAGAAGCACATGCATCCGGCAGGCCACAACTCCTATTACCCCAGCGAAGCTTAATGTATATAAGAGGAGAGAGGGAGAGGGTACAAGTAATGATGCTTCTAGGAGAAGCAGAGAAGATGCAGGTAAGAGAGTTGTGGACAAGGATGGATTTACCTCAGTTAACTATAAAAAAGCTTTGCTTTGGGGTAAGCGAAGTAAGTTTCAATATGGTTATTCGGCTTCACCTACGGACGAAACTAACTTTCCACCTTATTTCGATGACTATAGGACAGAGTATTATGAAAATATGGATATTGTGCTCCAAGATTTGGCTCCAGCATTGGTTCACATGGATTCCTGTAATACTACTACACCAATGTTATGAAGCTAACATCATGGAATATTCAAGGTCTAGGGCAGTATGGAAAGTGGACAAGTGGACAAGACTGTGGCGATGCATTATTAGGCATCAATTGAACTTGGTAGTCATTCAAGAGCATAAAAAAACATGATCATGAAGGAATGCTTTTGGACACAAACGACTTTGAGTTACTCTATAGTGGTATTAAAAATAAATATTCGGGTTGTCTCTTCATTATTAGGAGTATATATATATATATATATATATATATATATATATATATATATATATATATATATATATATATATATATATATATATATATATATATATATATATATATATATATATATGTATGTGTGTATGTGTTTGTGTATGTATATATATATATATATATATATATATATATATATATATATATATATATATATATATATATATATATATATATATATATATATATATATATATATATATATATATATATATATATATGTATGTATGTATGTATGTATGTATGTATGTATGTATGTATGTATGTATGTATGTATGTATGTATGTATGTATGTATGTATGTATGTATGTATGCATGTGCATGTGTATATGTATATGTGTATGCATAGTTGTTCCGGTATGATTCCTATAATCAGTACGATACATTAAGATATAATACTGGATACGAACCTTCAGATTTGGAGTTTATCGTACGGTATTTTTCATTCATAAGGTACTAATTTTTTTGGTTCAAAATTAAGAGATTTTTAATATATTTTATTAATTTTATGGAATATCATGAATTTACTATAATATAATAATATTTACATAAAGTTATACACATAAACATGTATGTATCATCATATTTAAGTATCATGGATATGTGCACACTATATACATAGTACATGCACATTGCATAATGTAGTACTACGGATGTGCTAGAGACATATGGTCACCTTTTGATGTCTTGCACAATGCAGCACAATGTATGATCTCCCTCCTCAGAGAATCTCCCTTCAGCCTCATCCACTTACCCTCCACCCCATCCACTTGCCCTCTTCAACCACTCGCCTGCCTTCCTATTACCCCCACACACCCACTTTCGTCTTCCCCCCACTTGCCCATTTTTCACTTCCCCCCACTTGTTCATTTTTGTTAAGCATCTCCTTCTTCCCCTTGGTCCAACCTCTTGTAATACTCACATCGAATGAGTGCCCCTCATATTTGCGTAGTTGAATTCCCTAGAGTCAATCGATTTGCAATCTCTAGAGTCACTTTGATTGGTGAAGGCTACACTCATTAAATTTTGGGGTCAATTTTGTACATGATTTTAGATGAGCATAGTCGACTTCATGACTTTAGTCGATTTCATATTGAGTACATAAGTGAAATAGTCAACTTTGTAATTGACTTAACTCGACTTCTCAAGTCTACGTTTATTTGTCACTTAATAAGCCGATTTTGTTAAGTGATTATTAAGTCCACTGGTAGACAAAGATGATGTGGTGTTGTTGCCCATGTCTGAGAGAGAGAGAGAGAGAAAGAGAGAGAAAGAAAGGAAGAAGATAGAAAGTGATATTAATGTCTTTCGAAGGCCAAACTTGACTCATTAGAGGAAAAAGTGAGCCTTGCATGGCCCTGTAAGGATCCCGAATTTTTAGGGATTGAAAATCTTAATCCATGGTTTTAGAGAGGGATATGAAACCACCATGGTATTGCACAATAAAAAAAGGCTATAAAAGAATTCGAATCTCATGTTGTCAGCGTGAGTATTTTTGGCCATTGGATTATTCAAATCAACGGCTTAGTTTAAATCTCATATGAGTGTAGAGAGAGAATTGATGAGAATAAGTGGGAGTGGCGCAGGGACTGTGCACATCTCAAGAAATTGAGCTGTTAGATCTTTAAAGATCCAACGGGCGACCGGTTTTGGGGCTGATCAGCGAGCGCAGGCATTTTACAGCCGTTAGATTGGGCATATGATCCAAAGGCTACCTTTTAAAGACTCCTTTATATCTCATGGGACCAATCATCACCATCTATTCTTGACTAAATCCAATGGCCAGTACTTCAAGCGCCGGCGCTGTCACAAAATTCAAATCCTATCATTCGATTTGGTAGTCCATCCGAGGGCTCATGATGTAAGGCGCATTTGTCATGACTGCTCCAATTTCAACCATTCGATCTCAAGATGATCCAAGGGTTCACGCTCAAATCTAGCTTGACTTTTCTCAATTAACCTTGGCCTTTAGATCTTTAAGCAATCCAAGGGCTCTTATTGAATTTGGAGGTTCTCAAAACCACTCTATAAAGAAACCCACGAATTCTAAATGGTTTTTGGAGGTTTGACCACTCAAAAACAAGGGAAGCCTATGCCTACCCTATGCAATTAAGAGACTAGAATGTGGCCACCACCCTCTTCTCATTGGTCCATCCCTAATCACTCCTTAAGCTAAAAGGCCCATGCAGGGTTCACCTTTTTTCCTAATGTATGAGACAAAATCATGTACAACTATAGTAACCCCTATGTAGAAATAAAAAGGAAAAGTACTCGCTACACAAGACCATAGTTGATTCGGACGGGAATCGGACTTTGGGCTCGGACGGGTTGGAAAGCCCGAAACGAGACCGGAAAAACGTTTCGGACGTTATCGGATGTGACTTTTTTTTTCCTCGAGAAATTTTTACAAAATTTATTGGAGATATTCCTAAATGATATTAGAAACATAAATCAATGAGATTTAAGCATAATTCCAATAAACTCAAAGAGTATGATGCTGAAATTAGATAGTAAACTCACATATGATATCGCGAAAGACCAAAAGTCTATAAATATAAATATAAAGTTATGTCAAAATATGCACATAATTAGGTATGATCAGCCATCATCATCCTCCATGTACTACTCCTCCTCCTCCTCATCATCATCATCATCATGTGTAGGGTTCTCTCTTGCAATACTAGAAATCACCAAAATGACCTATATGTATCTATGGTAGATATGTATATGTATGTGTTTATGTATATGTATATGTAAATGTAGATATAAATACATATACATAGAAATTATGGTAGATATGCTAGATATCATGGTATATATGATAGTCAAAATGACCCAAAATCTGGATTTTTCAGCCCCAAAAAAATTTTCTGCAATGGTCAAGTCCGAAATGCATTTCGGACGAGGAAGTCCGGAACAAAGTCCGGAAAGTCCGGAAAAACGATTCAGACGCGTCCGAATGCAACAATGCACAAGACTATGAAAACGGCTCAAAACAACCAAAGGATAGTATACCGGGTGATGGAGGGTTAGTGGGGATAATGTAGTGGTGTGTGGGGAGACGTGGCTCTAACTTTGCAGATAATGGCCACCTAATACATGGGGAACCCATGGGGGTAGTGAATATCTATATCCTAACTACTGATGATGGGTGGAGGTGGGTGGAGTATGTGGTACATTGGCGGCGGTCTGAGTGCCTCTTGAAGGCTACCAAAGTGGTGGTGATGCGCTCTGCTCCATCATGTGGTCATGGGCTATCCTGATGAGTGAGATATCCTCCTCGTATAGTCGTAGTCTCCGGTATCCAACCATATGTGGTCGGCATCGCACTCTGTGCTGCTGCATGCTAGAGCGTGAGCCCTATGCCCCTAGAAGGTGGGCTCGGATGATGTAGCCCATCTCATTGAAAGAACTGAGTAATGGTATGCTGGGTACTCAATGCTCATCCGTGTCGGATGTAGGGACTGCTCTCATCTCTCATATGCTTCCGTGAGGAAGCATCCCAACCTCCATTGGTCTCCAGTGGTCATGCACAACTGTAGTGACTCCTCTATTTGGAACTGTGCTCATTGGCATACTGGGCACCACCTCTCCTCTCGAGTGGTCAGACCTCTTGAGTTCTAGAGCTGATGTGATGAAACTCAAAGCTTCCCAATGATCACCTGAAGGTGATGTGGTAGGTATGTCTGCATATAGCGTGGAGTCTCAATGAAGCCCTGGTTTGAGACCTGCAAAAAACGCTCACAGTAGTGAACCATTTCCTATGGCAATGTATCCCTAGGGCTAATCCATGTCCTCTGTATGTAGGTATGCCATATCTCCTGAGGAATGAACCTATTCCTCTCTTCATGGGAGAGTGAATAGGTGGGGACCTATAAGTCATATTGCGATGGTGGTAGTCTGTCTATGTCAAACGCATGATGGGCCAGCCAATCCCATGTCTGTGCATACCATGAGGAGGTATCTCCTGCTAGCGCCATGTTACATGATGGCTGAAAAGCTTGATAAGTGATGCGCTTTGTTTCCATGCTCCGGATCTTGTGTAATAGGCATATTGACTGGAACAGTGCCTCTACTAGCATCGGTGGTGCAACGAGCTCTGCTCTGATGATATCATGTGGTACCGAAGGCTTGCGGCGGATGAGTCTGGCAATCATGAGAATCTATGGCCTCTCCAGTGCTGTCCATGCTGATGTAGCTAATCCTGGCCCCATAAGGCTACTCCATACATGAACGCTGGTGTAACCAAAGTGTCAAAGAGCCACCCCTTTGTGCGGAGCTCCTGAAAATATGCTTGGTGGCATTGTTTCTCCATCAAAGCGAGTGCCGCGTACCCACGTGTGATGCGATCACGGGCTCCCTTAGACATGGAGAGAACCCCATAGGCTGCTGTGAATGTCACTCTCAAGTAGACATATGGTCGGACTACCTCGATGAGTCTGTCTTCTACTGTGAAAGAACTCTGTCTCCTCACCTATGCTGACGTATGAAAGATCATAACCTTGGTTTTACCAAGGTTCACAGATAGCCCTCTATGTATGCAAAAGTTATCTAGGCCATGTAGGTCATGTTGTAGACCTTCTGCAGACTCTGAAACATGCACAATATCATCAGCATATAAAAGAATATGGACAGCGGTCCCTCGTACCTCAATGCCCTCCCCACCCTCCTGCCATATGAAGTCCACAATCTCTTCAATGTGTAGACCAAAGAGGGTGGGTGAAAGAGGGCATCCTTGCTTCACCCCGATGGTGCTAGCAAGTGAGACAGAAGCCACCTGGACATCTGATTCTACCAGATACTCTCTCGTATAAGGAGTAGATCCCCCATATCATCTCCTTTGGAGCCCCAATATCGAGTAGACTTCTGAAGAGCAGCTCCCTGGGAACTGTGTCGAAGGCTTTGCGAAGGTCCATATAGCAGCAGTACAATCTCCTCTTCCTCACTCTTGCCTGGTCATCTCTATGTGCATTTTTATAGCCATTGTTATTTTAATATGTCCTTCATAAGCGTTCAAGAAGAAAAAAAAAGGGATTCTCTGCATCTTTAACGAGGCTTGTAGAGATGGCTATAGTGACGAATGTATACATGGTCCCACCTTCCCTCCTAAAAGAAATATCCAAGGTGACTTTTCAAGAATGGTTTTGACGAATCTGAATTTCATCACTTACCATCGGGAATCGCCCACTTTATCGTAGTGCAAAATAAGTTAATGCTCACAAGGGATATCCCACAATGGAGCATGTCACTACCATGATGATCTTCTCCAAAAGCCAGGAAACACAATGATAAGAATCACGTAGCTATTCTCCATACATAATTTTTTACTTCTGCATGGAGAAACGCTTTCTGAATAAATCTAATTTTCCGCCCGAAAACACCTTGACTGTGTGAACTCCTTGTCATGGACTTGGAAGTGTACAGAAACTATTGATCATTATTGAATGTACTTCAAAGATAAAGACAAACATTTAAAAAAGTAGTTTGGTCTCGAGATGCATGAATGGACATTAAATTTGTTCAATATAACTCTTGAAAAGCGAATAATTTATAATGATGCACAAGGTAGAGGTACACACTTGAGTAATAATACGTAAATAGATGCAGCGTGATGCCGGGGATAAATGGACAGTTTATAGTTGTATGATGGAACCTTTTGAATCTAGTTCATACTCAACGGACTTGATGAGCCGTTATTTAAATAAAGGAACAGTAGCAGTCCTCAACGAGATTAGAATCTTATGAACCTTGGCGCACTGGGATGACATAGTGCCAAACCTTGACAAAAGATGAAAATCTGTTGTACCTCTCTCATCCTCGAATGCCATACTTATTTGAAGCGTGGAGACTGTAATCAACACTAAAAAAGTTCATGATTTATAAAATACGCAGCTCGTTCTTGACTTAAATGTTCGTAACTAGTAAAATGTTTATATCCTGCATTCCGACTGCATATGGCTAGCATTACTCTAGAACTTATTTTACAGGTGAACAGCAGACTGAATAGAATAGTTAAGGCTACGAATTTGCAGCGCCTAGATTCTCCTTTATGATAATGAAAATCTATTAAAATATCCTCTCCCTCTCTCTCTCCTTCCGTACGTGCCTACGTGAAGTCACATCTCATTAATGACATGCAGTTCCTCACGCATGAAGAGAGAATGAAATAGGCCGCAGGATGAACTTCCTTTAACAAAAAAAAGAGAGAATGAAATTACCCGAGCTTGCAGCAGTGTAACCTGCCGCTCGTGGGTTCCAATAATTTCTCTATCTTTCTGTTCCAACAGGGAACGGAATTCCACGCAGGCGTCTGTCATTGCATGTGTGCGTGTGTGTGTATGGAAAGAGAGAGAGAGAGAGAGAGAGAGAGAGAGAGAGGAGCAGCCTGCAGATGTGCACGTCTGTCTTGAGCTTCGCCACCTTCTTTCTTCAACACCACTTCAATTTTAAATTTTAATGCTGCGGTGAAGACTTTCGTGGCTACGTAAAACAATACAGTTTTTTTATCCATCAAATGAAGAAAACAACGCATATGTCTCTATGGCTCGAATTTTTCAATATTTAACAGAACTTTTCAATCTTTAACAGGATTTCAATATTTTATGGATGGAATTATAATACAATAAAATGAGTAACTATTATGATTAGTAACTTTTTGTTTTGCCAAATGGTATGAATGGAGTTATGTCATGAGTAGTTGTCTCATGAGTAGTTGTTTCATGAGTAGGTTATAACATAACAAAACAGATTGTGATTAGGATAAAGAACTTCATCATGCTATTTGGGCTTAAGGAGTTGTCTATAAAATGGTACTCAATGCCACCTCATTTCAGATGGTTTTTGGAGAGAATGGTGTGCTACCATTAGATTTCCTAATCCTAGCTTTAAAAGTAGCACAAGAGTATGAGTGGAATGGACACGAGTTGTCCTCTAGGATCTTTGATCTAGAACGCTTAGGTGAGACGAGGCTACGCGTAGCACCCGCTGCAAAGAAAACACAAAAAACTTATTTTGATGCACACATCAAGGATAAAGGATTGAAAGTGAGCGACCTAGTGTTGGTTTATACACTCAAACAACATGCTCGTAAATTGGAAAAAAGAGGATATGGACCCATGATCATTAATAGAATTTCCACTAGTGGTGCGGTTCAATTGGCCACTCTAGAAGGTGACATCTTGCCAAACTATATTAGTGGATGTAGGGTCAAGATATATCAAGAACCTCTTATAGATAATATGTTAATGAGACTCAACACTGCCAAGAAATGAAAAGAAGAAGAGTTAAGGGTTAGAGAAGAAGCACAGGTAGAGGCCGGAGAGCGCATCGGGAAAAATAAGTTAAGGTGACTAGGCCTAGATGTCAATCGTGAAGCCCCACAATTTCACATGGCCATCTGCCAAACATTAGGTGCAATTGCTTCACAAATAATTGACCTACATCCCTTTGTGACCTTAGAGGTAGGACAGAGAGAGACTGTAAGGCCCATGAGAGCATTGATTGACTCAGGTGCAACAACTAGTGCAGTTAGACTTTCATATTGCCAAGATCTACAATTGAACATCAATCCTATAGAAGCCTATCTAATAGGATTGGGAGGTATGGAAACCCCTTGTTTGGGCAAGGTGAAGCTTCCCATCTACCTTCAAGATGTCCCAATAAAAGTCAAAATGCTAGTATGTCAAGATGAGGACCTCACAGAACCACTTGTCTTCGGTCAAGATTGGATCTATGACCATGCAGTCAATGTAAACTAAAGAAGTCAACTTCTTCAAGTTTGGGTGCATGAACAATGCATTACATTAGAATTAGAGAATGACATGATCACAGATCCAGGTATCATAGAGTCCCTTCGTTCTTCTAAGAGTAACCTTCGAGAAGAAGATGTTGTAGGCTTCAAAAGCTCTATGATGTAGAAGGAGTCAATTATGGAAGAATAGACTCGCAGGTCAATAGATATCTCTCCTTTTTCAAAGACTAATGCAGCCACCGTAGTTCAACCACAAAGGCAAGGGAAACATCACATGACAAATGCTATATCAAATAGACAAATAGAATCCAAGACACAAGTAGTTCTGGGCATGAAGCAGATATGGGTACGAAAGGGAGAGTAGTCAATCACACCCTTGCAATCAAACTCATTATCAAAAAAGCAGCAGAGAAAGCCAAGGCAAAAGATAGCAGAACAACCAAGATCTAGATCTCAAAGAGTACTCCAAATTTGGGTATCAAAGTGATCGAGGAGGTTCGGCCACAATAATAGACAAATTTGGGTGCCTAAGAAATTAGCTGCAACTCAGCAAGGGCAATTACACATGTGGGTACCCAAGGCACTCTTACAAGCACAAAATCCTATGATCTCCCTCACGAGAAAAGTCTCAACAAAGAAGCCACAGAGAAGCAAGGGCTAGTACCAAGCACAAATATCAAAAGAAGATCGACTCAACTCTTTGGCAATAGTAAGAAGACGATCATCAAGAGTATGGGTTTGGAAGCCAAAAGCATTAGTAGCCCCCACAGAACCAAAGAACCAACCACATGATACAGAGTTTAAGAAACCATTCAAAGATGAAGAAGCCCAAGGTGATCTCTACGCAGATTGCATCAAGTTTGCAAGTAACATCAGAAGCCTCGACATGCGAAAATCATGTGCTCCTTGCACAGCCCTGTCTTTTGCACCATTCATGTCATGCATTTCCAAAGTATGCATTAATATAGGGCCACATTCCACGGCCGTGCATAGACACAATTGAGAATCCAAGGCACATGAGATACAACATATTTGCGATATGTAAATTATTTTATTGATACTAACATCTTTCTTCTTGTTTTGTGACATTGTTCCTCTCCAAAAAAGATAAAGAGAGATAGATGAAAAAAAGGGAAAAAAAAAAGAGAAAAAAAAGATGAGAGAAAAAAAAGTAGGAATAGGACCATGCGCTCGAAGAATCTCCTCAATGAATCATCAATTGGACATCCATCAACAAAAAAGGAGAAGCCCATGGTCAATCACCATGGTGGGAGTACAATACAAAGAGACAAACGTCCATCGTCCATTCACTAGGAGAGAGAGAGAGAGAGAGAAGGAGAGCTTGTTCCCAAGTTTGGATCATGGAACATGAATGAGTCTTGCTTTGTTGAAGGTGGAACCATTGATGATTGGGCAAGTTTGGATAGAAGTGTGTCTCGGCTAGCAGATGATATTATTGCTGCCTTATTTGGTAGATGTCCAGAACTTGGCATGAACATGGCATCCACAACTATTGTTCCCCCTTACCATGGTAGGAGGGAAGAGCCTGAAGGTCCGCAACTTTAGTGATGCTTAACTAATGTATGTACGAGAGCATCCAAGGAGATATTTGCAAGGTGTTGGGAATGTAAGGGTCATGTGACCTTACCCCCATATTCATATATATACATCATATATAGAGCATTGTCTCAAGAGAGATCATTATGTGGGTTTCGAGGCTCCCACGCATCTGTGCGCGCCGCTCCTCTTCTCTCTTTCCCTCCATCTCCTCCTTGCTCCTCTTGTATAGCACACCAAATTCCTTCATTGGTATTAGAGCATGCTGAAGGCTTGTCTACAAAAAGCTTCAATGGAATCTTAGGTCACAAGAGGTGAAATTACATGTCGGCATCTCTCAACAACAGTTCAGTATTTTGGCCATAACTTGAGCTAAAAAGCTTGGATTGATGCGTTTTAAAGTTCTGTGTGTAGCTAACACAGAGAGCTACAAATTCCAATGAGATTGCAGAATCTGGTTCGGAGTTCTACAGTGCCAAAAGTTCGAAAAACATAGACTGAAGTAGAAGATAAATCTACAATCACTTGGGTGTAGCTAACATAGAGAGCTACAAATTCCAAGAAGATTGCAGAATCTGGTTTGGAGTTCTACAGTGCCAAAAGTTCGAAAAACATAGACTGATGTAGAAGATAAATCTATAATCACTTGGATAGTAGGTCAGTGTTTTGGCTATAAGTTGAGTTTTACAAATCAAAATGAGACAATTCAACTTGCTATGCATAGCTTTGAATAGCTTCTACAATTTTGTAGAAGAAGATAGATCTAGATTCTGAGTGCAAAGTCACCAAAATTGCAAAATACAGAGCAGTAGTGTTGTAGGTGAAGATGAAATTGACAGTTGATGCTTGTTTTGTGCATATCTTGAGCTACACACCATTGACTGAGGTGTTCTTTATCTCCTTACATAGATACAAAAAAGCTCTTGAAGTTTGTTGAAGAGCAAAAGTTCAGATTCAGAGGCTATCACCTCTGAAATAGCAAAACATAGAGCATCATGTTTTCAACAGAACAACCCTAGTTGCTTTTGGAGTTTCATTTTGATTTGGAACTTGTTCAAGAGAGATTTTTTGGTGTCCAAGCTCTTATTTTCATAGCTTCAAAGCATTGTACATGTATGATCACTGTGGTAGCTCCTCCATATGAGAGTAGAGCATGATCTTATCACGTGTTTGGCATGTAAGATGACATTGTGGCATACTCGTTTTTTAGGTTTATGTCATCATGCTTTCGATCATGTATGTATAGTGGCATTGTGGTCTATATCTTGCTTATGCCACTTGGTTATGGATTTACTTATCGGTTGCACATCATTTTACGAGAGTTGACATTGGATCTAGATTGGTACTTGTATCTTTGTTTTCTTTGTAGGTACATGATCCGGATTGGAGCCTCACTTGCACATACTCATTTGTCACCTTGATTAGCTATTCTATTAGCATGTAATCATTGATCTGATATCTATTTGCCAGTGTGATTCTTGGCATATGTGGATGGTGATTCCGACATGGTTTATTTGGTTCAGAGTCCATTTTACATAGGAGATGTTGCCAAAATTTCCACAGCTTTTATGCAAGAAGAGAACTCTCGTGGAGCTTGAAGCTTGTGTGATAGCTTTGGATCGTTGCTTATCTCCATTCACTTGGGCTTGGTCACAGGTTGTTTATGACAGGTTGGACCATCTTGTAGGATTCATTCTTGAGTGGGAGGTGTATCACCATTGTATTGGCATGTATTGCTATTAGTTTTTGGCATGGGTATTTGCCATTATCTTTGGTTGGATCAGTGACAGGTGGTGACAGATTACTTATTTTTCTTTTGCTACTGGTTATCTTGTTTGATTGCTTGGTTTACAGGGGATACTCTGTCAAATTTTTTCCAGGATTCTTTCATATCTACTTGTTCAGTTTGGAGACTTGGTGAGCAGGCTTATTCTCAAGGTTTTATATGCACGCTAGATGCATGATTATGTGATAGGTGGTTCACATGATTTCTTCTCCAGTGAGACAGTTGTGATGTGAGTTATGCATATGGATATGTAGGTGTGATACTATTGAGGATAGAGTATTGTTTCTAGCCTCTTGTCATATTTGTAGTCTCTTGGATTGCCAGCATGATGTCTTCTCGGTTTGATGGCACTAACTTTCCGAGATGGAAAGCTTAGATGTGGCATACATTGGTTCGTGAAGGGTTACACATGTATGTGCATAGAGATGCACAGAGGTCTCATGATATGCCCGACCACGTATGGATGGATATGGATGCATTAGCGAGCTCCACTATCCGATTATAGCTTGTGGATTCTATATATGAGTCTGTTATGTATGAGGAGACGAGTAGTGCATTATGGTTGAGACTACATGATATGTATGTGTGTCCATAGACTCATGTGAGATATAGATCACATCAACGACTTCGATGTTGGCATTGTGGTCATGAGGGCCATATTCAATGACGTTGCTTCAAACGGATGCGATGAGGATGTCAGAGATATGCACATGATGTAGGTCAGGTAGTGATTTCAGGAGAGCCTATGGCAGTTAATTATGCTAGTGATGGTGATATCACTTTCTCCTATGGTTCATCTCAAGATTCCTCTTGTTCATTGGAGAGCACACATATGGCTTTATTGCTTGATGCATTAGCCAATTTTCATGTTACTCCACATCATGAGTGGTTTTATCGATTCTCAAGTGAGAGTCGTGGATGTGTGCACATGTCTGATGATACGACATATGACATTGAGGGTGCAGGAGATGTATGCCATATGTTGCCTAGTGGAGCATCACTTATACTGCGACATGTACATTATGTGCCTTCATTCCCTATGAGCTTGATTTCAGTTAGCCAGTTACAGAAGAGCAGATGTTATGCATTCCTTGGTGAGCATCATTTTCAGTTGTAGTTGGGACAACTTATGCTTGTCAAAGGTGCTAGGATAGGGCACATGTATCCACTGCACGTATTTCATATGAGAGATAGTCTCGTTTAAGTGGGAGTTCAGCCTTATGTGCAGTGTGAGACTCGTCATGTCTCATTTTGTCTACCTACACATATGTCTATTGACATTCATGATGCACATGTATGGCACGATTCAGATGCTCGGATGGATGCACATGTAGAGCATGCTTTAGATTCTCATGATGCTTATATAGAGCTTGGTTTTATTGATCATATGGACACTCATATGGAGCATACTTTGGATGATCATTTGGATGCTTTAGAGCATGATGTGGATGCTCATATAGAGCATTGTGATGATACTCAGTTAGAGTTTGATCATTAGTTTGATCTTGGTGTTGATGTTGTGCAGTTAGCTCATGTGGAGCATGATGATACACTTGGTGTGGTAGAGCAGGATAGCTTTTATGATACATAGTGTATGTCAGAGCATACTAGCTCTTAGGGTGCACAACTAGAAACATCCTTTCTTGAGAGGATGGCTGATTTAGATGTTGATGAGTCAGCGATCATGTAGTCATTCTTGGATTCGCTCATGCCAGATGTTGACACAGATATGTCAGGACATGTTAGTCTTGATGATGGTGCTTTGGATGCCTTGGATATAGACATGGCTGACATACTTAGATTAGCCAAGATAGCACATGTTTTGTCAACATTCGGAAGTGTGATGTATGAGTTATTATGCTTGAGACCACAGCTGCTATTGGAGCATTTGCACTTGGAGTTGTCAGTCAGTCGATGATTGACACAGGCATAGAGCAAGTGGGAGCTTTGTAGGAACTTCATCAGTTCTTGCATCAGTTAGATATGAGCTCGAATCTTATTGATATGAGTCTAGAGCAATTTGAGGTGCATGGATAACCTTGTTCGAGGCAATTGGTGTAGGATGATCTGTATGGGTTGAGATCCGGACTCTTCTTGTACATTATTGTATAGTCCTACATCATTCTTTGTATATTTTACCACTTATGGTCACATTGATCCTTAAGTGGGAGATTGTTGGGAATGTAAGGGTCATGTGACCTTACCCCCATATTCATATATATACATCAAATATAGAGCATTGCCTCAAAAGAGATCATTATGTGGGTTTCTAGGCTCCCATGCATCCTCACTCTCCCTCCATCTCCTCCTTGCTCCTCTTGTTCTACACATCAAAGCCCTTTAGAAGGGGTAGTTCTGGTACCCTGCAAATCCTTGTATATATATTGGGTAAGAAGACTCCTACTTATGGTAAGCTAAAGAGAATATGTGAAACTAAGCTTGGTGTAGTTACCCAATGTTATTTGTCAAGGAATATAAAGAAATTTAATTCTCAATATTTGGAAAATGTTGCTTTGAAGAGAGGGGACAGGACCAGGCACTCAAAGAATCTCATCAGTGGACCATCAAACAAGGGCATCCATCAACAATGATAGACTAGCCCATGCTCCATCACAATGACGGGTGTATGACACGAAGAGATAAACATTGATCGACCATTCACCATGGTAAGAATCCTTACTTTGGCAACACCATAACCATGATAGATTAGGAAACCTCTTTGTCAGCATACCCTTGAGCACTTAGCTCAAGACCTCCAATTTTTGCACCATACTTCTTCCAATGCATTTTCCAAGTAAGCATGCATAGGGCCAGATTACAAAGCCCTTACAAAGCCTCGCACAAGGCACATATTTTCTTCAACCCATGAACTAACACATTTACCCATCATTCACTATGGGTTATGAGTACTTGGCATGACTACTATGAACATCACCTTTGGAAGATCTAGCGAACATCACAGGGATAACATCAATAACTAGAAAGCAATTCAAAGCCAATAACTGCTCCAACTCAACCTTGATAGCCTCTTTTTGAGAAACTAGCAGTTTTTGGAAGCTCACAATGACACATTCTCGCTAGAATCCAAGGACAAAGCACATACAAAGGCAGGATACTACCTCTCAAAGCACTACATGAAACAACGCTTACAACAAGGGTATGTCAGGGACGACAGACTCGAGAGGGGGGGAGTCTTGGAACTCAAGGTCAAGCACAAGCATGGAAGCACATCAGAAAAGTGGACACACAAGAAGAAGGAGCATATAGGGAGCTCCAAGAAGACTGGTCAAATTTTTAGAAGAAATCCCTATAAAAATAGTGATTTTCATCACTAAAAACCATTGTAAATACCATTTCATATTTTTTTAACTCCATTTCTTTTCAAGCCAAGGAGTCCTTGAGCTTGAGGACTATTAGAAGTAGCTACCTACCAATTTTCAGAATTTTAAGACTCCATTTGGGCCCTCAAATAAGCCCCGGAACCTAATTTTTAACTAGGCCCGACACTAGGTTTGGACAGGACCAAAACTGCTCAAAAACTATAAAAAGAGCTAGAGAGCTCATTTTTGGGACTGAATTGTTAGAGAGTTGGAGAGTTCCTTTGCAATAGAAAGCTTTCCATTGTTCCTCTCTTTGATCTTGCCTTGTGTGTGTGCGTGTGTGCATGCTACTGTGCTTCTCACTCACACATTTGTGCCTTCACATGCTCACGGTCTTCATATTGGTCCTCACGTCTCCGCGAATCGACAAGTAAATGAGGTGGTGCTTACACGTGACATACAGAGTGGTTCTCAAGATCACATTCTATATGCTTTTGATTGTTCACTATAGCCAATGAATATATGCTTTTTAAATTTGGACTACAACTTACTTCGATCTTCTTTTGGTACATGGAGAAATGCTTCACTTCCAAATACTCAAAAGTAATTGACATTAGGCTTCAAAGGGTCTCTAGTTGTGCAATGCACTAGTGAAGCCTCGATTGAGTATGTGCACGACAGTGTGCACTACTTCTGCCCAAAACTTCTAGGGTAATTCTTTGTTGTGAAGCATGGTTCATGCAATTTCCGTATTCAAAATTCATCTTTCTCTCAGCTACTCCATTTTGGGATGGAGTGTGAGGTTGAGTGACTTGTTGTTTTATCCCTTTTTGCTTTACAAAATTGTCAAACTCGTGATTGATAAATTCACCACCACCATATGATTGAATAGTCTTGATTACCTTTGATGCTTCATTCGCAAGTTGGGTGATCCACTCTCAAAACTTAGAGAATATTGTCTGCCTTCGACTTCAAAAAATATACCCAAATATATCTTGAGTGGTCATCTACTAGAAGAAAGAAGTCGACTGATCCACTATGGAAAGGAGTATTCATAGGTCCACAAAGATCCATGTGGATGAGGGCGAAAGGGTTCCTGGCTCGTGTGGATGCCTCCTTGGGAATGGGAGCCCTATGTTGCTTGCCTTAGGTGCAAGCTTGGTAGACATCGTTGACTTGCCCGATCTTGGGTAATCCTTTAACTATATGAGATGAGGAAATCTTTGGTAAATATGAGGTGTGGCCATACCGTTGATGCCAAAGGCTAGATAGTGACTCCTTAAAGAGAAAGTAGGATAATTTGTATAGAACTTTTTCTTCTACACCTTGTGCGATGATGTTTTTGGTTTTAGGGTCAATCACCTTAACAAAACTATCATAAAATAAGACTTGTTTATCATGGTCGGTGATAGCCTTTACTAATACTAAGTTCATTCACAAGTTAGGGACAAATAATACATTGGATAATGATTTGCACTCCCCTTGATCATTGGTGATTTGTACTTTCCCTATGATGGGTAGACTCTTGTTGTTGTGTAGGTAAACTTTGTTAGTATGTTCCTCAATTTCTTGAAAAGAATCCCGATCTTTACACGTGCGATGTCACTCACATGTCAAAGATCCATTCTTGAGATGAAGTTGAAGTTACTAGGGCATTGGCTTCTATTGAAATAAACAAGTTTTCATTGGAGCAGTGAGACCTATGCTTAGAGGGTTTTGATGGGTTCTTGGAGCTAGAGGGCTTCGAGGTGTGCTTCTTCTTGTAGTAAAATTTCTCCAAGTGCCCTGTTTTTTCGCAGAAATTACAACTAAACTTCTTCGACAAAGTGTTGGAACCTTACTTGGGTGCATTGCTAGTATTATGACTAGCATGTTTTCCCTTGTGGAAGGGTCCCTTAGCCTTCATTGCTGTCTCTTGTGAGGAGGCTGACTTTGCTCCTGAGTCATGGAGGAGCAGAAGTCGATGAACCTCTTCCCAAGTTAGAACTTGGCCATGATTATAAAGGGTGGTTACAAATGTTTGGTATGATCTAGGGAGCTTATTGAGGAGCCGGATGGCCATATCTTCACTAGAAACTTGGCGGCCACATAATTCTAGTTTACATTGATAGTCCTCAAATGTGGCGATAACTTTGAAAATAGGATCCTGGGGCTTAAAGGATAGGTTATGAAACTCTGCCTCTAGGGTGTAAATCTTTGAGGGGGTTTTGTCTTCATACAAATCTTGGAGGATCTTCCAAGCTTCAGAGGAGGTTTTATAAGAGGTAATATGGCCCTTGGTTAACTCATCGCAAGCTAGACGTACTTGGCCTAAGGCTCTTGTCCTTTGCATTCCATACATTGCAGGCTCTTAGATCGCTTTCCTTATATGGCTCTCATTCCGCTCCTTCAACTACCTCATACAAGAGGTTTGTATAGAGGTAGGCCCTAATGGTATCCTTCCATAGATTGTAATGTGCGCCATTGAGTCTTTCATCTTTCGGCATGAATATTGGCATAAATGAGGGTAAATATAATTGACTTGAGGATGTTGCATTTTAAATCATTGACATTATCGTTGTTGAAACGAAGTTACCACACTTGTGAAGATGAATTCAAAATTGATTCACAAAATTGAGTTGGGGTAGGGGTTGGGGGGGGGGGGGGCTTAGAGTATCCCTATTTTGCACTAGAAATGAGATAGATACCTTTTAGAGGGGGGCTTAGAATAGCCCTACCCTTGCGCAAAAATCGAGACAAGTCGATGCAAAGAGCCCGTTGCACATGAAAGTAGCCTTAGAATAGGCTTGGGAACTTAAGAAATTGTGTGGGCGGGCTTAGATTAGCCTTCAACCCAAAAATGCACATGCAAGACACCTTCTTCTTATATTCTTGTGGTACAAAAAGAGGGCACTTAGTGCCAGATGATGTCCTCAAGAGAACTAGCAAGGGATTTGCTACAACGAGGGTAAATGGCTTTGGGTTGTTACAAATATTGAAAATACAATGATGTCAAGGAGTGCCAAAAATGAGAGTTTAAAGAGTGCTCATAGGTGTGCTCAAGTAAAGCTTATGGAGAGATAGGAGAGGCAATTATCAAGTGGATGTACAAGAGAATATACCCAAAATTGAATAGTTCACCGAAGTGAGTTCATAAGTGAAACCACTAATGTGTGAATGCAATTGATTGATAGTTCACTTACACAAATTATCTCGTGTGGATATGTGACCACAAGTGAAGAAGATTCTCATGTGTACTTGAAATAAGACATAAATGACTTACGTGATTGATGATGGTAATGTCTCATTCAAGAGCAATAGTCAAAGATTGGTGCTAGAATCTATTTGGAGATACGTGCTCAAACTATTGAATCACTCAATGCACTGTTTTTGACATCATTAGTGATGTCACATAATCACCCAAATATTTCTTCGCACCCGGTTCTACTTGGCCACAAAAGATACATGCGGGTTATCCCTCTAATTGCTGCCGCAGAGAAAGAAAATGCACCATCTGACTATACCCAGTTGTTGATGCACGCTGAGTCCTAACTCTTTCTCTCATAGTTATCTGTTTGGCAGAGATGGAATTCTACACGTAATGCCTTATGTCAAGAGATTTGCTAAAAATTAGCCGATTATGTCAATGCATAAAAAATTGTGCAAGAGTGTAGGCAGATTCCTGTCGAATCCAGAGTACCAAATCTCTCATGCTCTTTGTCTCTCTGCAAATAGCTAAATGCTTTCGAGTCCTCTGCCTTACACCAGTTTACAATTCTTTCTCGTTCATCAGATAGAAGGACATAGAGTCAGATCTCTCTTCTTCCCCTCTTTGTATAGTCTTCAAACAGGAGACCAAGACTTGAGCACTGCTCTTGAATGCTCACTCTGTCGCTCGATCTGCTTCACCAAAGTAGGCTTTGTCCATTCTGATTGTTACAAGATCACAGAGATTAGAGAAGAAATAATTATCCGATTAATGCACCTCAACAGGAGGGAAAGGATAGCATTCTCTCTCTCTCTCTCTCTCTCTCTCTCTCTCTCTCTCTCTCTCTCTCTCTCTCTCTCTCTCTCTCTCTCTCTCTCTCTCCTTCCTTTGTATCAAAGATGACATGCAGTAGCACACAGCGTGTGCTACTGCCTGTCTTGATTGCCTTAGCGAACGTGCCTTAGCAAACTTGCAAGCATAAGATGCAATGAACAAGTGTATGGATCTATTCCTCTAGCCTAAAGTACTATAGAAATCCGTTTTGCATTGCATAATCCAAGTCCTCAAATTGAGGCCCTTTGTATGGCAGATCCTTCACCACTATTGCCACTTCCTTGTATGCAACATGTTCTATAAGAGTGGATTCATTCTACACAATGTCTAAGAATGACATGATAATCTGAAGATGCACCACCATGATTAAGAAGGCGCTATCAAATGGGAGCCACTTCATCATATGAAGATCTGCGACCACCACCTTGAAAAGGTAAAACTATTGAGAGAGAGGCTAATACATCAATAGAAAGGACTTGAAAACAAATCTGACGTTGTTTAAATCTTGTGAAGATCGAATAAAATAATGAAGCGATTGTATTATGATCATTAAAACGAAATGATATTAGAGATATGAATCCAATGGCGATCAGTTTCTCCTCAACAAGAAGTGTGCATAGTTGTATGCCACAAACTTTGAGCACAGTTGCTAAGTTGGTGTAGCTGGTGTTATGTCTCACAAAAATGCTACCAAAAAAGATGATAGAATGGAAACAAAGGTAAGACACACCATGAAAAGCCACAGAAATGTTACAAAGTCCTCACTCTACAACGAGGAAATAGAAAATAGTGGTTGTAACCACTTTAAAGATAGATATGCTATCAACTCACAAAATGGCTATGCTGAATAAAAACGGTACAATGTCGCCACAATGAGGGTGGGATTGAGGGAGAATGAGGGTACAAAATGATAAAGAATAAAGGTGAGAGGATGCAAAATGGGCAATGTACAACCCAAAGAGTAGAAAATGAAGGAAGAAGGACCTCTCTCAATGAGTGTAGAACCACACCACCGAGATCTACAAGCACCACCACCAAAATGACCACCAAACGCACCACCAAGACCTCCACCTAACATTCTGATACCCTATAGAGAGTACACACATGGAAGAAAAATGAAAAGAAGAGTGTACTCACAAAAGAAAGAGTGTGAGAGACTCAACATGAGTAGACCAAGAAATGGGTAAAGTCACATGGATTAGAAATGAGCTTGCCAAGAGCATGGAGTAGGCTCCTCAAGCTTCTAACCAAATACAAATGGGGGGAGAGGCCCTGCTTATATAGATTTGGGAGGGGCTCTCCAAAGTACATCTCATGTGGGATAATTCCTCTCAAAGAAGAATGAATACAATGGTAGAAGCAAATGGAAAGGTGCCCAAATACAAAAGAGATACAATATAAAATGGAAATAATCTAGAAATGGAGTGCCTTCTAGATAAAAAATGGAGATGCACTCAAGGGGACTCCAATTGTAAGAGCTATATAAGCATGGCCTATCTGTAACTTTACATAGCATTGTGCACTAGTAAGCCTTTCATCTAGAGTTTGTCTAGATCGCCATTTAAGCTTCACTTTAGGAATGCATGTGTGGATGGCACCATTGTTGTAGTTGCATTACTATTCACAATTTGAGAATTTGAGTTCTCTTTCTCACAACTTGCATTTACATTTGTCTAATTTTTTCTCTCAACTTTGTCTATTGGTCTATTCCAATATGTTGTTATTTCTTATAGGAGCTAGTTAGCTCTAAGTGTTGACTATAGTTTCTATTCATTTTATATCCATTTTTTGGAATCTTTGGCTTGTTAGAAAGCTAATATAGTGTTCTAAAGCTTTCTCAAAGCTCGAGTTCAATCTCTCCATATTATGAGAGAAATCAAGTATAGGATGGACAATGGTCTCTGTGTATTATCGGTCTAGTGAAGGTAGTAAGTAGCATGTATTGGAGTTTGCCAACCTTGTATAAACAGAGCTTGAGTTAAAGGAGGTCTTCTCCTTGGCTAATGATTTAGGAACGGATGAACCATGGGTATTGGACAATGGTGCCTCTTGTAGAAAAACTATAAAAGTTCCTTCTAGCCTTTAAAGGAACCCATCACACTGAAGGTAGGAAATAATGCAAGATGTCCTGTGGAGGGCGAAGGTACGATTTCTTTCATTAATTTTTATGGGGATATAAAAAGTCTTCAAAATGTATTGTATGACGTTCCACAAATCAAACGGAATTTGCTTTTAGTAGCTTCTATCACTAATTATCAACATCATGAAGTATCTTTTGGTAAGATAGGAGCTAAGATTATGGATAGTAACAATAACATTGTTAGGATTTGCATAAGTAGGAACAACTTGTATGGCTTGTCTGTTCTTACGATTTCTATAAATGTGGCCACAAGTAAGCTATGGCATGAGAGATTTGGCCATATCACATACCCTCTAGTAAAGGAGGTGCATCACAGGGGTGGTTTGACACCTACCATCGATTGCAAACATGAAGGAACCATGTGAAGATTCCATGATGGGCAAGCAATAGAGGAAGGCATTTCCACAAGAAATCAAGAACAAAGAAAACTATCCTTTAGAGTTGGTACAATCTGACTTGTGTAGAAAAATGCATGCATAGACCTTGGGCATACCTTTCTACTTCATGGTACTCATCAATGGCTATCGTAGGATGATGTGGGTGTATTCGCTTCGCGATAAGGCTCAATATTTTGGTAAGTTTAAAGAATGGCTTCAACTTGCTGAAATTGAAATAGGGATGAAGATGATAGAATTCACGAGAGATGATGGTGGTGAGTTTACGTCAATAGAGTTTGAAGACTTCTACAAGAGTAAATGAATCAAGCATCAAATCAGAATATCACATAGCCCTCAACAAAATGGTGTTGTAGAACATCAGAGTGGAACCATCATGGAGATCAAAAGGTGCATATTGAAGGGAAAGGGTTTGCCAAATCAATTTTGGGACAGAAGCGATCAACACTTTTGTCTACATCTTGAATCAAAGTTACACCAACACACCCGATGAAAAGACTTCACAAGATTCCTATATTGGTAAAAGCCATCTATTATTTCAAAGTATTTGGAAGTGAACCTTATGTACAGGTTTCAAATAGGGAGAGAAACAACCTTCAACCAAAAAGGATCAAATGTATCTTCTTAGGGTATAGTTAGGATAAGAAGGCTTATAAGCTTTACGATGTTGAGGCTAAGAAGATCATGGCGAGTAAAGTTGGTGTTTAAGGACGAGAAGCCACATGCATTGGAGGATTAAAAGAGATACTTCACTTTATCATCAGTCAAGGGGGAAATTCATAGTGAACCTGGCCCAAGAGTTATCTCATCTGCACAAGAGAAGCAAGCATCATCTTTTGATTATGAGTGTGAAAGTCACCAACCCATCATCACCCAAGCAAAAAAGTCATTGCCACATGTTCAGGCAACTCTATGATTTTGCAAAATCCTTCCTAGAGTCATTAGAACAGGTTGCAGATGGACCAAGGTGATCATAGAGAATAGAGGATGAGAGATGAGCAATCGTCCATAATGTAAATACAACCCTAATGGTTGAGCTCATTCAAGAACAAGAAAAGGAACCAACCAATGTGTAAGAGGCACTCCATGATCCGAATTGCGGGGCTTCCATACAAACAGAATACGACAATATCATGAAGAGAGAAACTTAGGACCTAGTGGATTGGCCCCATAAGCACAAAGTCTATTAGCACTAAGTGGGTCTAGAAGCGAAAGTACAAGGCTGATGGTACTTTGAAAAAAAAAACAAAGTAGGACTTGCTGCACAGGGATACTCACAAGTTGAAGGGATTGACTTTTGTGAATCATTTGCCCTGATTGCAAGGATAACTACTACTGGGAAACAAGCCCCTAGAGCATGGTAAGAGTAGATAGATAAGTATCTCTTGGATATAGGTTTCAAGATATGTGCTTTTGATGCTAGCTTGTATGTTTAAAGAGAGGAGCAAATACTTGTGATTACAAGAAATGATGATGCTCTTCTTCAACAAATGAAATATGCCTTGAGTTAAGAATTTGAAATGACAAATTTGGACTTAATGCATTATTGCTTACTCCTTGAAGTATGGTAGGAACTAGGGAAGATCTTCATCTCTCAACAAAAGTATGCAAGATAAATTTTGAAGGCATTCAAGAAGGAGGATTACAAGGAGATTTCTACGCATATGGAGGTCAACAAAAAATTATCTATTGAGAATTTTCACCTCTATGAAAAGCAATGCTAAAGCTGATGAGAGATAGAAGGGCAAAGCATATGTTGGAAAAATAATCATGGATAAAGTTCCCCAAGTAAATCAAGCATTAAATTTAGTACAAAAATCTTGTACGAGGGCTAAAAAAACAGAACAGAATCTTAAAAATTGAGGACAAAGACTTGAAAAGATAGATATAGAATGAAACTTCAAGCCAATAACTTGGTTAATATAATGTTTTGGATTCATACATAAGATTATCAAGTTTCAAAGAACAAGTTTGAGATACTAATTATAACTAAATTTGAGGTATGGACTATGTGAGGCCAGTAGACTTTTGAGTGCTTAAAGTGTAAAGACGAATGTTCAAGGTTAAAATTTTATGGAACTCTCCATCTATAGTTGTTGTTTAGGGTATGTTTGTGGGTTAGATTCTATGCTTCGTGTAAGAGATCTGGCCTATTGTTCTTTGTGCTCTATGGAACGTCTTTTTTCGCACAAAAGATGACCGTGAATTCACCTACTTATGATGAGTTCTTTCTTTGTTTACCAGTTTTGTCAATACATTACATAGGATCTTATTTGTGCTCTCGGCTTGTCCGTTAACTTGTGGATGATAGGGGCCACCAAAGTCCTGAGAATAGAATGGTCTTAATTACTTGATCAAGACCAAAATGTCCACCTGCAACACCACTATGTGCAGTTTCTAAGATTTTCAAGTAGTCTGATTCGTGAACGCACAATCTTAAGTAACCATCCTTGATTCTTTGGTATAGGTTGTCTCCAACTAAGGCATCGTCTTGAGCCTCTTGCTCCATGCTTCGTTTTCTTGCTAGACTAGCCTCACCGGGTAGTGTCTTTGATCCCATAAATTCTACCAATGGAGCACTCCAATCTGGAATTAGTGACACGTGATAAAGGGTAGCATGCTCCACTGGGGGTCTCTCTTTTCACATTGGACAATTCTTAATCCAATCATGTATTTCTCTATCCATATTAGGTCAATACACTCCTAAAGGTTTTAATGCTCATTGTTTAGAATAGTGATTTCCTAGAAATCCTTCATGAGCTTGTCACCACAATGCCAACATTGAAGTCGTTGATGTGATCTATGTCTCACATGAGTCAATGGACACACATACATATCATGTAGTCTCAACCATAATGCACTACTTGTCTCCTCATACATAACAGACTTATATATAGAATCCACAAGCTGTAATCAGATAGTGGAGCTGGCTAATGCATCCATATCCATCCATACGTGGTCAGGCATATCATGAGACCTCTGTTGTTACTGATCCAACCAAAGATAATGGCAAATACCCATGCCAAAAACTAATAGCAATACATGCCAATACAATAGTGATACACCTCCCACTCAAGAATGAATCCTACAAGATGGTCCAACCTGTCATAAACAACTTTTGACCAAGCCCAAGTGAATGTAGATGAGCAACGATCCAAAGCTATCACACAAGCTTCAAGCTCCACGAGAGTTCTCTTCTAGCATAAGAGCTGTGGAAATGGACTCTGAACCAAAAGCTGTGGAAATGGACTCTGAACCAAATAAATCATGTCAGAATCACCATCCACATATGCCAAGAATTACATTGGCAAATAGATATCAGATCAATGATTACATGCTAATAGAATAGCTAATCAAGGTGACAAATGAGTATGTGCAACTGAGGCTCCAATCCGGATCATGTACCTACAAAGAAAACAAAGATACAAGTACCAATCTAGATCGAATGTCAACTCTCATAAAATGATGTGCAACCGATAAGTAAATCCATAACCAAGTGGCATAAGCAAGATATAGACCACAATGCCACTATACATACATGATCTAACTCATGATGACATAAACCTAAAAAACAAGTATGCCACAATGTCATCTTACATGCCAAACACGTGATATGATCATGCTCTACTCTCATATGGAGGAGCTACCACAGTGATCATACATGTACAATGATTTGAAGCTGTGAAAATAAGATCTTGGGGACCAAAAAGTCTCTCTCGAAGAAGTTCCAAATCAAAATGAAACTCCAAAAGCAACTAGGGTTGTTTTGGTGAAAATATGATGCTCTGTGTTTTGCTATTTCAGAGGTGATAGCCTGTGAATCTGAAATTTTGCTCTTCAACAAACTTCAAGAGCTTTTTTGTATCTATGTAAGGAGATAAAGAACACCTCAATCAATGGTGTGTAGCTCAAGATATGCACAAAACAAGCATCAGCTGTCAATTTCATCTTCACCTACAACACTACTGCTCTAATTTGGTGACTTTGCACTCAGAATCTAGATCTATGCTCTTCTACAAAATTTTAAAAGCTATTCAAAGCTACGCATAGCAAGTTGAATCATCTCATTCCAATTTGTAAAACTCAACTTATAGACAAAACACTGACCTACTATCTAAGTGATTGTAGATTCATCTTCTACATCAGTCTGTGTTTTTCGAACTTTTGGCACTGTAGAACTCCGAACCAGGTTCTGCACTCTTCTTAAAATTTGTAGCTCACTGCGTTAACTACACACAGAACTTTAAAACGCATTAATCCAAGCTTTTTAGCTCAAGTTATGGCCAAAATACTGAACTATTGTTGAGAGATGCCGACATGTAATTTCACGTCTTGTGACCTAAGATTCCATTGAAGCTTTTTGCAGACAAGCCTTCAACATGCTCTAATACCAATGAAGGACTTTGGTGTGCTATACAAGAGGAGCAAGGAGGAGATGGAGGGAGAGAGAGAAGAGGAGCGATGCGCACAGATGCGTGGGAGCCTCGAAACCCACATAATGATCTCTCTTGAGGCAATGCTCTATATATGATGTTTATATATGAATATGGGGGTAAGGTCACATGACCCTTACATTCCCAACACCTTGAAAATATCTCCTTGGATGCTCTCGTACATACATTAGTTAAGCATCACTAAAGCTGCACACCTTCAAGCTCTTCCCTCCTACCATGGTACGGGGGAACAATAGTTGTGGATGGCATGTTCATGCCAAGTTCTGGACATCTACCAAATAAGGCAACAATAATATCATCTACTAGCCGAGACACACTTCTATCCAAACTGATAAATGCCCAGTCATCAATGGTTCCACCTTCAACAAAGCATGACTCATTCATGTTCCATGATCCAAACTTGGGAACAAGCTCTCCTTTTCTCTCTCTCTCTCTCTCTCTCTCTCTCTCTCTCTCTCTCCCCTAGTGAATGGATGATCGACGTTTGTCTCTTCGTATTGTACTCCCACCATGGTGATTGACCATGGGCTTCTCCTTTTTTGTTGATGGATGTCCAATTGATGATTCACTAAGGAGATTCTTCGAGCGCATGGTCCTATTCCTACTTTTTTTTCTCTCATCTTTTTTTCCTCTTTTGTTTCCCTTTTTTTCCTCTCTCTCTCTCTTTATTTTTTCTGGAGAGGAACAATGTCACAAAACAAGAAGAAAGATGTTAGTATCAATAAACTAATTTACATATCGCAAATATGTTGTATCTCATGTGCCTTGGATTCTCAATTGTGTCTATGCACAGCCGTGTAATGTGGCCCTATATTAATGCATACTTTGGAAATGCATGACATGAATGCTGCAAAAGACAGGGCTGTGCAAGGAGCACATGATTTTCGTATGTCGAGGCTTCTGATGTTACTTGCAGACTTGATGCAATCTGTGTTTAGAGGTATCCATTGGATCTCGAGATGACAACTGAGCATTCCTCCTTATAGGGATCCATTTGAGAACCATGTTTGGCTGCGTAGAGATCACCTTGGGCTTTTTCATCTTTGAATGGTTTCTTAAACTCTGTATCCTGTGGTTGGTTCTTTGGTTCTGTGGGGGCTACTAATGCTTTTGGCTTCCAAACCCATACTCTTGATGATCGTCTTCTTACTATTTCCAAAGAGTTGAGTTGATCTCCTTTTGATATTTGTGCTTGGTACTGGCCCTTGCTTCTCTGTGGCTTCTTTGTTGAGACTTTTCTCGTGAGGGAGATTAAAGGATTTTGTGCTTGTAAGAGTGCCTTGGGTACCCACATGTGTAATTGCCCTTGCTGAGTTGCAGCTAATTTCTTAGGCACCCAAATTTGTCTATTATTGTGGCCGAACCTCCTCGATCACTTTGGTACCCAAATTTGGAGTACTCTTTGAGATCTAGATCTTGGTTGTTCTGCTATCTTTTGCCTTGGCTTTCTCTGCTGCTTTTTCAAAAATGAGTTTGACTGCAAGGGTGTGATTAACTACTCTCCCTTTCGTACCCATATCTGCTTCACGCCCGGAACTACTTGTGTCTTGGATTCTGTTTGTCTATTTGATATAGCGTTTGTCATGTGATGTTTCCCTTGCCTTTGTGGTTGAACTACGGTGGCTACATTAGTCTTTGAAAAAGGAAAGATATCTACTGACCTGCGAGTCTGTTCTTCCATAATTGACTCCTTCTACATCATAGAGCTTTTGAAGCGAAGGTTATTCTTAGAAGAACGAAGGGACTCTATGATACCTGGATCTGTGATCATGTCATTCTCTAATTCTAATGTAATGCATTGTTCATGCACCCAAACTTGAAGAAGTTGACTTCTTAAGTTTACATTGACTACATGGTCATAGATCCATTCTTGACCCAAGACAAGTGGTTCTATGAGGTCCTCATCTTGACATACTAGCATTTTGACTTTTATTGGGACATCTTGAAGGTAGATGGGAAGCTTCACCTTGCCCAAACAAGGGGTTTCCATACCTCCCAATCCTATGAGATAGGCTTCTATGGGATTGATGTTCAATTGCAGATCTTGGCAGTATGAAAGTCTAACTGCACTAGTTGTTGCACCTGAGTCAATCAATGCTCTCATGGGCCTTACAGTCTCTCTCTGTCCTACCTCTAAGGTCACAAAGGGATGTAGGTCAATTATTTGTGAAGCAATTGCACCTGATGTTTGGCACATGGCCATGTGATATCGTGGGGCTTCACGATTGACATCTGTGCCTAGTAACCTTAACTTATTTTTCATGATGCGCTCTCCGGCCTCTACCTGTGCTTCTACTCTAACCCTTAACTCCTGTGCTTCTTCTCTAACCCTTAACTATTCTTCTTTTCATTTCTTGGCAGTGTTGAGTCTCATTAACATATCATCTATAAGAGGCTCTTGATATAGCTTGACCCTACATCCACTAATATAGTTTGGCAAGATGTCACCTTCTAGAGTGGCCAATTGAACCGCACCACTAGTGGAAATTCTATTAATGATCATGGGTCCATATCCTCTTTTTTCCAATTTACGAGCATGTTGTTTGAGTGTATAAACCAACACTAGGTCGCCCTCTTTCAATCCTTTATCCTTGATGTGTGCATCAAAATAAGTTTTTTGTCTTTTCTTTGCAGCTGGTGCTACGCGTAGCCTCGTCTCACCTAAGCGTTCTAGATCAAAGATCCTAGATGACAACTCGTGTCCATTCCACTCATACTCTTGTGCTACTTCTAAAGCTCGGATTTGGAAATCTAATGGTAACACAACATTCTCTCCAAAAACCATCTAAAATGAGGTGGCATTAAGTACCATTTTATAGACAACTCGGTAAGCCCAAATAGCATGATGAAGTTCTTTATCCTAATCAAAGCATTTATTGTTTACCAGTTTTGTCAATACATTACATAGGATCTTATTTGTGCTCTCGGGTTGTCCGTTAACTTGTGGATGATAGGGGGCAGACTTCTTATGTATCACCAAGAATTCTTGGAGAACATTTTCAATGACTTTGCTCAAGAAGTGCGTACCTCTATCACTTACTAACTCTATTGGTAACCCATATCTAGTGAACACATTCTCAAATAAGAACTTAGCTATTGTCTGAGCATCATTCTTTGTTGTGGCTTTTACTTCTACCCACTTGGTAAGGTAATACATGGCTACAATGATGTACCCTGCATGGGGGTTTCTAGGTGGGGGGTTAATAGGACCTACAAAGTCTATACCCCACTTCAAAAATGCATGTCCTCCCATCATTGGCCTCAAAGGCATCTCGTCTTTTCTAACAAGATATTGTGCACATCGGCATATGTCACATTTCTTCACATAGGTATGTGCATCCATACGAAGAGTGGGCCACCAAAGTCCTGAGAATAGAATGGTCTTAATTACTTGATCAAGACCAAAATGTCCACCTGCAACACCACTATGTGCAGTTTCTAAGATTTTCAAGTAGTCTGATTCGTGAATGCACAATCTTAAGTAACCATCCTTGACTCTTTGGTATAGGTTGTCTCCAACTAAGGCGTAGACTTGAGCCTCTTGCTCCATGCTTCGTTTTCTTGCTAGACTAGCCTCACCGGGTAGTGTCTTTGATCCCATAAATTCTACCAATGGAGCACTTCAATCTGGAATTAGTGACACGTGATAAAGGGTAGCATGCTCCACTGTGTTGGAGTCAATTTCAAAATGTTCCAACAATATTTCAATACACAACAAGTATAGAGTGTCTTATCACTCACCCCTACAGAATGGACGGGCGCGAATAGCATTTATATAAGTAGTTTCTAGTTCTTCTAAAAATAAAACGACGTGGGCGGGCTGGATAGTTCGTTATCCTTGCATACAATCTGTATGGGTTCAAATCCTGTAAACGGCGCAGCACGGAAATCTTTTACCATAATGCTTTTGCTTTATAAAATTGACGAATGGACAGCAAAGACGGATGCTTTCCCGATTGAGTAATCACGATCCTTATCGTAGCTTTATTAGAAGCGATAGCTTTATTGGAGCGAGAGATTTTTGAGAAGTGCTTTTTTTATCATGGAAGCAACCTATATAAACACAAGCTTGGGATCACTTGAATCATCCTTCACCTAGTATTCAACACAAGCTTGAAGCTTGGACCTCAGTAGAGGTGGTGTTTCTTCTAGCACATGGGGCAGCCATGGTGCTAACTTGAAGCATGTTGAGGAGCAGCTATGGAGTTCTTCTTCATGATTCTTCTTGGAGAAGATGAAGGGTGTGCTCACACTCTACCTCATGGAGAGGAGGTTATCTCTTGTTCATGGCAAGAAGACTTCGTCATTAGCAGCTTGATGGTGAGGATCGGCCATCTACATAGTGTATTTGAAGATTGTCTTCTACAGGAAGATGTTAGGTTGAAGATTGTCTTCTACAAGAAGATGCCAGACTACTTCAAAGACATTGGATGGTGCCATCTACATGGTGTATTTGAAGATTATCTTCTACAACAAGATATTAGGTTGAAGATTGTCTTCTACAAGAAGATGTCGGGCTACTTCAAAGACATTGGATGGTGGTTAACATAAGATTTACATCTTATGTTAAGTATTCAGGTCATATTCTCTTTATGCACACAGGTACTACTTGAAGTTTATGGAGGCCGTGGCGTTCATATCAGGAGGAGTCCTATTCGACATAGGTACAAGAGAAACAGTACGTATATGCTTTATGCATATTTTGATGAGGTGTTTGAGAAGGAGGATTTCCTACAACAAACTTGTTAGCATTCTATGCTATTTATAAGTATGTGATCTTTTCACACACGTATTTGACTTAGGGTCTTCCTTAGCCTAAGTTAAGATGAGAGTTTGTTGACTATCAGTTTCACACTAATCCTTCCTCTTTCAGTCACTCATATTCACTCTTCTATAACCTATAAGGTCACACATCTCATGTATATTCAGATTACTGCCCATACATCTGAATATGTTTATTACATTGTACATTCACTCATTCATCTATTTCTCATCACATAGAGTGGTTGAGAGTTTTGCTTACATTGTACATTGAACATTGGTATATATGATACTATGAGTAAGTGATGGCTTACGTAACACCTTACACATGTTGTCTATTCTTTCTCTATCTTTATCTCATCATTTTTATGATTAAGTTGTGGTATGTTCATGTTTTGTCAATATGGAAGATTGCTGGAATTAATGTTGTACATGACTGGAACTATGGAACCATGGACCTGTGACATGAGCCTAAGGGCCTACCTCACTTCCAACATTTGGTATCAGAGCACTAAGGTTTTGGTTACAGAACTTTAGATCTTTGGCATCAATGCATTAAGGCTCATTCATATCTCAGGTTCCCAGAATTCCAGATTTACAACATATGATTTGAAAGCATCTTCTAATATTTGACATTTGACATACACACTTAATCTAGATGAGTAGAGATTTGAGAATTAGACAATTCAGTTACATGTGTATTTATCAGTGTGGAGTATGAAGTTGATGATCTGTTAGCAGCCGAATATTTTTGGAAGAGTATGCAAATACTTTACAAAAGTATTGTTTGAAGACCCAGACTTGATGAAGAGAAGACTACTTCAAATTCAAGGAAGAACAATGGTTTAGAGAAGATGAAGGAATCATATCAACATCAAATCACATGTATCACTTTTTACTATCAGATTATCATTTGCAGGTCATATCTTAGAAGAGCAGTTATGAAGAGATTTGAAGAAATTCAAGGAATGCTTTTATACGCTTTCATCATTTGAAAGTTAAAGGCTACATCAAAACAGGTATCTAGAGGTTTTTCTAGAGAGTTTTGAGAGATCTCTTTCATGGCAAGAAAGTTCATCTAAGAAGACAAATGTGAAGATGGGATGAGTTTTTCAGCCAAATTTTCTGTTGTAAGTTGGTTGGATATCAAGGTACAAATATATCTAGAGAAGGTAACTCTAGAAGGGTAATTCATCATTCAGACAAAAGATTGGTGAATTTAGTCATTTCAGACATTTGAAGCAGAATTTTTATTCAGAGATATGAGGAGATGATAAAACATGTTTCTATATTCACTTCCATTTGTATACCATGTTTGTTTTATCTCTTACTCTTAGTACTAGAGAAAGAGAAAAGTTCATTCGAAGAAGTCAAGAGTGTTTGCTACTTCAAGATGAAGAGAACAAAAGGTATGGAAGAGAAGTTTGAAGATGTTAACATCATCAAGTGGAAGAAAAATGCAGAAGAAGAAAGTCCATCATTTCCAAAAGAAAAGTAAGGCTTCCTTTTCTCATATATTTTCCATATACTTTTCCTATATTATCCTCTACACCCAAAGACAAGTCTACGAGAACATCTTGTTTAAAGAAGAAGTAGTTTCTTGTTTTGCATTACACTTGGTCATGATTTAGTAGATTGGACAAAGAATTGCATTGAGAGAAAGAAAAGGAGCAGATTTTAAAGACAACTTGTATGTTGTGACTCATATGTATGAGTTATATATAAGTTGAAGTTTTTAAGCAGGCAGCTTATATGTTCCCTCAAAGAATTCTTGGAATGTCAATACAGAGCTACTTGGTATATGACAAGTTGCAGAGAAGTATATTTCTTCTTTATCTAACTCTTGAGGTAAAAGAGTTTTTTATAGCAGATGTTGAAGACGGGGGTTGAGGTTTTATGTTTGGAAAAGGTTACCTCATACTCAGTATTTTCAGAAACTTTAGAAAATTCAGTCTTGTTGATGTACCAGTCAGTTGAAGAATCTACTTTCAGTAATTGTCTTGACTTTTGGATACATGCTTGTATTCAAAAATGTGTTCCATCATATCCTATCACTTGATTGAGAAGTGGAGTTAGCCAAAAGAAAGTCAAGCAGGTACTATCACATTTCACCCGAGTAAAATATGAAAGTTATGAAGTATCAACTTGCAGGTTTTGGAGTTCTCAAGGTGAGAAGTTTGTCCACTTATGTTTCAAGTAGGAATTACAGATTCCTTGGATTTGTTTGAAGAAAAGTTTTACAACTTTTTGAGAAGCATGGACACTTGGAGACATTCAGGAAGTAAATCAAACATTCGGTCATGAAGGTTTGATGACAGCAGATTCTACACAGGAGAGATCATTGATCTTGAATAGGTCTTGTATGATCTTGAGTATTTATGATTAAGTTATTTATCCTTTGTTTTGTAAGATTCTTAGCATTGGAAGAAGTAAGTCAAAGATTCAGATTCTATCAGATTTGTGTTACAGAGATAGAAGAAGATACTTGTTATGTTACAAAAGGTTATGAATCCTAAAATGCTTTCAGCAAGGTTTTGTTATGTTAGGATCAGCTAACCTTATTCTACAATTTGGAAAGCTGAGGAATGACATGGAAAGCTATTGGCATGTGTACAGTGCTAATAAAAAGGGTCCAGAGATTTTGTTTCAGATACAGGTATTGATCCCTGAAGATCAGATTTATTGAAAGAAGGAAGACGTTCCACATTTCATAAAGTCTGATATATTTGAAGAATTTTGGATACTAGTGTTAAGTCATCCAGGGGGGTGATGAAACATGAAGACTTATTTTCGAGCCATATGTAAAAGAATGCAGAGTCATACCTACAGGTATTCCTATTTCAGGTATTCCTATATTTCCTTTGTCAGGTTCTCTTTATGTTCCAGCTTTGAAAGAAGAAGGAAGAAGAAGAATATTTGGAGAAAGTTCCTGTTAGGATGTTCGTGTTCAGGAGAAGGTTGCAGAATTCTATTTGAAGAGAAGCTTGATATTTCAGAAAGGTATATTTCAAAAGTGCGCACATATATGTTTATACCAAGTTCTGAAGGAAAGAGGTATGAAGGATTTAAAGGATGAAGACATGATGATATCATAGATTCTTTGACTCATATTTCAGTTGATTTCAATTGAGATGAGTTGACATGACTTGAGTACATTCAGAGATGAATCAGCAGTACACTAAGTTGTGAGTTGACAGTCACAGGTTCCAGGATTCAGTTCCTGATTTTGTTTAGTGTATTTACATGACGCAGCAGAAGTACATTGAGAAACCTTTTTTGGAAGGTAAATGCAAATATATGGATACTAGTGTATGTTTTCAGGTTTTTGAAGACAGGAGATAGTAGGTTGAGAGATAGTTCATGCTATATTTGTTGTCAACCAGTGATTGCTTGATAAGTACACTATTCGATATCTAGTTTGCATATTTTCTCAAGTATTATGGTTCATATTTAGCAAGTTCAAGTTTTTTGAGGAAAGTCAAATTCAGTTTTGAAGAAGACTTTTTCTGAAGTACAGTAGTACAAGTTTGAAGCTTGTGACAGTTTGCAAATTGTGATAGTTTGCAAATGGATGCAGTTTGCAGATCCAGTCCAGTTTGTACCATTTTGACATTGAAAGGGGGATTGTTGGAGTCAATTTCAAAATGTTCCAACAATATTTCAATATACAACAAGTATAGAGTGTCTTATCACTCACCCCTACAGAATGGACGGGCGCGAATAGCATTTATATAAGTAGTTTCTAGTTCTTCCAAAAATAAAACGACGTGGGCGGGCTGGATAGTTCGTTATCCTTGCATACAATCCACATGGGTTCAAATCTTGGAAACGGCGCAGCGCGGAAATCTTTTACCATAATGCTTTTGCTTTATAAAATTGACGAATGGACAGCGAAGACGGATGCTTTCCCGATTGAGTAATCGTGATCCTTATCATAGCTTTATTTGAAGCGATAGCTTTATTGGAGCGAGAGATTTTTGAGAAGTGCTTTTTGTATCATGGAAGCAACCTATATAAACACAAGCTTGGGATCACTTGAATCATCCTTCACCTAGTATTCAACACAAGCTTGAAGCTTGGACCTCAGTAGAGGTGGTGTTTCTTCTAGCACATGGGGCAGCCATGGTGCTAACTTGAAGCATGTTGAGGAGCAGCTATGGAGTTCTTCTTGATGATTCTTCTTGGAGAAGATGAAGGGTGTGCTCACACTCTACCTCATGGAGAGGAGGTTATCTCTTGTTCATGGCAAGAAGACTTGGTCATTAGCAGCTTGATGGTGAGGATCGGCCATCTACATAGTGTATTTGAAGATTGTCTTCTACAGGAAGATATTAGGTTGAAGATTGTCTTCTACAAGAAGATGTCAGGCTACTTCAAAGACATTGGATGGTGCCATCTACATGGTGTATTTGAAGATTATCTTCTACAGGAAGATATTAGGTTGAAGATTGTCTTCTACAAGAAGATGTTGGGCTACTTCAAAGACATTGGATGGTGGTTAACATAAGATTTACATCTTATGTTAAGTATTCAGGTACATATTCTCTTTATGCACACAGGTACTACTTGAAGTTTATGGAGGCCATGGCGTTCATATCAGGAGGAGTCCTATTCGACATAGGTACAAGAGAAACAGTACGTATATGCTTTATGCATATGTTGAGAGCATTATGGGCACCCAAGGTCTGACTAGACAAGGAAGCCAGTGGAGAGAGTCAGAGCGAGGTGAAGGATTAAGTAGACAGAGCAGTCGACGCAAATCTGGCAGATAGGCCCTTCAAATTTTTCCAAATCAACATCTTTACAACAGTGATTCTCATCACTACCAATCATTGTAAATACCATTTCATAATTTTGTAGCTCCATTTTGTGCAAGCCAAGGAGTCCTTGAGCTTGAGGAGCTTTAGAAGTACCTACCTGTCAGTTTTCACATTTTTTAGACTTTGTTTGAACCTCCAAATAGGGTAGAGAACCTAATTTTTAACTAGGCCAGACACTAGGTCTGGACACGGCCAAAACCTAGTCAAAAACTATAAATAGAGCTAGAGAGCTCATTTTTGAGGTTAGCTTGTAATTGATTTGAACTTGTATGAGCTTTTTGAAAGTAATCTAAGAACTCCATTGCTTCTCACCCTTTGTCTTACTGTGTGTGCTCGTGTGTGTGTATGTGTGTGCATGTTAGTGTGCTTCTCATTCACGCACTTGTGCCTTCACTCGCTCGGGGTCTTCATACCATCCTCACGTCTTCCTGGATTGATCCTCACGTCTTCCCGGATTGACATTAAAGCACTCAACCCCAAGTAAATCCTAGTAGCCAGTACTGCACCATAGAATGAAGATACACAAATCACACCGCACAAGACTGCCCATACAATAAGCAAGCGGTTAGGCAAACCTACCCTCAGCCATATCAACAGGGAAGATATCAGAACCAATATCCACCACAGCAGTATGCTAGGTCCCAACAAACCTACCAACCACAATATCAAGCCCAGCAAAGGCCTCGGCCTATGTTAGCCCAACAACCTCCAGCTCCATCCAACGTGATCCCTGTAAAGTATGCAGCTGCAGAAGAAAACCTGAATAGGGCCATAGTGCCAGTAACCCCATTACTATCAGAAAGTGACCCTAGTGACCATAGTTTCGATTCTACACATGTTGATAGCCCTCAGGCCTACTACATGCAATCTCCAGAACATGGTGAGTCCTACTACAATGAGGAACCGAGTGAACCTATTTGGGAGCCAGATTATGCTAATGTCATGTACACAAACCCCAACTCTAGACCTCAACTTAGGCAAGTAAGACCCCCATTCCCTAGAGGACCATGCTATAGATGTCAGGGAGATCATCTCATTCGTGATTGTCCCTTGCCTCCACCTACACAACCCCAGTCAGTGACGATCCAGGGTTATTGCCAGGAGTGTGGAAAGGAGCATCTCTTACGAGATTGTCCAAAGAATCCCAATAATATGCCGAAAATCACTCCATTAACGTTATTGGGTTAGTGGTAGATTCCACAAGAAGTGTCACTTCCACTGCACCCATACAGGTAGTCACTAGAGCTCAAGCATTGCAGCAAAACCAAGGGGTAGGCCAGGAAAAGAGCCTAGAGGCTAGTGAAACTGAGAGCATAACCAAGAAAAGGACTAGAGCTTGGAGAGATAGTCGTGAAAGAATGAAAAGGCAATGGGCAAAAAAGATGAGTGAACTCGAGGAAAGCCTCAGAGAAACAAAGGCCAGGATAACTGAACTCACATCTCAAACTCCCTGTCACACTACCCCACCACCACCATTCCCATCTCCATCTGACCCGCCACCTTCCAACCCGCCTCACCTAGTCCCACCACCCCCTAGAGTAGGATCAGCCCTAGCAGATCCCACTCCCGAGGACCTTAATATGATGCTTAAAGCCTATCAGGCCAGAATCCAAGAAGGGCCAAACGTAACTGATCATGAAAAGTGTTACCCTAGAGCAGAAATAGAGCTAGAACGAACCAAAATTTGTGCTAAGATGGTGGAATTGGCTCAGACCATGTTTGAAGCCAGTCGCCTATTTAACATCTCTAGTTCAGCAAAGACACAGTTGCACTTTGATGGACTGTTAGAAAGAATAGAGAAGCTCATTGCACAATCAGAAAAGGAACCCGCCTCTCAACACAAGGACAAGGCAAGTGAAAGAGAAAGCCTTCCTGCCCAGGAAGCCTATGTGCCTAACTCTACGGAGCCAGACACATCATCTTCTATGAATCGGTTCACACCCAAATTCCTACGAGAGATTCAAGAAGACAAATGGGCTAAAGAAAGTGAAGTCCCTCCTCCATTGAACTTGTGGATGATGCACATGACCAATTCCCACAAGACATCCCATCCATTTATGAGGAGGAGGAGAGCACCCAATCTCAGGAAAGTTTAGACTTTGAGTCTAACTCTCTGCAAGAATTACCCCACTTCACAGGCCCATGGGAAGCTAAGTCCACTTGTATGAGAGCACCCACGGTCATCGTACGAAATGAGGACTCAGTCATACCTAGGAACACAGAGGTAGTGAAAAACACTAAAGTACAGTGCAACCTCACCTTAAAAGAGCTACTCAAAGTAAGGCCAGAGCTATGGAAACATGTAGCCAAACAAGTACCAGAGATAGCAAAACCTCGTTCCTAGGTAGGATCCCAGAGAACAGTGCCAGAAATACCATTGGACAAGATAGGAGACATGAGTGAGGGCGAAGAGGGAAACACATATCTTCCTATCACCCATCAAGGATACACCACCAAGGCCATTCTAGACTCAGGCGCAGGTGTTGCAATTGCTACCACTTCCCTATGGAAGCGTTGGGGCAAGCCAACACTCAGGTCCACAAGGATGAAATTGCAAATGGCAGATGGTCACATAGAGAGACCCCTAGGGTTGTTGGAAGGAATAACTCTCACCACCTGTGGTGTTGAGTTCGAGCACACATTTGCTATATGTGATTTTAGCAAAAATCATGCCTATGAGATGATTTTGGGAAGACCCTTTATGCGACAGATGCAAGTGGTACAGGATTGGGGAACCAATTCCTTGTACCTGCAACACTTAGGTGTTACGACCAAAGTGAATCTCAAAGATTACTCTCATAGGGATGTCCCTCCTATCCAATGGAATCCCATCCATAGAACCAAAGATGATACGGAATCGGTGCATTCCATAGGATCAGGATCCTCATGGATGCATGAAGACACCCACTTATGGATGTGCAAAGTAGCAGTAGAAGAAGAGAAGAGAGAAGAAGCCAGAGAGATAGGTGCAAAAGAAACACATAGATCAATTCAAGACCCAGCCTATGCACCTGTAGTCTTTCCTAACGAAGAATTTGAACCCCACGGCTGGGCTGAAATCTTAGCAACAATGGATGTAGCCATCAATGAGGAACAATGGACACCCCACTGTGATGAGGATGGCTATGACATTGTCACACCAGAAGAGGAAGAATCTTTGTTTGAGGTCCCCGAAAATTTTAAGAAGTATGAGATAGATGATAGGAGAGTCATGATCAGAATGCCTAAATGAGAGGTGCAATCAGGGGAGGCCTATGATAACAAAGAAACCACCAAGAAAATAGTAGTGGCCCTAGAAGAAGGAGAAGAGAGATGCACGTACATAGGCCATGACCTGACGGAAGACGAAGAGCGTGCGTTGATAGCCTTGCTAAGAGAATACAGAGATGTATTCACTTGGAGTTACAAGGATTTGAAAGGCGTGGACCCTGACATATGCTCACACACTATCCCCATGACCTCAGATGCTAAACCCTCTAAGCAAAAGCCATATACATATAATGATAATTACGCTGCCAAGATCAAAGAGGAGATAGATAGACTGGTTGAAGCTGGATTTATCTATGAAATTGAGCACACTGAGTGGGTATCCCCCATCGCAGTGGTGCCCAAGAAAAATGGGAAGCTGCGTGTATGCATTAACTTGAAGAAGGTCAATGCAGCCACATTTTGAGATAACTATCCGCTTCCTATCACAGAACATCTCTTAGAAAGAGTAGCAGGCAAGGAAGTGTACAACTTCCTTGATGGATTTTCGGGCTACAATCAAGTACCCATAGCTCTAGAAGATCAGCACAAGACGACTTTTGCCATTGAATGGGGCATTTTTGCCTTTAGAGTGATGCCATTTGGGCTTACCTTTGCACCAGCTACCTTCCAGAGGCTGATGTGCCATGTATTTAAAGAGTTCCTGAGGAAGAACTTATAAGTCTATGTTGATGATCTTTGTGCTCATTCCAACATCAGACAAACCCATATTCCTGAACTCAGACAAATCTTTGACAAATGTAGAGACTATCAAGTCTGCCTAAACCCAGAAAAGTGCGTTTTTATGGTCAGGCAAGGCAAGATTCTAGGACACATAGTGTCAAAGAATGGCATATCCACTGATGAAGAGAAAGTGAGAGCCATAGCCGAGTTACCTAGGCCAAAGAACATCAAGGAAGTACAGGCTTTCATGGGGCATTGTGGTTACTACCACCGGTTCATTCACATGTATGTTGTCATTGCAAAGCCCATGTACGGACTTCTGACTAACTTTGAGTGGACTGATGAATGTGAGAATTCCTTCAATGAGTTTAAACGGCGATTATGTTTAGCACCAATCTTAACCACACTAGATTGGAATAAGCCTTTCCATGTTCATGTGGATGCATCCAATTATGCTATTGGGTGTGTACTCACGCAACCTACTGGTGAAGATAATATGGATCTTCCAATTGCCTATGCTAGTAGACAATTGAATGCAGCTGAACAAAATTATACAACCACCGAACGAGAAGGATTAGGCATGGTATATGCAATTAAAAAGTTTAGACATTATTTGCTTGCAAATAAGTTTAAATTTTTTACTGACCATCAGGCACTGCTATATCTCGTGAACAAGCCATGCAATACAGGTATATTAGTAAGATGGTTTCTCTTACTAATGGAGTATGACTTTGAGGTTGTAGTGAGGAAAGATAAGACTCACTTGAGATCAGACCATCTCTCTAGGCTCACATCTGGAGAAGCCCCACAAGGAGTGTCAGATGACCTTCTTGATGCTTACTTGTTTAATTTGGAAGTGGTGCCGTAGTGGGCTAAGCCATTAGTGCCAGTATTGACGTACGGGCTTAACCACCCAGTAATAAACACACAGGATAGAGAGGTAGTAAAAGCCCAAAAGTATCACATCATGGCTGGAAGTATGTACAAGCACACAGATCAAGGAATCTTGGCTTGTTGTGTGGAAGAGGATGAGTACGCTAAATGGTTGCAATTAGCACATGTAGGTGCATTAGAGCAACACTACTCAAAGCAACGAACCCTGCAGACACTAAGGAGACTCGGAGTGCATTGGCCGACGATGGAAGCTGATGTCCAGAAGTTGTGCAAGGAATGCCCAATCTGCTGCACTAAACCACCTGTGGAACATGCCACTCTTTATCAAGTGTCCATAGTGCCAGATTGGAGTGAACCACTAGTATCCTTCCTGAGGACGAAAACATTCCCTCCAGACATGACTCTAACTAGGAAAAGGAGTTTAGAACAAGAAGCCCAGGAGTACTCACTCATTGGTGATAATCTATACAAGCGTGGTAAAGATGGTTACCTGAGACTATGTGTCCATGAGAGTGAATATCTCAAGATCTTGGAAACTGCTCACCAAGGTGTAGCAGGAGGACACTTTGGACCAGATAGGGTGACCAAGGCAATACTATTTGCGGGCTTCTAGTGGCCGACCCTTCACATGGATGCACATACCTATGTGAAACGGTGTGATGTTTGCCAGAGAACTCAGTGTCCTATTCGTAAAAATGAGACTCCACTGAAACCTATGATGGGTGGACGAGCATTCTCTAAGTGGGGAATAGACTTTGTAGGTCCTATTAATCCCCCAGCTAAGGGTTCTCATGCTGAATATATCATTGTGGTCATGGATTATCTAACCAAGTGGGTAGAGGTAAAAGCCACAACGAAGAACAATGCTCAAACAACAACTAAGTTTTTATTTGAGAATGTGTTCACCAGATACGGGTTACCTATAGAGCTAGTCAGTGACAGAGGCACTCACTTCTTGAATGAAGTTATTGAAAATCTGCTCCAAGAATTCTTGGTAGTACATAAGAAGTCTGCCCCCTATCACCCTCAAGCAAATGGCCAGGCTGAGAGCACCAATAAGATCCTATGCAATGTACTGACGAAATTAGTGAACAATAAACGCTCTGATTGGGACAAACAGCTACACCATGTTGTTTGGGCATATCAAGTTGCCTACAAAACGGTACTCCAAGCCACTCCCTTTCAAATGGTGTTTGGTCAAAATGTTGTGCTACCTTTCGACTTTTTGATACCTACATTGAAAGTGGCACAAGAGCATGAATGGACGGGTCATGAACTCTCTTCTAGACTTTTTGACCTTGAACGATTAGGAGAAACAAGACTGAGAGCGGCTGCAGGGATATATGCTGCTAAGAAACGACAGAAGGCATACTTTGATGCCCACGTTAAGGATAAAGGTTTGAAGGCAGGCGACCTAGTACTAGTATACACGTTGAAACAACATGCGAGGAAACTAGAGAAGAGAGGCTACGGACCCATGATCATTAATAGAATCTCAACAAGTGGAGCAATGCAACTAGCCACATTAGAAGGCGATGTTCTCCCAAGCTACATAAGCAGATGCAGGGTCAAGTTATATCAGGAACCTCTCAGAGAGGAAATGCTAAGTCGACTCAATATTGCTAAGAAACGCAAAGAAGAAAAGCGAATTCGAGAAGAAGCTCAAGCAGAAGCTTTAGAGCGCATACGAAGAATGAAATTAAGAAGACAAGGCAGAGAGCAACCTAGGCCAGGTGCATATGCAGATCAAGGATATCACGTGGCTATGTGTGAAGTTTCAGGTATCAGCTCTCATAGGATAATTGATCGACGTCCTTTTAAAACCTTAGATATAGGACAAAGAAAGGGTGCAAGCACTGTAAGAGCCTTGATTGACTCAGGTGCAGCCACTAGTGCTGTTAAATTGTCTTACTGTCAAGAGTTGAAATTAACTATCAATCCTATAGAAGCATATCTCATAGGATTGGGAGGTGTGGAAACCCCTTGCATGGGCGAGGTGGAACTTCCCATCTACATTCAAGACGAAGTAATGACAGTCAAAGTACTAGTGTGTCAAGATGAGGACCTCACTGAGCCTCTTGTCTTGGGTCAGGACTGGATCTATGATCATGCAGTCAACCTAAACCTAAGAAGTGGACTTCTTCAAGCATGGGTAAATCATAGCCGAATTACAGTTGAATTGGAAAAAGAGACACTAAACGAACTAGGTAAAGCACGAACTCCTGGTCCTTCCAGGGGCACACATGAAGTTGACAATGCTATTCTTGTCCAAAACTGTATGATGCAGAAAGAGGATTGTTTCAACAACGAAGTCAAGGATAAGACGACACTCCCTTCTTTTCCAAAGGCCAAAAGGATGAAGCAACCAACGGCATATCAAATACAGAGAAAGCAGAGCACTACCTATACTGGAAGCCAAAAAAAGGAGCAAAGCAGATTGTTTCAGCCGTTGAAACAAGTATGGATGCAGAAAGGAGAACACCCTGTTGCGACCAGGCCAATTCCACGGCCAAAACCTCTTATTAGTAGTCAACAACACGATACTAATAAGAAGTCTTTCATAAATTCTTCTGCGAAAGTAAAGTCTATTTGGATACCCAAGAAGTCGATGAAGGCCAAACCACAATCACGACAAATCTGGGTGCCTAAGGCTTGCTTGCGGGCTCAAATAGCTACACCAAGGCCACACCCTCTACAACATGTTTCACTCACTCGAACATCTGATGCCCAGTCTTACACATCATGCACGGCCACATATTCTTCCATGCACACAAGTAGAATCACTCGTAAATGGGTCCCTAAAAAGCCTCATTTTCAAGCAGATACTCCTATCAAACCTTCCAGAGTCTCCACAAAATCAAGATCAAAACCCATCCACTGCATTTGGCAACCTAAAACTTGTAATAAACCCCCGGACCCCAGTTGTAAATCCATGTCCACCTACTAACTACATCACTCTCACACTACATCATTCCACTTAGCTCCTAAGTCTACCCAACTCCTAACTACACACACAAGCACCGCGCACTCACTGACTGATTGACTTATCACTAAAAGCTGATGTTAATGTTGTAGCGAGGACACATTGTCATTTTTGTGTGCATTGCAATGTTAACATTTATTCATATATTCTCACAGAACCGGTTGCAAATTTTTCAACATGGCTGAGGTTGCAGGAACTAGCTCTCAAACAGAAACGAGCTAGCAAGTGGTGGAGCCATCAAAATCATACCTATAGCGGACCCTCCTAGTGGCCATACCATGCCCGTAGGAAAAACTTCCCACTAGTTTAGTGAAGTTGCAGGACCCTTGGGAGAGGGATCATACCTATGGGAATCAGAGTTGGAATTCAATGGGAAGCAAGGTAAATACCATTTCTTTACGAGGGAATTCGAGAAGTTACAAAATGCAGAAGGCCTACGTCCGGTATGGGAGAAGGCAGGATTGGGTGCATACTTCAGTGCCCGGCTCCCAAAGCCTGACTTCATGCGATGCTACTATCTCATCAACACCTTGACTCCAAACAAGAACCCAAAAGGCACAAGCTCATTTGTGCTTCCATCTCTGACAAAGGGAAATGAGCTCAAGAGGTTTAGGCTATCAAACAACTTGGTGAGAGAGGCCCTAGATATGCGCGGAATGCATATTCCAACAGAGAAGGAGACCTTAGTGCCTGATGACATGAAGAATCGAAGCCTCACCAAGCTCAAGGACATGGTGGCCATGACGCCTAATATTGCAATCCACCTTCGCATGTGCATGCAACACTTTGCTTTTCCTGCCCAAGATAGATTCACCAGCCTGTTGGTGCATATCAAGCCCTCACACATTGGCTTGGAACATTGGAACTTTGGAAGACTTGGCTTGGATATCAACCTTGAAGACTCAACATAAAGCTTGGACCTTAGAAGCTTAGTTTGGGATAATTCATGAAGATATCACTTGAAGAATGAGCCATAGGAACTCATGCTTATGTGTTCTAACTTTTTACTCATTGTAAAAGTCATTGTGACTTGGCATTTACATGTAATCATACCTACTTGATTAAGTCGTGGAAAATTTGATTGATTGAGTGGGTGAATGATTGAGAGAATATCTCATTCACTTTTAGGTACAAGATTCTAGGAGATTTGAATTAGAGTTCAAATTCAAATCCTCACTCAAACCATATATATCTGAAGGAAAAAAGTCGCGGTTAACTTCTTCACTCTTCCCGAGGTTTTTCTGAGTAAATCATTGAGTGTGTGTGAGCTACACCATAGCCTACACCTCTGAGTACCATTGAGCATCACATTCTATGCCAATGGGAATGTACAATCAGTAGAATTAATACATATCATTACATTCATAATCTCTGGTTTCTCTGAGTGACCATCTTCAACTCTGTCAACTTCCAAGAGGCATATTTCAAGATTTACTGAACCAAATTGGATGATTCAAAGTGCATTGGATTCAGCTCAAAGTCTACTACACACCTAAAAAATTTCAAGGTCATTGGATCAACCATCACAGAGAAATCTCAGTCGGGGTGCTCACTGGTCTGTGACTGTAAGTCTCCTAAAAAATCGGGGGTACACCTTATTTTGCTAAATTGATTTCTCAGAGTGTAGTTTGTCATTTCCTCTCATTCCACTTGCAAATGGTAGCTTACTAAGCTAATAGAATATCTCTAGAAGGAATTTTGCTAATTGTAACTACACTGGTCACACTGAGCATAACACTGAGCAGGTGTCAATACCAAAATAGCAAGTTTTTCAGGATTTTGAAGTCACAAGTAGTCTGTCTTGATTTGATCATTACTTACAACATTTGCAAAGCACATATATGGTTTCTTGGTATCATTGGGAAGCTCAAGGAATCTACTAAGCATATCTGGAATCAAAGGAGGGCTGGTGTGAAGCAGGTCTAGCAGCACCAACTCATTTCTTGAGTGCATCCAACCATCACTCCCAACAGTGGTATCAGAGCATATAAGGTAACATGGGTGATGGTTTCCCTTCCTTCATTGACAAATTAGACAGAAACAACTACCAAGCTTGGTCTCTAAGGATGAAGACCTATCTACAAGGAAGGAGCTTGTTTGGATTCATATCAGGAGATGAGGAATTGCCCTCATTCAAAGCTAGAGGCCTACCCACCAAGGAAGAGCAAGAGAGACTCAATCAATGGTGTGAAAAAGATGCTTTGGCAAGGTCATATCTTCTAAACTCTATTTCTGATTTCCTTCTACCACACATAAGGAATTGCAAAACTTCCCAAGAGACTTGGGAAACCTTGTCAACTTATTTTTCATCAAGCACAAGGGCCAGAAAGAATTAGCTATGGATTGAATTTACAACTCTTAGGAAGCAATCAAAGCAATCTGTCTCAGATTTTGTTACCAAGGTCAAAGACATTGCAGACCAACTTGCAAGTGTTGGAGAAGAGATTGAGGAAGAGCAAATAGTCAGACAAGTAATCAATGGACTAAAGGCAGATGACAAGTGGGAGAGCTTTACCACAGCAATGGACTTATACATGGACATCCAAGCACCTAATCTAACAACTCTGATTGGACAATTCTTCACACATGAAGCAAAGCTTACAAAGAATGGAGAGCAATCAAAAGGTAACAATCCCTCTGCCCTTTATACTGATAAGAAGGTAAAAGATAAAGGAAAAAGCAAGAAGGTTGATGAAGAAGGATCTACCTCCCAAGCAAACTATGCAGGGAGAGGTAGATCTTCAAGAGGTAGAGGCAGAGGAGGTAAGTCAGATAGGGGGAGACCCTACAACCAATCTCCATGCAATATTTGTGGCTTGTCTAACCATACCACAGATGAATGCTACAAAAACTACAAGAACCAAAGAGGAAGAGGTCACCAAAGAGGAGGATACTCTCAAGGTAGAGGCAGATTCAACCAATCTCAAGGCTACCATGGCTACAACAATAATTATAACAATAGCTACAATCACAATGGCAACTATCAAAGTGGATACAGAAATAGGAAAGACTACAACAATTATGCAGAGGAGCAAGATGACTCCCTATTGATCATGAATATGACATCTAAGTCAGGTATCAATGATGATCACTTATTCTATATTGATTCAGGTTGCTCTAACCATGTAGCTGGAAATGTTGCATTGCTTTCTGATTTGGAAGAACCCAAAGGCAAGCACCAAGTGCAGACAGGTGATGACACTAAACATTCAGTTGTTAAAGTAGGTAATGTCAAAACCAGTGATGGTAATCAGAATTTATTGAGCAGAGTATTATATGTTCCAACAATCACCAAGAACCTAATGAGTGTAGGTCAGATTGTGGAAAAAGGTCTACAGGTCAGGTTTACTCAACATGGTGCATATGTAGAGGATCCAAGACATGGATTCAGAAGGATAGCCAAGGGAGAAAAATCAGGTAGATTGTTTACATTTGAACTTGAAGACACTAAGAATATTGCCTTGTACAACTATAAAGATCAAACCCTATCAGAATTGGAGATTTGGCACAAGAGATTAGGTCACATTGGAGAGAGGACCATAAAACAAATGAGCAGGGATCAATGTGTGCTTGGGATACCTAATGTATCCAAGCAACACATGATATACAAGTGTGGGGCTTGTCAATTTGGTAAGTCACACAGATTGCCCTATACCAAGAAAGGTTTTATGCATGAAGATTATCTGGAATTAGTGCATACAGATGTTTGGGGACCTAGCAAGGAGCCATCCATATCAGGATCAAGGTACTATGTGTCCTTCATTGATGACTATAGCAGGTGGACTGTCTTATATTTCATGAAACATAAAGATGAAGTATTTAATTGTTTCAAGAGGTACCTTGCATTAGTTGAAAATCAAACAGGTAGACATTTGAAGAAGCTAAGGTCAGATGGTGGAGGAGAATACTTCTCCAATGACTTTGAATATTTCTTGCAAGAAAGAGGCATCAAGAGGGAGATTACTACAAGGTACTCACCTGAACAAAATGGGGTAGCTGAAAGAAGGAATAGACTCATTGTAGAGACAACTAGGTCTATGCTAAATGAAAAGAAATTGCCAAACTATCTTTGGGCAGAGAGTGTGTCTACTGCCACATATTTAATTAACAGGTTGCCATCAAAGACACTTGATGGAATGACACCCTATGAGGCTTGGCATGGTAAGAGACCATCTCTGGATCATTGCAAAATCTTTGGTTGTGTTGCATATGTGCATATTCCCTCACAGGTAAGGGGAAAGCTAGACCCTAAAGCTGAAAAATGTATCTTCATTGGTTATGATTTGAATCAGAAGGGATACAGATTCTACAACCCCTCAAACAAAGGCTTCAAGGTAAGCAGAGATGTCATCTTTGATGAGAATGATTCATGGTATGAAAATGAATGCAGGAAGGTTAGTCTACCTTATGACATGGAAGAAGACTTCCCCAAGCTTATCAAGGAAGAACCAATTCAGAAAGAGGACACAAGCTCAGATGATGAAGACACCATCAACATTGAAGAGTTCAAGGCTTGGAAATCCAAAGGGAAAATGAAGATGAAGAAGCTAGAGGATATACCAGAATCCTCAACTCAAGCTATGAGAAGATCTCAGAGAGAAAGTAAGAAGCCTATTAGGTATGGGTATGATACTTCCCTTGTAACCAAGCATTCTGTATATCTTGCAAAAGATCTCTTGAATGAAGAACCAGGTACATTTGAAGAAGCAATCACTAAACCAGAATGGAAGGAAGCAATGGATGAAGAAATGCAGGCTCTCAAGGAAAGTGATACTTGGGACTTGGTACCCAAGAAAGAGTCTATGAAGGTGATAGGATCCAGATGGATCTACAAACTCAAAAGGAATTCAGATGGTTCAATAAATAGGTATAAAGCTAGGTTGGTAGCCAAGGGTTTTGCACAAACGCAAGGCATTGATTATGAGGAGACATTTTCTCCTGTGGCCAAGATGCCAACTATCAGAGTTATGGTGAGTGTAGCTGCATCCAAGAATTGGAACATGTACCAATTGGATGTGAAGAATGCATTCTTGAATGGATGGATATCTGAAGAAGTCTACATGTCACAACCACCTGGCTATGAAGACCCCAAGAAGGTAAATCATGTTTGTAAATTGAAGAAGGCTCTGTATGGATTGAAGCAGGCACCTAGAGCATGGAACTACAGGTTGACAACCTACCTCCTAGACCAAGGATTCATAATGAGTAAAGCAGATACTTCATTGTTTATCAAAAGGAACAATTCAGAGGTAATATACTTGTGTGTCTATGTTGATGACATCATTATTACAGGAAATGATGTTCAGGGAATTAGACACATCAAAGGACAGATGATGAAGGAATTCAAGATTAATGATCTTGGATTATTGAAGTACTTCCTAGGACTTGAATTGGTCTATACAAATTCAGGTATCTTTATTACTCAGAAGAAGTATATTCAGGACATAGTCAAGAAGTTTAATTTGCAGGAAGCTAAAGTCTCAAGCACTCCTATGGAGGTCAACCACAAACTCAGTGCTCATGAAGGAGAAGAACTCCAAGATATTACAGGTTACCAAAGTTTGGTAGGTAGTCTAAATTATGCTACCTTAACCAGGATTGATATTTCATATGGTGTTAGTGTACTTAGCCAATTTATGCACAAACCAAGAGTACCTCACTTAGAGGCAGCAAAGAAGATAGTAAAGTACCTAAAGGGAACACAAAATTATGGTTTGTACTTTCCCTATTCATCAGATATTGATGTTAAGGTATATTCAGATGCAGATTGGGCAGGTTGCAAGGATGACAGGAGGAGCACATCTGGTTATATATGTTTTGCAGGTGATAAACCAATTTCTTGGTCATCCAAGAAACAACCTACAGTGGCCTTGTCATCTACTGAGGCAGAGTATAGAGGACTAGCAAATGCCACTCAAGAAGCTATCTGGTTGAAGCTTTTATATTCAGAATTGGGCCTATACACAAGGCCACCAATCATCTTTGGAGATAACACTAGCTCTCTTCACCTTGCAGCTAATCCAATTTATCATGCCAGAACCAAACACATAGAGGTTCATTACCACTATGTGAGGGAGAAATTACTTAGCAAAGACATTCAATTGTCATATGTGTCTACTAATATGCAATGTGCAGATTTGCTTACTAAAGCTCTGGATGGAAGCAAGCTATGCAGATTTAAATCCATGATTGGATTGCAGGAAGTAATTGAAGACTAGAGATGAAGACTTGAGCCAAAGTGTTTGGCTTGAGGGGGAGCTGTTGGTGGATATCAAGCCCTCACACATTGGCTTGGAACATTGGAACTTTGGAAGACTTGGCTTGGATATCAACCTTGAAGACTCAACATAAAGCTTGGACCTTAGAAGATTAGTTTGGGATAATTCATGAAGATATCACTTGAAGAATGAGCCATAGGAACTCATGCTTATGTGTTCTAACTTTTTACTCATTGTAAAAGTCATTGTGACTTGGCATTTACATGTAATCATACCTACTTGATTAAGTCGTGGAAAATTTGATTGATTGAGTGGGTGAATGATTGAGAGAATATCTCATTCACTTTTAGGTACAAGATTCTAGGAGATTTGAATTAGAGTTCAAATTCAAATCCTCACTCAAACCATATATATGTGAAGGAAAAAAGTCGCGGTTAACTTCTTCACTCTTCCCGAGGTTTTTCTGAGTAAATCATTGAGTGTGTGTGAGCTACACCATAGCCTACACCTCTGAGTACCATTGAGCATCACATTCTATGCCAATGGGAATGTACAATCAATAGAATTAATACATATCATTACATTCATAATCTCTGGTTTCTCTGAGTGACCATCTTCAACTCTGTCAACTTCCAAGAGGCATATTTCAAGATTTACTGAACCAAATTGGATGATTCAAAGTGCATTGGATTCATCTCAAAGTCTACTACACACATACAAAATTTCAAGGTCATTGGATCAACCATCACAGAGAAATCTCAGTCGGGGTGCTCACTGGTCTGTGACTGTAAGTCTCCTAAAAAATCGGGGGTACACCTTATTTTGCTAAATTGATTTCTCAGAGTGTAGTTTGTCATTTCCTCTCATTCCACTTGCAAATGGTAGCTTACTAAGCTAATAGAATATCTCTAGAAGGAATTTTGCTAATTGTAACTACACTGGTCACACTGAGCATAACACTGAGCAGGTGTCAATACCAAAATAGCAAGTTTTTCAGGATTTTGAAGTCACAAGTAGTCTGTCTTGATTTGATCATTACTTACAACATTTGCAAAGCACATATATGGTTTCTTGGTATCATTGGGAAGCTCAAGGAATCTACTAAGCATATCTGGAATCAAAGGAGGGCTGGTGTGAAGCAGGTCTAGCAGCACCAACTCATTTCTTGAGTGCATCCAACCATCACTCCCAACACAGCCACCCAAAAAGATATGGTTTAGTTTGTATCTGGCGGAGACACAGAGCCTTACCATCAACTTACCCCACTGGATAATTGACCAGATACACCTAGCCCACAAACGATGGCCGTGAAAGCATGTGTTATATGGATGTTGTGCTCTAACTAGAATCATTTATAGATGTCTGGCTTATGACATCCCTATTCAACGGGCCCTAATGTGGAATCGAGTAGAGCAGTTCAAAGGGAGGACATCCAGTGGACTCCCTTCTAAGAAGATGAGAGGAACTGTCCAAGTCCCTTGTGCTCAACCACGTGGAGCCACCCTAACACCGGATGTTACCCCTCCACCCCGAAGAGTCTGACCATTCACACTCCGACTTCCAAGACGTAGCACCGATGGTCCTAACTTAATATTCCCTCCCATCCCAACCGATCTTGAATTTCCCGGAGGTGCACCTTTGGAAGAACTCACGAATGAAGACTTCGAACAATTATTACAAGATGTAGAGCTGGAGGCAGAAGAGGCACAACAAGTGGAGAATGTGCAAACGTAGGCAACAACCTCCCAAGCACCTGTCACCACAGTTGAAGTGGATGAAGAGGATGATGAAGATGAACAGGGGGAAGATGAGGAGGATTATGATCAAGAGCATCAAGATGAGCAACAAGAAGTGCCAAAACTTGTAGGTGCACCTACATATACAGCTCAACTACAAAGGTTATACGACACAATCAAAGCAGTACAAGAAAGGCATCAACTCTCTCTTTTGTAAGGTCAAGCTTTGATGCAACAAATGCTATCAGATGATGGGGTGGATCAACATTTCATTGACACCCTCAAATTAGTGTCAGAACCTTTAGGAGTTCCGGAGGCTGTCCACACAGCAGTCCGCCAGTCCGTGAGGTATGACAAACGCAGAGTTGACACATTACCATGAGCAGGTAAGACTATCAGGATACCCGTCACAGAACAAGAAGTACCCATTGAAACCACAGCTACCCCCACCACCACCATTGACCTCTCTGCTAAAACCTTCGTTCAGACATCACCCATCTCACCCGAGCATCCCCCATCACCACCTTCTCCACCCCCACCACCACCTCCCACCATGGATGAAACGACAGTCATCACCTCTACCTTCACTTATAACCCACCCTCATTCACATCATTCTCATTTCGAGAACCCACCTCACAAGACACCCTCTTCTCTTTCGTCACCAATCCCTTGTACACTTCAACCCTTCTATCCTCCGAACCCATAATTGGCCATCCCATAATTCCCAGTGTCGTTGGAAACCCTGCACCCACAGAAGGCACCCTGTGTTTCCCAGCCTATCCCCAAATACGGATACCTCCATTCCATGACCCTCCCTTCCCATCTGTCCCCTACACCTCATTCTACCTAACGTCACCACCCCAACAACCATCCTTTGTGGCGCAGTCCATCAGCACTCCAATGTTTCAAAGGCACATTTCCCCGATGTTTGCAACGACATCAATCTACACGAACACCACACTCACTTCACCTACCATACCCACCTACATGGTAGCCCGTGTACACACCACTCTGTCTGACCCAATGGACATTTCTCCCACCACAGCACCTCTCCCCACAATCCCACCCTCTCCCCCTCCACTACCCCCCACCTCACCACTCAACACATCATTGACCGACACAACATTCACTACCTCCCTTCCCATTCCCACTTCCCTTGCATTCCAAACTTTCCCCCTTGCATATCATAATGTAAATATCACATTTAATACATTACTTCAGTGTGCACATCAACTACAACAGGAATACCATCAATTGGAAGCACGCAATGCTGCCCTCCAGGCAGAATCTTGGTGCCTACAGGCTAGAGTTACCACTTTAGAAGCTGATTACCAAACACTCCTAACTGAACATACCACTTTACAACAAGCCCACTCAGAATTGGAATAAAAAACATTGACGGTGGATGATACAGAAGTCAAGGAACTAGAAACTGTGCTCCAGGCACAAATGATATCCAATGCTACACTTAGACGCAATCTTGGACTATTAAGGAAGCATATGGCAGCAGCACTAGAAGAGAACAAGAGGCTTCAACAACAAAACCAAGACAACTTTGAAGCAGCTATGGAAGGAACTGCAGGAGCAACCATTAGCCCTACCAAGTATAGAGCAGTCCCATAAGAAGACATTCGCATCTTACTCGAAGAGCATGCAAATTTCTTGGAGTCATATGAAAAGTTAGAGGTTGAATGTGCGGATCTAAAGAAGCAGATAGCGAATGCCCCCACAGCTCAACAGGAGCTGATAATCTTGCAACACTCTATAGAAGAAGTAGAGACCCTCCGAAAACAGGTGGCAGAACTCCAAGCATGCCTCTTACCATATGAAAGGCCACCCTCGCCAATTGAAGAACCAGAACCTGAAACAGTTGTGGAAATCCCTGTCGATGATAGCTATGAAGAGCCGTACGAGCCGATGCCCACACCCGGTGGTCGGGTAAGAGAAGAAGGACAAGACACTTTAGAAATTGGAGTTCCAGATTGGGTCAAAAGGATCGAGAAAGTAGGAAAGGCACATGATGATCGCGTTGCCGTGCAAATTCAATCTCTCACAAATCTGGAAGAAATTGTCCTTCGATCTTCTTACTTTTAGAACCTATCCCACCAACGCTTGATCACAACATCAGAGACGCAATACATGCCTTACTTTGTCTTGCTACATGATTATAATGCAAAAGTTAAAAGGCATATAGGGAAGGAGCCCACATTCGCCACTCAATTTGAGCCAGAGGACTTACCGGCAGATACCCGTGCTGGCTCGATCTTCCAACCTAATTGGCGTGCACGTCTACTAACCGATTACCCTGAGATGATGAGCACATGGGCAACCATGCCACTGTATATCAAGTATAATCCATGCTATTGCCCAGTGGTACGTCGCAGATCCTGGCAAGCATTTGCAATCAAGGTACGCAACAATAAAGAATGCTCGGCTTGGGTTAACTATCCATATTTTGCTCCGCCTCGAGGGACCCCAACCATAGCCTACATGATATCAACAATTTGACACTGGTCTACTCGTCTAAATAATGTACCCGACATAGCAGCAAAAATGTGTATGAAAATATTCAAGCTCATGACCATTGTCTTCAAAACCTTTCGAAAGGTACAAGCTCCATACATCTCTGCCCCTGGATTCTCTCAAGGTAACAAGGATTTAGTCTACGACATGAGCCAGACTCCCTCGGTCACTATAATCTTTGCCTGGCATGCACGAATAAAGTACTTACCCGCATGCTTCAAGCAGACATTTGAGGAAATGTTCTCTACGGGATTCTGGGAATATCATTCGGAAATTTTCATTCCCAGACCAACACATTTGCTACATCTATTCGCAGTAGAACAAGCCATCCATGCAGATCAATTACGTTTGCCACATCCGGACATTCCAGGACCAATTGATTGGGATCGCATTGTTGGGAGTGATGGTTGGATGCACTCAAGAGATTGAGTTGGTGCTTCTATACCTGCTTCACACCAGCCCTCCTTTGATTCCAGATATGCTTAGTAGACTCCTTGAGCTTCCAAATAATACCAAAATATGCTATATGTACTTTGGAAATGATTTGACTAATGATTAGATCAAAACAGATAAGTTTGCACTTCCCTAGACTTGAAAACTTTCTATTTTGGTCTTGATACCTGCTCAGTCTTTCACTCAGTGTGACCAGCACACTAACAACTGATCTAATTCCTTCTAGACATATTAAATTAGCTTAACAAGCTATCATTTGCAAGTGGAATGAGAAGAAATGATAAACTACTCACTGAGAAATCAATTTAGCAAAATTATATGTACCCCCGACTTTTTAGGAACTCTGCAAACAAATACCAGAGGTTACTTTGATCGAGATTTCCCCGTGATAGCTGATCCTTTGGCCTTGAGATTTTGTAGGCATGTAGTATGATTATAGCTGGTTCCAATGTGCTTTGAATCACTTGATTTGGTTGTGAAACCACTGAGATATGCCCTATTGAAGTTGACAGACTTGGAGTAGATGACTCAGAGACAACAGAGATAGTGAATGTAAATCTTTCTATTAGTTCATATGAATGTACAATCTCATTGGCTTGATAGATGTAGCCTAATGAGTTGGAGATGTGTAGGCTATGGTATAGCACTCACACACTCTATGATCAATAGTATTAGCCTCGGGAAAAGTGAAGCATGCCCGCGACTTTTGACTTGTAGCTTTTATAGGAGTTGAGTGATAATTTGAATTTGAATTCAAATCAATCTCCTAGAATCTTTCACCTAAAAGTTGATTGAGATATTCCCTCAATCAATCAATCTATTTTCCACGACTTAAAGAAGTAGATGTGATTACATAAGATTCCAAGTGATGTAGAATTTTACAAGGAGTAAAATGGTAAGAACTTATAAGCATAAGTTCCTATGGTTCTTCTCACATGTTTAGTCTTCAAGAATAAATCCAAGCCAAGTGTGAGGGCTTGATTTGCACCAATATCTTCAGGGGTTCCAAGCCAAAGGTGAAGGCTTGAAATGCACCAACAGCTCCCCCTCAAGCCAAGCACTTTGGCTTAAGTCTTTATCTTTAGTCTTCAATCACATCCTGCAATCCAATCATGGATTTGAATCTGCATAACTTGTTTCCATCCAATGCTTTGGTGAGTAAATCTGCACATTGCATATTAGTAGACACATATGTCAATTGAATCTCTTTGCTAAGCATCTTCTCTCTCACATAGTGGTAATGAACCTCTATGTGTTTTGTTCTAGCATGATATATTGGATTAGCTGCAAGGTGAAGAGAGCTAGTGTTATCTCCAAAGATAATTGGAGGTCTAGTGTATAGACCTAACTCTGTATATAGAAGCTTTAACCAGATAGCTTCTTGAGTGGCATTGGCTAGCCCTCTATACTTTGCTTCAGTGGATGACAATGCCACTGTAGGTTGCTTCTTGGCTGACCAAGAAATAGGTTTATCTCCTGCAAAACAAATGTAACCTGATGTGCTTCTCCTATCATCCTTGCATCCTGCCCAATCTGCATCTGAATATACTTTAATGTCAATATCTGATGTATAAGGAAAGTACAAACCATGGTTCTGAGTTCCCTTCAAATACTTCAAGATCTTCTTGGCTGCCTCTAGGTGAGGTACCCTTGGTTTGTGCATGAATTGACTAAGCACACTAACTCCATATGCTATATCAATTCTTGTCAAGGTAGCATAATTCAAACTACCTACCATGCTTTGATATCCTGTGATGTCTTGGACTTCTTCCCCTTCATAAGCACTTAGCTTTAGGTTGACCTCCATTGGAGTAGTTGAGTCTTTAGCATCCTGCAAGCCAAAATTCTTGACCATATCCTGTACATACTTCTTTTGAGTAATATATATACCTGACTTGGTGTAGACTAACTCAAGACCCAAGAAGTACTTCAATAATCCAAGATCATTGATCTTGAATTCTTTCATCATCTGTCCTTTGATGTGTCTAATCCCATTGACATCATTGCCTGTAATGATGATGTCATCAACATTAACACACAAGTAGATTACCTCTGTACTACTTCCCTTTATGAACAGAGAAGTATCAGCTTTACTCATCACAAATCCTTGGTCTTGGAGATAGGTTGTCAATCTGTAATTCCATGCTCTAGGTGCCTGTTTCAATCCATATAGAGCCTTCTTCAATTTACAAACATAGTTTACCTTCTTGGGATCTTCATAGCCAGGTGGTTGTGACATGTAGACTTCTTTAGATGTCCATCCATTCAAGAAAGCATTCTTGACATCTAATTGGTACATGTTCCAATTCTTGGATGCAGCTATACTCACCAATATTCTGATAGTTGGCATCTTGGCCACAGGAGAAAATGTCTCCTCATAATCAATGCCTTGGGTTTGTGCAAAACCCTTGGCTACCAACCTAGCTTTGTACCTGTTTATTGTTCCATCTGAATTTCTCTTTAGCTTGTAGATCCATCTGGATCCTATCACCTTCATAGAGTCCTTCTTGGGTACCAAGTCCCAAGTATCACTCTCCTTGAGAGCTTCCATTTCTTCATCCATAGCTCCTTTCCATTCTGGTTTGGTAATTGCCTCTTCATATGTACCTGGTTCTTCATTCAACAAGTCTTTTGCAAGATATACAGAATGTTTAGTTACAAGTGATGTGTCATACCCAAATCTGATTGGTCTCTTGCTTTCTCTCTGAGATCTTCTAATTGCTTGAGTTGAGGATTCTGGTATATCCTCTAGCTTCTTCATCTTCATCTTTCCTTTGGACTTCCATGCCTTGAATTCCTCAAGGTTAATTGTATCATCATCATCTGAGCTTGATTCATCTTTCTGAATTGGTTCCTCCTTTGTGAGCCTTGGGAAGTCTTCTTCCATATCATAGGGTAGACTAACCTTCCTGCATTCATTCTCATACCAAGAGTCATTCTCATCAAAGATGACATCTCTGCTTACCTTGAAGCCTTTGTTTATTGGGTTGTAGAATCTGTATCCCTTTTGGTTCAAATCATAACCAATGAAGATACATTTTTCAGCTTTAGGGTCTAGCTTTCCCCTTACCTGTGAGGGAATATGCACATATGCTACACAACCAAAGATTTTGCAATGATCCAGAGAAGGTCTCTTACCATGCCAAGCTTCATATGGTGTCATGCCATCAAGTGATTTGGATGGCAACCTATTGATGAGATAGGTGCCAGTAGATACACTCTCTGCCCAAAGATAATTTGGCAACTTCTTTTCATTAAGCATAGACCTAGCTGTTTCTACTATGAGTCTATTCCTTCTTTCAGCTACCCCATTTTGTTCAGGTGAGTACCTTGTAGTAATTTCCCTTTTGATGCCTCTTTCTTGCAAGAAATCTTCAAACTCATTTGAGAAGTACTCTCCTCCACCATCTGATCTTAGCCTCTTCAAGCTTCTTCCTGTTTGGTTTCCAACAAGTGCAAGATACCTCTTGAAACAATTAAACACTTCATCTTTATGCTTTATAAAGTATAAAATGGTCCACCTGCTATAGTCATCAATAAAGGACACATAATACCTTGAACCTGAAATGGAAGGGTCCTTGCTAGGTCCCCAAACATCTGTGTGCACCAAGTCTAGGTAGTCTTCATGCATGAAACCTTTCCTTGAATAGGGCAATATGTGAGACTTACCAAACTGACATGCTCCACACTTGTAAATCATGTGTTGCTTGGATACATTAGGTATCCCAAGCACACATTGATCCCTACACATTTGCTTTAGGGTTCTTTCACCTATGTGACCTAACCTCTTGTGCCATATTTCTAACTCTGAAAGTGTTTGATCCTTGTAATTATATAAAGCAATGTTCTTGGTGTCTTCTAGCTCAAAAGTAAACAATCTACCTGATTTTTCTCCCTTGGCTATTCTTTTGAAACCATGTCTTGGGTCCTCCACATATGCTCCATGTTGTGTGAATCTGACCTGCAAACCTTTCTCCACAATCTGACCAACACTCATTAGATTCTTGGTGATGGTTGGTACATAGAGTACCATGCTCAATAGATTTTGGTTACCATCACATGTCTTTACATTTCCAATCTTTACAACAGAGTGTTTAGTATCATCACCTGTCTGTACCTGATGTTTGCCTTTGGGTTCTTCCAAATCAGAAAGTAGTGCCACATTGCCAGCTACATGGTTAGAACATGTTGAGTCAATATAAAATAAATGATCATCATTTGTACCTGCCTTGGAGGTCATATTCATGATCAATAGGGAGTCATCTTGCTCCTCTATGTAGTTGTTGTAATCCCTTATGTTTCTGAATCCACCTTGGTAGTTACCATTGTGGTTGTGGTTATAGTTGTTGTTGTATAGATTGTTGTATCCATTGTAGCCTTGGTGTTGATTGAACCTGCCTCTCCCTTGAGAGTATCCACCTCTTGAGTAGCCTCTTCCTCTCTGATTCTTGTAGTTCTTGTAGCATTCATCTGTGGTATGATTGAACAATCCACAAATGTTGCATGGTGATGAGTTGTAGGGTCTCCCCCTACCTGACTTACCTCCTCTGCCTCTTCCTCTTGATGATCTACCTTTCCTTGCATAATTAGCTTGGGAGGTAGAGCCTTCTTCATCCTGTTTCTTCCCTTTACCTTTATCCTTAACTTTCTTATCAATATAGAGAGCAGAGGGGTTGTTACCTTTTGATTGATCTCCTGCCTTTGTAAACTTTGCTTCATGTGTGAATAGTTGGCCCATGAGTGTTGTGAGATCTGGGGTATGCATGTCCATATAGAGGTCCATTGCAGTGGTGAAACTTTCCCACTTATTATCTGTCTTGAGTCCATTTGTTACTTGCCTGACTATTTGCTCCTCTTCAATTTCCTCTCCAATGCTTGCTAATTGGTCTGCCACATCTTTAATCTTTGTTACATACTCTGAGACTGATTGCTTGGGCTGCTTCCTAAGGGTTGTGAATTCAATCCACAGTTGATTCTTCTTGGCCCTTGTGTTGGAAGAAAAGTATGTTGACAAGGTTTCCCAAGTCTCTTGGGAAGTCTTACAATTCCTTACATGAGGTAAAAGAAAGTCAGATATAGAGTTAAGAAGGTAAGACCTTGCCAAAGCATCTTTTGCACACCATTGGTTGAGCCTCTCATGTTCGTCCTTGGTGGGTAGTCCTCTAGTTTTGAATGAGGGAAATTCCTCATCTCCTGATATGTATCCAAATAAGCTCCTTCCTTGTAGATAGGTCTTCATTCTCAATGACCAAGCTTGGTAATTGTTCCTATCCAATTCGTCAATGAATGAAGGAAAACCATCTCCCATGTTTACCTTATTTGCTCTGATACCACTGTTGGGAGTGATGGTTGGATGCACTCAAGAGATTGAGTTGGTGCTGCTATACCTGCTTCACACCAGCCCTCCTTTGATTCCAGATATGCTTAGTAGACTCCTTGAGCTTGCAAATAATACCAAAATATGCTATATGTACTTTGGAAATGATTTGACTAATGATTAGATCAAAACAGATAAGTTTGCACTTCACTAGACTTGAAAACTTTCTATTTTGGTCTTGATACCTGCTCAGTCTTTCACTCAGTGTGACCAGCACACTAACAATTGATCTAATTCCTTCTGGACACACTAAATTAGCTTAACAAGCTATCATTTGCAAGTGGAATGAGAAGAAATGATAAACTACTCACTGAGAAATCAATTTAGCAAAATTATATGTACCCCCGACTTTTTAGGAACTCTGCAAACAAATACCAGAGGTTACTTCGATCGAGATTTCTCTGTGATAGCTGATCCTTTGGCCTTGAGATTTTGTAGGCATGTAGTATGATTAGATCTGGTTCCAATGTGCTTTGAATCACTTGGTTTGGTTGAGAAACCACTGAGATATGCCCTGTTGAAGTTGACAGACTTGGAGTAGATGACTCAGAGACAACAGAGATAGTGAATGTAAATCTTTCTATTAGTTCATATGAATGTACAATCTCATTGGCTTGATAGATGTAGCCTAATGAGTTGGAGATGTGTAGGCTATGGTATAGCACTCACACACTCTATGATCAATAGTATTAGCCTCGGGAAAAGTGAAGGATACCCACGACTTTTGACTTGTAGCTTTTATAGGAGTTGAGTGATAATTTGAATTCGAATTCAAATCAATCTCCTAGAATCTTTCACCTAAAAGTTGATTGAGATATTCCCTCAATCAATCAATCTATTTTCCACGACTTGAAGAAGTAGATGTGATTACATAAGATTCCAAGTGATGTAGAATTTTACAAGGAGTAAAATGGTAAGAACTTATAAGCATAAGTTCCTATGGTTCTTCTCACATGTTTAGTCTTCAATAATAAATCCAAGCCAAGTGTGAGGGCTTGATTTGCACCAATATCTTCAGGGGTTCCAAGCCAAAGGTGAAGGCTTGAAATGCACCAACATGTCTCACTTGCTAGCACCATCGGGGTGAAGCAAGGATGCCCTCTTTCACCCACCCTCTTTGGTCTACACATTGAAGAGATTGTGGACTTCATATGGCAGGAGGGTGGGGAGGGCATTGAGGTACGAGGGACCGCTGTCCATATTCTTTTATAAGCTGATGATATTGTGCATGTTTGAGAGTCTGCAGAAGGTCTACAACATGACCTACATGGCCTAGATAACTTTTGCATACATAGAGGGCTATCTGTGAACCTTGGTAAAACCAAGGTTATGATCTTTCATACGTCAGCATAGGTGAGGAGACAGAGTTCTTTCACAGTAGAAGACAGACTCATCGAGGTAGTCCGACCATATGTCTACTTGAGAGTGACATTCACAGCAGCCTATGGGGTTCTCTCCATGTCTAAGGGAGCCCGTGATCGCATCACACGTGGGTACGCGGCACTCGCTTTGATGGAGAAACAATGCCACCAAGCATATTTTCAGGAGCTCCGCACAAAGGGGTGGCTCTTTGACACTTTGGTTACACCAGCGTTCATGTATGGAGTAGCCTTATGGGGCCAGGATTAGCTACATCAGCATGGACAGCACTGGAGAGGCCATAGATTCTCATGATTGCCAGACTCATCCGCCGCAAGCCTTCGGTACCACATGATATCATCAGAGCAGAGCTCGTTGCACCACCGATGCTAGTAGAGGCACTGTTCCAGTCAATATGCCTATTACACAAGATCCGGAGCATGGAAACAAAGCGCATCACTTATCAAGCTTTTCAGCCATCATGTAACATGGCGCTAGCAGGAGATACCTCCTCATGGTATGCACAGACATGGGATTGGCTGGCCCATCATGCGTTTGACATAGACAGACTACCACCATCGCAATATGACTTATAGGTCCCCACCTATTCACTCTCCCATGAAGAGAGGAATAGGTTCATTCCTCAGGAGATATGGCATACCTACATACAGAGGACATGGATTAGCCCTAGGGATACATTGCCATAGGAAATGGTTCACTACTGTGAGTGTTTTTTGCAGGTCTCAAACCAGGGCTTCATTGAGACTCCACGCTATATGCAGACATACCTACCACATCACCTTCAGGTGATCATTGGGAAGCTTTGAGTTTCATCACATCAGCTCTAGAACTCAAGAGGTCTGACCACTCGAGAGGAGAGGTGGTGCCCAGTATGCCAATGAGCACAGTTCCAAATAGAGGAGTCACTACAGTTGTGCATGACCACTGGAGACCAATGGAGGTTGGGATGCTTCCTCACGGAAGCATATGAGAGATGAGAGCAGTCCCTACATCCGACACGGATGAGCATTGAGTACCCAGCAGACCATTACTCAGTTCTTTCAATGAGATGGGCTACATCAGCCGAGCCCACCTTCTAGGGGCATAGGGCTCACGCTCTAGCATGCAGCAGCACAGAGTGCGATGCCGACCACATATGGTTGGATACCGGAGACTACGACTATACGAGGAGGATATCTCACTCATCAGGATAGCCCATGACCACATGATGGAGCAGAGCGCATCACCACCACTTTGGTAGCCTTCAAGAGGCACTCAGACCGCCGCCAATGTACCACATACTCCACCCACCTCCACCCATCATCAGTAGTTAGGATATAGATATTCACTACCCCCATGGGTTCCCCATGTATTAGGTGGCCATTATCTGCAAAGTTAGAGCCACGTCTCCCCACACACCACTACATTATCCCCACTAACCCTCCATCACCCGGTATACTATCCTTTGGTTGTTTTGAGCCGTTTTCATAGTCTTGTGCATTGTTGCATTCGGACGCGTCTGAATCGTTTTTCCGGACTTTCCGGACTTTGTTCCGGACTTCCGCGTCCGAAATGCATTTCGGACTTGACCATTGCAGAAAATTTTTTTGGGGCTGAAAAATCCAGATTTTGGGTCATTTTGACTATCATATATACCATGATATCTAGCATATCTACCATAATTTCTATGTATATGTATTTATATCTACATTTACATATACATATACATAAACACATACATATACATATCTACCATAGATACATATAGGTCATTTTGGTGATTTCTAGTATTGCAAGAGAGAACCCTACACATGATGATGATGATGATGAGGAGGAGGAGGAGTAGTACATGGAGGATGATGATGGCTGATCATACCTAGTTATGTGCATATTTTGACATAACTTTATATTTATATTTATAGACTTTTGGTCTTTCGCGATATCATATGTGAGTTTACTATCTAATTTCAGCATCATACTCTTTGAGTTTATTGGAATTATGCTTAAATCTCATTGATTTATGTTTCTAATATCATTTAAGAATATCTCCAATAAATTTTGTAAAAATTTCTCGAGGAAAAAAAAAGTCACATCCGATAACGTCCGAAACGTTTTTCCGGTCTCGTTTCGGGCTTTCCAACCCGTCCGAGCCCAAAGTCCGATTCCCGTCCGAATCAACTATGGTCTTGTGTAGCGAGTACTTTTCCTTTTTATTTCTACATAGGGGTTACTATAGTTGTACATGATTTTGTCTCATACATTAGGAAAAAAGGTGAACCCTGCATGGGCCTTTTAGCTTAAGGAGTGATTAGGGATGGACCAATGAGAAGAGGGTGGTGGCCACATTCTAGTCTCTTAATTGCATAGGGTAGGCATAGGCTTCCCTTGTTTTTGAGTGGTCAAACCTCCAAAAACCATTTAGAATTCGTGGGTTTCTTTATAGAGTGGTTTTGAGAACCTCCAAATTCAATAAGAGCCCTTGGATTGCTTAAAGATCTAAAGGCCAAGGTTAATTGAGAAAAGTCAAGCTAGATTTGAGCGTGAACCCTTGGATCATCTTGAGATCGAATGGTTGAAATTGGAGCAGTCATGACAAATGCGCCTTACATCATGAGCCCTCGGATGGACTACCAAATCGAATGATAGGATTTGAATTTTGTGACAGCGCCGGCGCTTGAAGTACTGGCCATTGGATTTAGTCAAGAATAGATGGTGATGATTGGTCCCATGAGATATAAAGGAGTCTTTAAAAGGTAGCCTTTGGATCATATGCCCAATCTAACGGCTGTAAAATGCCTGCGCTCGCTGATCAGCCCCAAAACCGGTCGCCCGTTGGATCTTTAAAGATCTAACAGCTCAATTTCTTGAGATGTGCACAGTCCCTGCGCCACTCCCACTTATTCTCATCAATTCTCTCTCTACACTCATATGAGATTTAAACTAAGCCGTTGATTTGAATAATCCAATGGCCAAAAATACTCACGCTGACAACATGAGATTCGAATTCTTTTATAGCCTTTTTTTATTGTGCAATACCATGGTGGTTTCATATCCCTCTCTAAAACCATGGATTAAGATTTTCAATCCCTAAAAATTCGGGATCCTTACAAGGCCATGCAAGGCTCACTTTTTCCTCTAATGAGTCAAGTTTGGCCTTCGAAAGACATTAATATCACTTTCTATCTTCTTCCTTTCTTTCTCTCTCTTTCTCTCTCTCTCTCTCTCTCAGACATGGGCAACAACACCACATCATCTTTGTCTACCAGTGGACTTAATAATCACTTAACAAAATCGGCTTATTAAGTGACAAATAAACGTAGACTTGAGAAGTCGAGTTAAGTCAATTACAAAGTTGACTATTTCACTTATGTACTCAATATGAAATCGACTAAAGTCATGAAGTCGACTATGCTCATCTAAAATCATGTACAAAATTGACCCCAAAATTTAATGAGTGTAGCCTTCACCAATCAAAGTGACTCTAGAGATTGCAAATCGATTGACTCTAGGGAATTCAACTACGCAAATATGAGGGGCACTCATTCGATGTGAGTATTACAAGAGGTTGGACCAAGGGGAAGAAGGAGATGCTTAACAAAAATGAACAAGTGGGGGGAAGTGAAAAATGGGCAAGTGGGGGGAAGACGAAAGTGGGTGTGTGGGGGTAATAGGAAGGCAGGCGAGTGGTTGAAGAGGGCAAGTGGATGGGGTGGAGGGTAAGTGGATGAGGCTGAAGGGAGATTCTCTGAGGAGGGAGATCATACATTGTGCTGCATTGTGCAAGACATCAAAAGGTGACCATATGTCTCTAGCACATCCGTAGTACTACATTATGCAATGTGCATGTACTATGTATATAGTGTGCACATATCCATGATACTTAAATATGATGATACATACATGTTTATGTGTATAACTTTATGTAAATATTATTATATTATAGTAAATTCATGATATTCCATAAAATTAATAAAATATATTAAAAATCTCTTAATTTTGAACCAAAAAAATTAGTACCTTATGAATGAAAAATACCGTACGATAAACTCCAAATCTGAAGGTTCGTATCCAGTATTATATCTTAATGTATCGTACTGATTATAGGAATCATACCGGAACAACTATGCATACACATATACATATACACATGCACATGCATACATACATACATACATACATACATACATACATACATACATACATACATACATACATACATACATACATACATACATACATACATACATATATATATATATATATATATATATATATATATATATATATATATATATATATATATATATATATATATATATATATATATATATATATATAATATATATATATACATACACAAACACATACACACATACACACACATATATATATATATATATATATATATATATATATATATATATATATATATATATATATATATATATATATATATATATATATATACTCCTAATAATGAAGAGACAACCCGAATATTTATTTTTAATACCACTATAGAGTAACTCAAAGTCGTTTGTGTCCAAAAGCATTCCTTCATGATCATGTTTTTTTATGCTCTTGAATGACTACCAAGTTCAATTGATGCCTAATAATGCATCGCCACAGTCTTGTCCACTTGTCCACTTTCCATACTGCCCTAGACCTTGAATATTCCATGATGTTAGCTTCATAACATTGGTGTAGTAGTATTACAGGAATCCATGTGAACCAATGCTGGAGCCAAATCTTGGAGCACAATATCCATATTTTCATAATACTCTGTCCTATAGTCATCGAAATAAGGTGGAAAGTTAGTTTCGTCCGTAGGTGAAGCCGAATAACCATATTGAAACTTACTTCGCTTACCCCAAAGCAAAGCTTTTTTATAGTTAACTGAGGTAAATCCATCCTTGTCCACAACTCTCTTACCTGCATCTTCTCTGCTTCTCCTAGAAGCATCATTACTTGTACCCTCTCCCTCTCTCCTCTTATATACATTAAGCTTCGCTGGGGTAATAGGAGTTGTGGCCTGCCGGATGCATGTGCTTCTCCACGGCTATCTCTTTGTCTTTATTACTAATGGTTTGGATTGCGGAAGGTCTAGGAGCAACCACATTACGAGTATGTGGCATAGAAGGAATAGCCCTTTGTCTTCCAAATACTTGTTCTTCAAGAACCAAGATTTTGCTGCCAGGACAAGTGGGAATTAGATTTACTCTATCCGATTTTAAAGTAGGGAAATTTTTTGAATAATACCCTAGGTTACCACAGTGAAAACAGGAACCAACCATATTTCCCCACTTTAGATAAATAACAATCCTCCCCACATTAGGAACATTAATACCAAGAGTTTTAGGAAATGGCCTCGAAGTATTCCAAAGAACACATCCTATTTTTATTGCGTGCAGAAGTAGAGGGAGTATATAGCAATTTGCCCAAAACTTTAGCCACATGTTCAATACAGTTCCACAAGAAACGTGGAAGATCTATTAGTTCCACCTAGAGAAGACACTTATAAAGAAGCTCTTCCCTCATAGCCTTCACTGGCTTCCAAGGAAAAACGTGCGCCATTAAACCACATAAAGATTGTCCGCTTCTCCAAAAACTGTGACTTGACACCGTGATCATTAAATATCACCTCAAAGAGGCCATGTCCTAAGTAAAAAACTTTGTCCACCAGTTCTTTGCCCACACTTGCATTGATGGTTTGGGCCACATAAACTGCCAGTGGTATTTGTGTAGTAAAGAAAAGGGAACAAGCCCCTTTCATGGAACATGAGAGCTGATTTCCAAATTAAGGAGGGATCTATATCAACTCTCACGTCACCCTGTACATTGTCATCAATTGTTAATGCATCCTCCATCGTATCTTTTAACTTGCTCACATTAACATCATTTGGCAACGGAGATTGAGGAACGACATCTGCTTCCTCTGAAGCATTCGATACTAGAATAGTTCCATCAAGAGTTGAAGAAAATGCCATGGTGGAATTTTCCTCTGCTGCAACCGACTAAACCTTAAAGTTTTTTTTTTTTTTTTTTGAAACCCTACTGCTGCCCTGACAAACCGGACTGAGCAGCCTTCCCCTGAAGCCCCTGAAGCTGGCTCACTGATGGTGGCTGACAGAAACCCTAGAAAAAAACACAAGCACAAAATCGTGCAGCTAGTCCATAGTATATACTAGAATAGTTCCATCAAGAGTTGAAGAAAATGCCATGGTGGAATTTTCCTCTGCGGCAACAGACTAAACCTTAAGTTTTTTTTTTTTGAAACCCTACTGCTGCCCTGACAAACCCGACTGAGCAGCCTTCCCCTGAAGCTGGCTCACTGATGGTGGCTGACAGAAACCCTAGAAAAAAACACAGGCACAGAATCGTGCAGCTAGTCCATATATATATATATACACACACACACACACACACACACACACACACACACACATATATATATATATATATATATATATATAATATATATATATATATATATATATATATATATATATATATATATATATATATATATATATATATATATATATATATATATATATATATATATATATATATATGTATATGTGTATATATATGTATATATATATATATATATATATATATATATATATATATATATATATATATATATATATATATATATATATATGTCTATATATATAAATGTATATCTCTCTCTCTCTCTCTCTATATATATATATATATATATATATATATATATATATGTATATCTCTCTCTCTCTCTCTCTCTCTCTCTCTATATATATATATATATATATATATATATATATATATATATATATATATATATATATATATATATATATATATGTGTGTGTGTGTGTGTGTGTGTGTGTGCGTATGTATCTATCTATATCTAGTGTGTGTAGTGGAAGTATGCTTATTTCATAAGAAATGAGTAATGTAAAGGGAGATGCATAAAAGCATGGGAGAAGAATTTATTCCATTTGTTCAAGTTCCATTTTCCTTTGTCATACACCTTTGCATGATCCACAAGTTTCCAGAACAATCGTGCCCAAAGAGCCAGGTTAGTCATACATATTCTCATAATAAAGGCTTGCCTACAATTGCAATATCCCAAGTCCACCTAGAGACTTGAGCTTGCCCACACAACCCCTAGATGATAGTACAATGGATCTGTTATGTGTTTTTTTCCATAGGAAATGTTTTATGATTTCGTTAACATTATGATAGGTTTCCAACGTAATAATAGCTGGTAGTAAATAGTATATTGCAGCATGAATGCGTGGCAAATTCTCACTCTAGCATGAAAGGGCCATTTGAATGCATTCCAGAAAGCTAATTTGTATCTAACCCTTTGCATAACCCAAGCAATTTGATCTTTTTCATCCACATGCCTTCCGAGTGGGTTTCCCAGATGTCAAAAAATAACTCCATGCTGGATTTTCACTCTAGATCATGCCAAGGAATGAAAACCTTTGGCTGACACATCAACAAGTATTAATTTATGTACATTAATTGTCAAGCCTGATGCCAAAAGAAAGGAAAAAGGGCATGCAAAATGTGTTGCATGTTTTGGGTGGAAGCCTCAGCAAAAATGAGTGTATTATCTGCAAATTCAATGGCCATGAAAACAGATTCCACATGGTAGGCCATGAAAACAGATTCCACATGGTTTGCATGTGCAAGTTATGTTTCAACATATAAAACATAGGTTTGAATGCAACTGTATGGAACAATGGATTAAGAGGGCATCCTTGTCGTATTGAACGTGCAATTGTGAAGGATCAAGAGACTCTACCATTAATGTCAATGTGCAAAGCGCTAACTTTAGCTAGGTGGGCAATAAGATGTGACATTTTTGCATGAAATCCCGTTTTTTGAATAACATGCACCACAAAGTTTTAACAAATACGATCAAAGGCTTTTTCTTTGCTGTTGGCTTTTGGTTCTTCTGCCTTGCTTTATTACTGTTTTATCTTTCATTTTGTTTCAATTTATTTCTGTTTTTCAAAAGGCCATAATACACAAGTATTGATTTTCAGATAATATTTATCTTTTGATAGAGTTTATCTGTTTTTATGGCATATGCAGATTTCAGAGCAGGAAAATGAATACGCCACATTAGAAAGCATGTTTCAGCAGCTGCAGGAAGACTTCAAGGTGATGTTTTCATTTTTCTAACATGCTTTTAATATTTCGAGTATGAATGATCCACATTCTCTCTCTCTCTCTCTTGATAGACTCGAGGAGATCTTGGAGTCACATGACTTTGCTTGCATCATAGAGGCCCACGAGAGCCCAGAGAGGGGCCTACCTCATTGCAGGTTTTCATTGGGAATCTGCATACGGGACCACGACGAGACAAAGTACAGCACGAGGGTCGGGGGGTGTTGCCATCATATTTAGACAGGAGATACAGAGCCAGATCCATATCATAGGAAGAGATGAGGAGGCACGATACATGTGGGTCCCCATGGAGATAGAACGAGGGAGCTTGATTTACATTGCGATATGCTACTTCCCACCAGGCGGATCCCGATACGCAGGACAGGATCTTGGGGGACCAATCCGAGACAAAGGCTCACCACACATAGCACTTTCAGATGAGATACTACACTAAAGCACCCTAGGTGAAGTCTTCCTTATGGGGGACTTCAATGGCCGCACCTAATCACATTAGTGCGAGGCAAACAATATGGATCATCCACATCTCATGAGGGGTAGAGACCCGGATGAGACGTGCACCAGTAGAGTATCAGCAGATATGGGTCAGGACACCACCGGGTATGGCAGACATCTAGACATCTGCTTGAGCTAGGGAGTCGATACCATCTCGTTATATATAACGGGATGCACCGTTGGTCAGGTTCGGGCAGACTTACTTGCTTCCCTCATTGAGGGGGTGAGAGCACGACTACATTCTGGGTACCATCTTTGGAGCTTCACTTATCCCCTCACTTAGTATTAGACGACGCCCACTGGGTGCTGACCATACATTTATCACATTCACACTTTCATCTCCTATCCTATTAGACCCGCCCTCACCCATTGACCCACACACCACGATACACTTCACACACGAGCTCTCACACGTGTACGCACACCACTTACACACTAGCCTACTCTCCCTCGATCCATTCTCACCTTTGGACACACTCACGTCAGATATCACCACCATCCTTCATGACTCAACTATCCATAGCTTTCCACATAGCACATATACACATCCTCCACGCACAGGATCCATGCCCCATAACCGTTGGTATGATGCAAAGTGTCGGGAACTAAGGAAACATCTATGGATTTTAGAGCATAGAGGAGATATTACACATAGAGAGGCACAGTGTCGCATGCAGAGCCGTACTTGCCACAAGCCGCGGGAGTGGAAGGAGAGAGAGTGGAGAGAGAGTACTGGGATATCTACCATTTGCTCATGAGTCGGGATAGTGCAGTGGCATGGCGACATCTGAGAGAGAGGAGATAGCTGACACCCATTCGAGATCCGAGCATTTTGCATAGCTACACACAAAGCCTATACCAGATCCTGGATCAGCCTCCCATTCCGAGGCCACAAAGCTCACGTCCCACTACCTCTTACTTCTTCACATCCACCATGGTGAGCCGTGCTATTTCACATCTGCATCATGGCAAAGCCCATGGCCAGTTCATGTTACAGGGAGAGCACCTCATATACGGATGCACGACTCTGGCATCGCTCATTGCCCACCTCTTCAACCGCGCACTGGTTGAAGGGTTCTTTGACTCATGGACTGAGCACACCATAGTGCCCATTCATAAGTCGCGAGATGGTATGGATCCAGCTACATATCGGACGATCATGATTGGCCCCGTATTGGCCAAATTATATGGGACAATGCTAGAGATGGAGTTGAGCACTCTCGTAGAGACGAAGGGTATCAGGCCCTAGGACAAGAAGGTCTTCGACGAGATTACTCTACCATTGACCACATCTTCACTATATGAAAGAGATGATAAATATGAAAAATTTTCATCAATATATGTTCGACGATGGAATCCCTACCCCATTCCATGCAATGGCATTCATGGTGGATCCCAAATTCCAAGATAAGAAGCAATATGCTGATCCAAAGATAAAATATATCGGGAATGATATTGAACTGACTTGTTCTAGATAATGCATCCAAGAGGCTCATTGGAGATCAACAATCAAATTATAAAACTATCAAAGATGCTTCATTTTCATTTGGAAATGCACAGGAAGACAAGTTTTGTGTCACTCTGCTCTTTATTGGGAAGATTTTGGCTTTGATGGTCTAGAGCTGCAATAATGGGCTATAGGCATACTCTGTTAAGCGTGCATCACGAGTTTCTTTGAGCAACTATGGAGTGTATATAGACATGTAGCCTCTAAGAAGAGGAAATCACTTGGTGTGCAACATGCGAGTGATCTTGATTTTGTGAGTGCAAACTTAAAGATTCTCACAAGAATCAAAGCATGGCTTCAGATCTTTTTACAAAATTTCATCAAAGTGCATGATGAAGAACATGAGGAAGAGACACATGATGTTGAATACATTGAGCAAATGGACATTCGGAATTCACCATGGGCTTCTACTTCCTTTAGTGTGGCACGGAATCCCCACCTCGATTCTCCTTAATACTTGAGCTATCTATCATCTATGCCATATGGGCCATGGCTGTACTTTTTTGGTTCTGATCATGATATGCACCCTTTCGGATATGTAGTGGTAATCAAGATGATACAATGATTGATCATTGATCATCTTATATTGATGTAATCCTTTTTAATGAAATCATGGTAATATAGATATGCTTTCAACTCTTGCCCTAAATATTTTCTATGATGTATGATCATTGATGTGGGTGTTCAAAGTTGTCTTCTGTTTTGTTCAATGTTTATCCATAGTGCAAAAGGTTGCAAGTCGAGACACAATGCACACCACATGTTTTCATATAATTTAATAAAAAAGACTTGTTTTTACTATTTTCTTGTTTATTTGTACACTTATAAGCTAAGAAAAAAACTATGAATGAACTTCATTTAAAATAGATCTCAAAATCAATATATTTTGAGTGCCTTCTCGGACTGGCATCCTCGACACGGTCCACGTCTCATCCCAGACCCCGAGACGTCCATTCTTGGGACACCTCAACCTCCCCTAGTGACTATGCAAGAAAGACTTCTGACCACAATTGAGACTAACTAAAGACTAGCCTGCAACCTATTAGGTAAGGTCTTGTGTGGAGATTCTCTAGAGAACCCAAAGACGAAGGATCCCTCCATGCTAGCTTAATGTTACGCTCTGCTGAGCACAAGCCTTTTAGTAGCTAAACCACCATCATGCTTCTTGGTCCTTCCCTTCTTGCTAGTCCCTCCCTTGTACCTCTGTAACCTCAGCCCCTACTAGGTGGATGAGAGTGGATGCAAGTTTATGTGATTGGAGCTTATGCGAGAGAGTGGAATAATGTGTGTGTGTGTGAGAGAGAGAGAGAGAGAGAGAGAGAGAGAGAGAGAGAGAAGAAAGAAAGTCATATTAACATCTTCTGGAGGCCAAACTTGGCCTATGAGACAAAAACCATGTACAAGTCTAGTAACCCTGTGTAGAAGATGAAATGAAATAAAAGGTATATCGCTACAAAAAGCAATATAGGGCTGGAAAAGGCTAGGGAGGCGTGGCTCTGACTCTGCAGATAGTGGCCACCTAATACATGGGGGGGTAAAATACCCTAGCTACTGGTGATGGGTGGAGGTGGGTGTAGTATGTGGTACATTGGTGGTGGTCTGAGTGCCCCCTGAAGGAAGACAACCCAGGGGGTGGTGGTACGCCTATGCTCCATGTGGTCGTAGGCTGTCCGGATGTGTGAGATATCCTCTTGATATAGTCGTGGTCGATGATATCCGCCCATGCGTGGTCGTCGTCGTGCTCTTTGTGCTGCTGCCTGGTGGAGCGTGATCCCTATAGATGGACCTCTCTGATGTAGCTCAGCTCGCTGAAAGAACTGGGTAATGGTCTGCTGGGTACTCACCCGTGCCTGATGTGTGGGCTGTAGTGACCGCTCTCGCCTCTCGTATGCTGCTCTGAGGAAGCGTCCCAAGCGTCGCTGGTCTCCCATAGTCATGCACAACTGGAGTGACTCCTCTATCTGGAACTGTGCTCGTAGGTCTAAGTATGCTCGGCATCTGATAACAAAATGCTCCTCACTCTCTACCTCTATCTCGCATACTGGGCACCACCTCTCCTCACGGGGGACTCCATTGGACTGACCCCTCTCAATCTCGAGAAGATGTGATGAAACCCTGAGCTGCCCAATGATGACTCGGAGGTGATGGGGTAGGTATGTCTGCATGTATCGCGGAATCTCGATGAAGCCCTCGTCCGATATATGTAGAAAATGCTCCCGGTAATAGAGCATTTTCGGTGGCAATGTATCCCTAGGGCTCACCCATGTCCTCTGTATGTATGTATGCCATATCTCCTGACGAATGACCCTATTCCTCTCTTGATGAGAGAGCCAGTAGGTGGGTGCATGTGAGTTGTACTATAGTGGTGGTAGCCTGTCTATGTCAAAGCCATGGTGGGCCAGCCAGTCTCGTGTCTGTGCATACCATGAGGCAGTGTCCCCTGCTAGTGCCATATCACGCGATGCCTGGAAGGCACGATAAGCAATGCGCTCTGTATCCATGGTCCAGAGTCTGTGTAATAGGCATACTGTCTGGAATAGTGCCTCAACTAGCATCGGTGGTGTAGCGAACTCTGCTCTAATGATATCATGTGGTACGGAAGGCTTGCTGCGGATAAGTCTGGCAATCATGAGGATCTATGGCCTCTCTAATGCTGTCCATATTGATGTAGCTAATCCTGGTCCCCATATGGCTGCCCCATACATGAGCGCTGGCGTAACCAAAGTGTCGAAGAGCCACCCCTTTGTGCGGGGCTCCTGAAAATATGCCTGGTGGCACTATCTCTCCATCAAAGCTAGTGCTGCATACCCACGTGTGATGCGGTCACGGGCTGCGTGAGACATAGAGAAGACCCCTGATGCTGCTGTAAATGTCACTCCCAAGTAAACATATGATCCGACCACCTCAATCGGTCCACCTGCTGCTGTGAACAAACTATGTCTGCGTACCTGTGCTGATGTATGAAAGATCGTGACCTTGGTTTTACCAAGGTTCAGAGATAACCCTCTATGTCTGCAAAAATCATCTAGGCCATGTAGATGATGTTGTAGACCTTCTGTAGACTCTGAAACCAGTACAATATCATCAGCGTATAAAAGAATCTGGACAGTGGACCCGCGTACCTCAATGCCATCACCTCCCTGCTGCTGTATGTGGTCCACTATCTTGTCAATGTAGAGACCAAAGAGGGTGTGTGAAAGAGGGCATCCTTGCTTCACCCCGATAGTGCTACCAAGTGGATGAGATAAGCCCCCCGTAGAGAGAGAGAGAGAGAGAGAGAGAGAGAGAGAGAGAGAGAGAGAGAGAGAGAGAGAGAGAGACTTTTTAACATCTATTAGAGGCCAAAATCGGCCTATGAGACAAAACATATACATCAGTATGATCCAATCCACTGTGATCCCAAAAGGAAAATAAAGTGTGAGTCCAAAACAAAGTATAAAAGGAGTGGATAAAAGCTGGCGTCGAGGGTGTGGGGTGCTATGGGTATGCACTCTATATGCTCAATAGGTGAGACACAAATATGATATGCATAGGGAGAGGAGGCTCGGTGGTGTCATAACCCTCTAAATGTCTGGAGTGGATATAGGATATAATGCATCGGTGGGTAAGGCATCGTGGTGATCCTCAAAATGCTTTGTATGTCGAGATCGGCAAGGGTGCGCTGCTGACGTCTCCGTATCTCCATGTCATGGAGTGCGTGAATTGCCTGAATCTCTCTCTGGTGGGGACATGCTCTCCGGAGAGGGGGTCTCGGTCATCGGCGCCTTAGTGTAAGCTTCTATGCACTTTGTAATGTGACACCCTTCATCGAACTTGGTCCTCGGGTGGCTGTGGGTCTGAAAAAGTCTATAATATGAGTCTGGGGGCCCGGGTGTATCTCCATCTACTAGACAAGTGAGGCACGGCGGCATTGGAGCTCTACTAGGAAACGACCTAGAGGGCGCTCGTCCTTCGTCTCCAATAACGCCCCCCCCTAAAGAGCTGTGGGTAGTGGTCTCTGATATCCTCATATGCTTGGCATCTACATGTGTAGTGCTCCTTGTCCTCCACCTCCTCTCAGCATATCCTGCATAATCTCTCATCCTTGGGGGTATGTGTCTCTCGCCCAATCTCAATCTCGATCTCGAGCCGGTGTGATGATACTCTGAGCTTCCCAATGGCCACTCTCTCTTCTGGTGCCATGTATGTATCCATGTATCTAGTCTCTGAATGAAACCATCCACTATCACTGTCAGGAAGTGCTCTCTGTAGTGTTGCCTCTTTGTGGGAAGAGGTTCCCATGGTGCTATCCATTTCTCCCTGATGTGCTATAGTAGGTCTTAACGGATGATCCTGTTCCTCTTTGAACGAGAGAGGGTAATGTAGGGGGAAGAGAGGTCATACTGAAAAGGGGGGAGATCGATAATGCTCATGCCATGGTCTGCCAACCATCGGTAGGTTTGTGTGTACCATACTCTCTCATGCCCTGTCTCTGCCAAATGTCTAGAGCTCTCAAATGCAAGCATGGTGAGTCGACTGGTGGGGAGCTCTATGACCCTTAGAATAAAGATCATGAGCTGAAAGAGGGTCTCCACTAGCATTGGTGGTGTGCAAGCTCAGCTTGTATAATGTCATGTGGAACAGAGGCCTTGCTGTGAGCAAGCATGAGATCATGGTGACCTGGGGCCTCTCAATCTGCGTCCACATTGCCTCCGTGATTCCTGGTGCCCATATTGCCACTGCATACATCAATGCTGGTGTCACTAGAGTATCAAAGAACCACCCCTTAATCCAGGGTTCCTAAAAATGTGCTTGAAAGCAGAGTCTCTCGAATCCAGCAGAGAGAGAGAGAGAGAGGCAAAGAGAGAGAGAGAGAGAGAGAGAGAGAGAGAGAGAGAGAGAGAGAGAGAGAGAGAGAGAGAGAGAGAGAGAGAGAGAGAGAGAGAGAGAGAGAGAGAGAGAGAGAGAGAGAGAGAGAGACCATTGTACATGGGTGTGTCTTCTGTTAATCAGGGAAGATAAAAGTGCTGAAAAAACTGTAAAAGCTAACATAAAGCTCCGTAGTATGCATGTGGAGATGCCATGAAAGTAGGGGATGTATGGAGCACTATATCCATAGTTAAAAAAATCGCACAATTTTTATTAAATAAAAATCGTAAAAATCGCATTCGCGATTTAAATCCTTTTTAAAGATTTTTATTCCCCCCCTTTTTTTTTTAATTTAAGGTTTTATATGGTAGATCTGTTTTTAAAATTAAAATTTGATCATTGTGATACTTATGCTTGCTAATAGTCTATCATATATTAACACTTTGCTCTCTAGGTAGAACCATATTATTTTCTTGCCTATTAGAGATTTGACTAACGAAATTAAGTTAAAATCGATTCTCAAAGCCAAGTTCCTTCAATTGTGTATGTACATTTTTTGGCATTAGATTAAGTCCCTATCCAGAATCTGCACCAACCTATAACTGAATGACATTAAAGAGTTTATAAGACTGCAATGTTATAAAAAACTCTTTGGTGGCATCTCACATATGACCGAAGTACAACAACTAACAAGCATCCAGGTCATATAAACTTTTCACTACTTTCACCACTGTCCAATATTGGAGTATATATGAGTTGAATAGGTATTGTGCATACCTTAGATACAAGAAGAAATAAAAATCTCTTGATGAATAAAAACCTCGATTTTTATTTTTATTTTTAAAACCCTCTACGATGTAAACGATTTAAATCCCAATTTAAATCTACGATTTAAATCTCTACTTTGTACTATGACTATATCTATGATAGTTTATATGCAAAAGGGTAATATAAGCATGAGAGTGCATCTGAGTGACTAACTAGCTCCTGTAGTGGGGTACTTTGATACACCCTTAAAATAATGTATTTTTTTGTTTTTCAAAGATGCAGAAGCCAAGCACAAGGCAGGTTACCTCGATTTCGAACAAAAGGAGAAGGAGAAGAAGCGAAGAGCAAGAAAAAGGTGGAAGGGGGATCCAGCTCATGAAGAAGGCCAAATTTCCCATTTAACCTATTTTCCCAAGTTCCCTAATTCCCATTTCACCTCTTTTCCCAAGTTGACTATTTTTCCATTTCACCTATTTTCCCAAGTTGTCTAATTCCCATTTCACCTCTTTTCCCAAGTTGACTAAATTCCCATTTCACCTATTTTCCCAAGTTGCCTATTTTCCCATTTCACCTATTTTCCCAAGTTGCCTAAATTTCCATTTCACCTATTTTCCCAAGTTGTTTAAATTCCCATTTCACCTATTTTACCAAGTTGCCTAAATTCCCATTTCACCTATTTCCCAAGTTTCCTAAATTCCCATTTCACCTATTTCCCAAGTTTTCTAAATTCCCATTTCACCTATTTTACGAAGTCGTCTAATTCTCCCAATTGTCTAATTTTCCTAAGTTGTCCAATTAGTTGATTTTCCAAGTTTACCTATTTTTTTTCTAAGTTGACCAAATAGTCGATTTGTTTTAGCCAAATCTCTAAGTTGTCTAATTTTCCTAAGTTGACCAAATAGTCGATTTTTTAAGTCAAATTTTACAAGTTAGTCGACTTACTCAAAAGTTCACCAATTTTATGAAGTTAGTCTACTTACTTCAAAAGTAGTCTAATTTTTAAGAAAAGGGTGTACTTTTGATTTAGTCTACTTTTTCACTTGAAAAAGCAACTAAATTTCCCAGATCTCCATATAGTCTAAATTTTCAGCCACTTGCACGCGGAGAACTCATGGACGGTGGACGGTGCCGAATACAAGAATTTGGAAGATAATGCAGGCGCAGGAAAAGTGGACCAAGAAGGAAGCTTCCAGAGTACCAAAATTCTCAAAAGTGTCATAGAGCCTGCCAAAGAAGAAACTAATTTTGTCCCCTTTTGCTATCCTTCACTTTAGGAAAACTATATAAGTAGACCTCTCCTTCAACACAAAGGGGGAAGATAAGCTGAGAGACAAGCTCAAAGAGAGGCTTGAGGAAGGAATGCAGAGCTGAAGCTTTGCCTTCTTTTGTGTGTGTAGAGCTCTTAGCTTACCACTAGTGCTCCACTTGGTAGATTTGGAATCAGCTAGCTTGGCACTCTGAGTGAGTAGTGGGCAAGCAGTGATTGGCCAATCTTCTTTTGGACAGTTAGTTGGAAGACTAGAGTCTTGAGCATGTATGTTTAGAATCGAAGTCCAGCATTGAGAATGAAGGTGTATGCTTATGTCTCCTAATCCTCTTTTGAGCTGTTTGTACTCCTAATTTCAGCTTCTTTCTCTTATTTCATTGTGTCATTGTATATGCTATTTCTCTTCCCCATTGAGTCTTCAAATTGCAACCCACAGTGCATATTGCACTTAAGAGGACACACCACATCGAGCATATAGATCAAGAAATTGATCTACAGCTCCATGTTGTATTAGTGGGTGGGTGTAAGATGTGGTACATAGGTGGAGATGGAGTCAGGGCTGCCCGGATGGCTATAGCGGGTTCAGCCATCATTAGAGAGAGAGAGAGAGAGAGAGAGAGATTTTAACGTCTATTAGAGACCAAAATCGGCCTATGAGACAAAACATATACATTAGTATGATCCAATCCACTGTCATCCCAAAAGGAAAATAAAGTGTGGGTACAAAACAAAATATAAAAGGAGTGGATAATAGCTGGCATCAAGGGTATGGGGTGCTATGGGAATGCACTCTATACGCTCAATAGGTGATTTACAAATATGTTATGCATAGGGAGGGGAGGCTCGGTGGTGTCACAATGCTCTAAGTGCCTAGAGTGGGTGTAGGATATAGTGCATCGGTGGGTAAGGCATCGTGGCGATCCTCAAAATGCTATGCACATCGAGATCCATAGGGGTGCGCTGCTGACGTCTCCATATCTCCATGTCATGGCATGCGTGAATCGCCTCAATCTCTCTCTGGTGGGGATGGGCTCTCCGGAGTGGGGGTCTCGGTCGTCGACGCGGTCGTCTAAGCTCCTCTTCTCTCTGTAATGTGACACCCTGCATCGAGCTGGGTCCTCGGGTGGTTATGGGTCTGAAAAAAATCTCTAATAAAAGTCTGGGGAGCCAAGTGTATGTCCATCCGTTGCTGGAGAAGTGATGCACGGCGGCGCTGGAGCTCTACTAGGAAGCGACCTAGAGGGCGCTGGTCCTCCGTCTCCAATAAGGCCCTGATCTCTCTGGGCCCCGTGAAGAGCTGTGGGTAGCGGCCTCTGATGTCCTCGTATGCCTGGCATCTACATGTATAGTGCTCCTCGTCCTCCACCTCCTCTCGGCATATCCTGCATAATCTCTCCTCCCTGGGGGTATGTGTCCCTCGCCGAACCTCAATCTTGAGCTGGTGTGATGATACTCTGAGCTGCCCAATGGCCACTCTCTCTGCTGGAGCCATGTATGTATAGAGAGAGAGAGAGAGAAAGAAAGAAAGAAAGAAAGAAAGTCATATTAACGTCTTCTGGAGGCCAAACTTGGCCTATGAGACAAAAACCATGTACAAGTGTAGTAACCCTGTGCAGAAGATAAAATGAAATAAAAAGTACATCGCTACACAAAGGTATATAGGGCTGGAAAAGGCTGGGGAGACGTGGCTCTTACTCTGCAGATAGTGGCCACCTAATACATGGGGGATCCAAAATGTGAGTAAAACACCCTAGCTACTGGTGATGGGTGGAGGTGGGTGTAGTATGTGGTACATCGGTGGTGGTCTGAGTGCCTCCTGAAGGAAGACAACCCAGGGGGTGGTGGTACGCCTATGCTCCATCATGTGGTCGTAGGCAATCCTGATGCGTGAGATATCCTCCTGATATAGTCGTGGTCGACAATATCCGCCCATGCGTGGTCGGCACCGTGCTCTCTGTGCTGCTGCCTGGTGGAGCGTGAGCCCTATAGATGGACCTCTCTGATGTAGCTCAACTCGCTGAAAGAACTGGGTAATGGTCTGCTGGGTACTCACCCGTGGCTGATGTATGGGCTGTAGTGACCGCTCTCGCCTCTCGTATGCTGCTGTGAGAAAGCGTCCCAAGCGTCTCTGGTCTCCCATAGTCATGCACAGCTGGAATGACTCCTCGATCTGGAACTGTGCTCGTAGGTCTAAGTATGCTGGACATCTGATAACAAAATGCTCCTCACTCTCTACCTCTGTCTGACATACTGGGCACCACCTCTCCTCACGGGGGACTCCCCTGGACGGACCCCTCTCAATCTCGAGCTGATGTGATGAAACCCGGAGCTGCCCAATGACGACTCGTAGGTGGTGGGGAAGGTAGGTCTGCATGTATCTCAGAATCTCGATGAAGCCCGTGCCCGATATATGTAGAAAATGCTCGCGGTAGTAGAGCATTTTTGGTGGCAATGTACCCCTAGAGCTCACCCATGTCCTCTGTATGTATGTATGCCATATCTCCTGACGAATCATCCTATTCCTCTCTTGATGAGAGAGTGAGTAGGTGGGTGCATGAGAGTTGTATTGTAGTGGTGGTAGCCTGTCTATGTCAAAGCCATGGTGGGCAAGCCAGTCTCGTGTCTGTGCATACCATGAGGAGGTGTCGCCTGCTAATGCCATATCACGTGATGCCTCGAAAGCACGATAAGCAATGCGCTCTGTATCCATGCTCCGAAGTCTGTGTAATAGGCATACTGTCTGGAATAGTGCCTCAACTAGCATCGGTGGTGCAGCGAGCTCTGCTCTAATGATATCATGTGGTACTGAAGGTTTGCTGCGGATAAGTCTGGCAATCATGAGGATCTATGGCCTCTCTAATGCTGTCCATACTGATGTAGCTAATCCTGGTCCCCATATGGCTGCCCCATACATGAGCGCTGGCGTAACCAAAGTGTCAAAGAGCCACCCCTTTGTGCGAGGCTCCTGAAAATATGCCTGGTGGCACTGTCTCTCCATCAAAGCTAGTGCTGCATGCCCACGTGTGATGCGGTCACAGGCTGCCTGAGCCATAGAGAAGACCCCTGATGCTGCTGTAAATGTCACCCCCAAGTAAACATATGATCCGACCACCTCGATCGGTCCACCTGCTGCTGTGAACAAACTATGTCTGCGTACCTGTGCTGATGTATGAAAGATCAAGACCTTGGTTTTACCAAGGTTCACAGATAACCCTCTGTGTCTGCAAAAGTCATCTAGGCCGTGTAGATGATGCTGTAGACCTTCTGCAGACTCTGAAACGAATACAATATCATCAGCGTATAAAAGAATATGGACAGTGGACCCGTGTACCTCAATGCCATCTCCTCCGTGCTGCTGTATGAAGTCCACTATCTCATCAATGTAAAGACCAAAGAGGGTGGGTGAGAGAGGGCATCCTTGCTTCATCCCGATAGTGCTAGCAAGTGGATCAGATAAGCCCCCTGGACATCTGACTCTAGCAGATACTCTCTCGTATAAGGCGTAGATCCCCCATATCATCTCCTCCGGAGCTCCGATGTCAACTAGTCGTCTGAAGAGTCGATCCCTGGGAACAGTGTCAAATGCTTTGCGGAAGTCCACAAAGCAACAATATAATCTCCTTTTCCTCACCCTGAGAGAGAGAGAGAGAGAGAGAGAGAGAAAGAAAGAAAGAGAGAGAGAGAGAGACAGACAGACTTTTTAACGTCTATTAGAGGCCAAAATCGGCCTATGAGACTAAACATATACATCAGTATGATCCAATCCACTGTGATCCCAAAAGGAAAATAAAGTGTGAGTACAGCAGCAAACTGGTATAAAAGGAATGAATAGTAACTGGCATCAAGGGTGTGGGGTGCTATGGGTATTAACTCTATATGCTCAATGGGTGAGATACAAATATGATATGCATAGGGAGGGGAGGCTCGATGGTATCACAACCCACTAAATGCCTGGAGTGGGTGTAGGATATAATGCATCGGTGGGTAAGGCATCATGGCGATCCTCAAAATGCTCTGAACGTCCAAATCGACATGGGTGCGCGGCTGACGTCTCCGTATCTCCATGTCATGGCATGCGTGAATCGCTTGAATCTCTCTCTGATGTGGACGGGCTCTCTGGAGTGGGGGTCTCGATCGTCGACGCTGTCGTCTAAGCTCCTCTGCTCTATGTAATGTGACACCCCGCATCGAGCTGGGTCCTCGAGTGGCTGTGGGTCTGAAAAAATCTGTAATATAAGTCTGAGGGGGGGGCCAGGTGTATCTCCATCTGCTGCTGGAGAAGTGATGCACGGCGGTGCTGGAGCTCTACTAGGAAACGACCTAGAGGGTGCTGGTCCTCTATCCCCAATAAAGCCTTGATCTCTCTAGGCCCCCTGAAGAGCTGTGGGTAGCTGTCTCTGATGTCCTCATATGCCTCACATCTACATGTGTAGTGCTCCTCGTCCTCTACCTCCTCTTGGCATATCCTGCATAATCTATCGTCGCTCGGGGTGTGTAGCTCACCCAACCTCAATCTCTAGCTGGTGTGATGATACTCTGAGCTGCCCAATGGCCACTCTCTCAGCTGGTGCCATGTATGTATCCATGTATCGTGGTCTCTGAATGAAACCATCCACTGTCACAGTCAGGAAGTGCTCTCTGTAGTGTTGCCTCTTTGTGGGAAGAGGCTCCCGTGGTGCTATCCATGTCTCCCTGACCTGTATCTGTAGTAGGTCCTGACGGATGATCCTATTCCTCTCCGAACGAGAGAGGGTAATGTGGGGGGAAGAGAGGTCATACTGAAAAGGGAGGAGATCTGTAATGCTCATGCCATGGTCTGCTAACCATCGGTAAGTCTGTGCATACCATGCTCTCTCATGCCCTATCTCTGCCAAATGTCTAGAGCTCTCAAATGCAAGCCTGATGAGTCCGCTGGTGGGGAGCTCTGTGACTCTCAGAATAAAGGTCACCAACTGGAAGAGGGCCTCCACTAGCATTGGTGGTGTGCCAAGCTCAGCTTTATAATGTCATGTGGAATGGAGGGCTTGTTGCGCAGCAAGTGTGAGATCATGGTGACCTGGGGCCTCTCAATCCGCATCCACATCGCCTCCATGATCCCTGGTGCCCATACTGCTGCTGCATACATCAATGCGGGTGTCACTAGAGTGTCAAAGAGCCACTCCTTAGTCCGGGGCTCCTAAAAATGTGTATGAAAGCAGCATGAGAGAGAGAGAGAGAGAGAGAGAGAGAGAAGAAAGAAAGAAAGAAAGCCATATTAACGTCTTCTGGAGGCCAAACTTGGCCTATGAGACAAAACCATGTACAAGTGTAGTAACCTTGTGTAGAAGATGAAATGAAATAAAACGTATATCGCTACAGAAAGCTATATAGGGCTGGAAAACGTTGGGGATCCATAATGTGAGTGAGTAAATACCCTAGCTACTGGTGATGGGTGGAGGTGGGTGTAGTATGTGGTACATCGGTGGTGGTCTTAGTGCCTCCTGAAGGAAAACAACCCATGGGGTGGTGGTACGCCTATGCTCCATCATGTGGTCGTAGGTTGTCCTCATGCGTGAGATATCCTCCTGATATAATCGTGGTCGACGATATCCGTCCATGCATGGTTGGCGTCGTGCTCTCTGTGCTTCTGCCTGGTGGAGAGTGAGCCCTATAGATGGACCTCTCTGATGTAGCTCTACTCGCTGAAAGAACTGGGCAATGGTCTTCTGGGTACTCACCCGTGGCTGATGCGTGGGCTGTAGTGACCGCTCTCGCCTCTCGCATGCTGCTTTGAGGAAGCGTCCAAACGCTGCTGGTTTCCCATAGTCATGGACAACTGGAGTGACTCCTCTATCTGGAACTGTGCTCGTGGGTCTAAGTATGCTGGTCATATGATAACAAAATGCTCCTCACTCTCCACCTACGTCTCTCATACTGAGCACCACCTCTCCTTACGGGGGACTCCCCTGGACGGACCCCTCTCAATCTTGAGCTGATGTGATGAAATGCAGAGCTTCCCAATGACGACTAATAGAGCATTTTCTACATATATCTGGAATCTCAATGAAGCCCTCGTCCGATATATGTAGAAAATGCTCATAGTAATAGAGCATTTTCGGTGGCAATGTATCCCTAGGGCTCACCCATGTCCTCTGTATGTATGTATGCCATATCTCCTGACGAATGACCCTATTCCTCTCTTGATGAGAGAGTGAGTAGGTGGGTGCATGTGAGTCGTACTGTAGTGGTGGTAGCCTGTCTATGTCAAAGCCATGGTGGGCCAGCCAGTCTCGTGTCTGTGCATACCATGAGGAGGTGTTGCCTGCTAATGTCATATCACGTGATGCCTGGAAAGCACGATGAGCAATGCGCCCTGTATCCATGCTCCGAAGTCTGTGTAATAGGCATACTGTCTGGAATAGTGCCTCAACTAGCATCGGTGGTGTAGCGAGCTCTGCTCTAATGATATCATGTGGTACTAAAGGCTTGCTGCGGATAAGTCTGGCAATCATGAGGATCTGTGCCCTCTCTAATGCTCTCCATACTGACGTAGCTAATCCCGGTCCCCATATGGCTGCCCCATACATGGGCACTGGCGTAACCAAAGTGTCAAAGAGCCACCCCTTTGTGCGGGGCTCCTGAAAATATGCCTCGTGGCACTGTCTCTCCATCAAAGCTAGTGCTGCGTACCCACGTGTGATGCGGTCATGGGCTGCGTGAGACATAGAGAAGACCCCTGATGCTGCTATAAATGTCACTCCCAAGTAAACATATGATCCGGCCACCTCGATCCGTCCACCTGCTTCTGTGAACAAACTATGTCTGCGTACCTGTGCTGATGTATGAAAGATCATGACCTTTGTTTTACCAAGGTTCATAGATAAACCTCTGTGTTTGCAAAAGTCATCTAGGCCATGTAGATGATGCTATAGACCTTCTGCAGACTCTGAAACAAGTACAATATCATCAGTATATAAAAGAATATGGACAGTGGACCCGCGTACCTCAATGCCATCACCCCCCTGCTGCTGTATGAAGTCCACTATCTCATCAATGTAGAGACCAAAGAGGGTGGGTGAAAGAGGGCATTCTTGCTTCACCCCGATAGTGCTAGCAAGTGGATGAGATAAGCCCCCCTGGACATCTAACTCTACCAGATACTTTCTCGTATAAGGCGTAGATCCCCCATATCATCTCCTGTTGAGCTTTGATATCAAGTAGTAGTCTAAAGAGTCGTTCCTTGGGAACAATGTCATATGCTTTGCGAAAGTCCACAAAGCAACAATATAATCTCCTCTTCCTCACCCTTGCCTGTTCGATCAGGCATCTCAGAGTGAAGATGTGGTCAATGGTAGAGTAATCGCATATGAAACCTTTGTGTCTTGGAGCCCTGATACCCTTCCTCTCAGCGAGAATACTCAACTCTGTCTCTAGTACCGCCCCATATAACTTGGCCAATATAGGGCCAATCATGATCGTCTTGTATGTAGCAGGATCCAAGTATCTCCTGACTTATAAATAGGCACCATGGTGTGCTCAGTCCATGAGTCAGGGAACCCTTCAACCAATGCGCGGTTGAAGAGGTGGGCAATGAGCGGTGCGAGGGTTGTGCCTTCGTAGATGAGGTGCTCTGCCTATAAACCGAAATGGTCATGGGCCCTACCATGCTATAGATGGGCAATAGGGTGTCCCACCATAGTGGGTGTGAAGAAGTTAGAGGTAGTAGGATGTGAGCTTTGTGGTCTCGGGATGGGGGGCTGGTCAGGGATCTCGTATAGGCTCCGTGCATAGCTATGCCACATGCTCGGGTCTCGGATGGGTGTCTTCTATCTCCGCTCTCTCAAATGTCGCCATGCCACTACAGTTTTTTGACTCATGAGCAAATGGTAAATATCCCTGTACTGTCTCTCCTCCCAATCTCGCCATAGAGAGAGAGAGATTTTTAACATCTATCATAAGGCCTAAGTTGACCTATGAGACAGAATCAATATTCATCGTTTGCATCTCCGATCAAACGGTAAAACAAAAGCGTGCTGAAAATAAAAAACTGATGTGAAATTAGGTGAAAAGAAAACCAGTCTCCCGGAAACCTGCGTGTGGAGAGTCTGTAAGGGGGTATATATGGGGTGCTATCTCTATGGTAGCCTATATGCAAGAGGGTGATACAAGTATGAAATGCATCTAAGTTGCACAAAAACCCCAATTAGTGCTTATATGTGGATGTAGAATGTGGTGCATAGGCGGAGGTGAGGTCTGGTCTGCACGAATGACTGCAGTGGGGTTGGACATCATCTTGGCCCGTCTGACCTCAAAGGCTCGACGGTACGGGTGTCTATATCTGCAATTTGATGACTGTGTAATCTCTGTGTCCGATAGCCTCTAGCTCGGGGTTGTCTCCTAGCACGAGAGGTCTCAGCTTGCTGAAGAGTCACCCCTCTCTGAGTGACAACATGTGGGGGAGCTGGTGCATGTCGATGGCAAAGAAATCAGCGATATGTGTTAGTCTCCTGTAAATCGGGGCTGCTGTGGTGGGCTAGAGCAGGGCATCTTTGTGGTGATGGCACAAGTGCGTGAGTGAGAAGCACACTGACATGCACACACATACACACACGCGCACATACGGCAAGACAAAGAGTGAGAAGCAATGGAGTTCTTAGATTACTTTCAAAAAGCTCATACAAGTTCAAATCAATTACAAGCTAACCTTAAAAATGAGCTCTCTAGCTCTATTTATAGTTTTTGACTAGGTTTTGGCCGTGTCCAGACCTAGTGTCCGGCCTAGTTAAAAATTATGTTCTCTACCCTATTTGGAGGTTCAAACGAAGTCTAAAAAATGTGAAACTGACAGGTAGGTACTTCTAAAGCTCCTCAAACTCAAGGACTCCTTGGCCTGCACAAAATGGAGCTACAAAATTATGAAATGGTATTTACAATGATTGTTAGTGATGAGAATCACTGTTGTAAAGATGTTGATTTGGAAAAAATTGAAGGGCCTATCTGCCAGATTTACGTCGACTGCTCTGTCTACTTAATCCTTCACCTCGCTCTGACTCTCTCCGCTGGCTTCCTTGTCTAGTCAGTCCTTGGGTGCCCATAGTGCTCTCAACACACCCCCCCCTCTCTCGCGTCTGTCGTCTCTGACAGACTCTTGTTGCTGGGAGTGCTGGATGTAATAGTCCATCACATGAGTGGCAAGTTGATGTTCTTGTATACGTAGTCCTCAGGCCAAATCTATCATCATGCGATCCCAATCAATTGGTCCTGGAATGTCCGGATGTGGTAGACGTAACTGATCTGCATGGATGGCTTGTTCTACTGCGAATAGATGTAGCAAATGTGTTGGTATGGGAATGAAAATTTCCGAATGATATTCCCAGAATCCCGTAGAGAACATTTCCTCAAATGTCTTCTTGAAGCATGCGGGTAAGTACTTTATTCGTGCATGCCAGGCAAAGATTATAGTGACCGAGGGAGTCTGGCTCATGTTGTAGACTAAATCCTTGTTACCTTGAGAGAATCTAGGGGCAGAGATGTATGGAGCTTGTACCTTCCGAAAGGTTTTGAAGACAATGGTCATGAGCTCAAATATTTTCATACACATTTTCGCTGCTATGTCGGGTACATTATTTAGACGAGTAGACCAGTGTCGAATTGTTGATATCATGTAGGCTACGGTTGGGGTCCCTCGAGGCGGAGCAAAATATGGATAGTTAACCCAAGCCGAGCATTCTTTATTGTTGCGTACCTTGATTGCAAATGCTTGCCAGGATCTGCGACGTACCACTGGGCAATAGCATGGATTATACTTGATATACAGTGGCATGGTTGCCCATTTGCTCATCATCTCAGGGTAATCGGTTAGTAGACGTGCACGCCAATTAGGTTGGAAGATCGAGCCAGCATGGGCATCTGCCGGTAAGTCCTCTGGCTCAAATTGAGTGGCGAATGTGGGCTCCTTCCCTGTATGCCTTTTAACTTCTGCATTATAATCATGTAGCAAGACAAAGTAAGGCATGTATTGCGTCTCTAATGTTGTGATCAAGCGTTGGTGGGATAGGTTCTGAAAGTAAGAAGATTGAAGGACAGTTTCTTCCAGATTTGTGAGAGATTGAATTTGCACGGCAACGCGATCATCATGTGTCTTTCCTACTTTCTCGATCCTTTTGACCCAATCTGGAACTCCATTTTCTAAAGTGTCTTGTCCTTCTTCTGTTACCCGACCACCGGGTGTGGGCATCGGCTCGTACGGCTCTTCATAGCTATCATCGACAGGGATTTCCACAACTGTTTCAGGTTCTGGTTCTTCAATTGGCGAGGGTGGCATTTCATATGGTAAGAGGCGTGCTTGGAGTTCTGCCACCTGTTTCCGGAGGGTCTCTACTTCTTCTATAGAGTGTTGCAAGATTATCGGCTCCTGTTGAGCTGTGGGGGCATTCACTATCTGCTTCTTTAGATCCGCACATTCAACCTCTAACTTTTCATATGACTTCCAAGAAATTTGCATGCTCTTCGAGTAAGATGCAAATGTCTTCTGATGGGACTGCTCTATACTTGGTAGGGCTAATGGTTGCTCCTGCAGTTCCTTCCATAGCCGCTTCAAAGTTGTCTTAGTTTTGTTGTTGAAGCCTCTTGTTCTGCTGCTGCCATATGCTTCCTTAATAGTCCAAGATTACGTCTAAGTGTAGCATTGGATATCATTTGTGCCTGGAGCACAATTTCTAGTTCCTTGACTTCTGTATCATCCACCGTCGATGTTTTTGATTCCAATTCTGAGTGGGCTTGCTGTAAAGTGGTATGTTCAGTTAGGAGTGTTTGGTAATCAGCTTCTAAAGTGGTAACTCTAGCCTGTAGGCACCGAGATTCTGCCTGGAGGGCAGCATTGCGTGCTTCCAATTGATGGTATTCCTGTTGTAGTTGATGTGCACACTGAAGTAATGTATTAAATGTGATATTTACATTATGAGATGCAAGGGGGAAAGCTTGGAATGTAGGGGAAGTGGGAATGGGAAGGGAGGTAGTGAATGTTGTGTCGGTCAATGATGTGTTGAGTGGTGAGGTGGGGGGTAGTGGAGGGGGAGAGGGTGGGATTGTGGGGAGAGGTGCTGTGGTGGGAGAAATGTCCATTGGGTCAGACAGAGTGGTGTGTACAGAGGCTACCATGTAGGTGGGTATGGTAGGTGAAGTGAGTGTGGTGTTCGTGTAGATTGATGTCGTTGCAAACATTGGGGAAATGTGCCTCTGAAACATTGGAGTGCTGATGGACTACGCCACGAAGGATGGTTGTTGGGGTGGTGCGGTTAGGTAGAATGAGGTGTAGGGGACAGATGGGAAGGGAGGGTCATGGAATGGAGGTATCCGTATTTGGGGATAGGCTGGGAAACACAGGGTGCCTTCTGTGGGTGCAGGGTTTCCAACGACACTGAGAATTATGGGATGGCCAATTATGGGTTCGGAGGATAGAAGGGTTGAAGTGTACAAGGGATTGGTGAAGAAAGAGAAGAGGGTGTCTTGTGAGGTGGGTTCTCGAAATGAGAATGATGTGAATGAGGGTGGGTTATAAGTGAAGGTAGAGGTGATGACTGTCGTTTCATCCATGGTGGGAGGTGGTGGTGGGGGTGGAGAAGGTGGTGATGGGGGATGCTGGGGTGAGATGGGTGATGTCTGAACGAAGGTTTCAGCAGAGAGGTCAATGGTGGTGGTGGGGGTAGTTGTGGTTTCAATGGGTACTTCTTGTTCTGTGACGGGTATCCTGATAGTCTTACCTGCTCGTGGTAATGTGTCAACTCTGCGTTTGTCATACCTCACGGACTGGCGGACTGTTGTGTGGACAGCCTCCGGAACTCCTAAAGATGCTGACACTAATTTGAGGGTGTCAATAAAGTGTTGATCCATCCCATCATCTGATAGCATTTCTTGCATCAAAGCTTGGCCTGACACAAGAGAGAGTTGATGCCTTTCTTGTACTGCCTTGATTGTATCGTATAACCTTTGTAGCTGAGCTGTGTATGCCGGTGCACCTACAAGTTCTGGCACTTCTTGTTGCTCATCTTGATGCTCTTGATCATAATCCTCCTCATATGCCTCCTGTTCTTCATCTTCATCATCCTCTTCATCCACTTCAACTGTAGTGACAGGTACTTGGGAGGTTGTCGCCTGCGGTTGAACATTCTCCACATGGTGTGCCTCTTCTGCCTCCAACTCTACATCTTGTAATAATTGTTCGAAGTCTTCATTCGTGAGTTCCTCCAAGGGTGCACCACCCGGAAATTCAAGATCGGTTGGGACGGGAGGAAATATCAAGTTAGGACCATCGGTGCTGCGTCTTGGAAGTCGGAGTGTGAATGGTCGAACTCTTCGAGGTGGAGGGGTAACGTCTGGTGTTAGGGTGGCTCCACGTGGTTGAGCACAAGGGACTTGGACAGTTCCTCTCATCTTCTTAGAAGGGGGTCCAGTGGATGTCCTGCCTCTAAACTGCTCTACACGATTCCACATCAGGGCCCATTGAATAGGGATGTCATAAGCCAAACACCTATAAATGATTCTCGTCAGAGCACAACATCCATATAAAACCTGTTTCTGCGGCCATCGTTTGTGGGCTAGGTATATCTGATCAATTATCCAGTGGGGTAAGTTGATGGTGAGGCTCTGTGTCTCTGCGAGATACAAACTAAACCATATCTTTTTGGGTGGCATGGTGAATCTATCTTGGGCAGGAAAAGCAAAGTGTTGCATGCACATGCGAAGTTGGATTGCAATATTAGGCGTCATGGCCACCATGTCCTTGAGCTTGGTGAGGCTTCGATTCTTCATGTAATCAGGCACTAGGGTCTCCTTCTCTGTTTGAATATGCGTTCCGCGCATATCTAGGGCCTCTCTCACTAAGTTGTTGGATAATCTAAACCTCTTGAGCTCATTTCCTTTTGTTAGAGATGGGATCACAAATGAGCTTGCACCTTTTGGGTTCTTGTTTGGAGTCAAGGCGTTGATGAGATAGTAGCATCACATGAAGTCAGGCTTTGGGAGCCATGCACTGAAATATGCATCCAATCCTGCCTTCTCCCATACCGAACGTAGACCTTCTGCATTTTGTAACTTCTTGAATTCCCTTGTAAAGAAATGGTATTTACCTTGCTTCCCATTGAATTCCAACTCTGATTCCCATAGGTATGATCCCTCTCCCAAGGGTCCTGCAACTTCACTAAACTAGTGGGAAGTTTTTCCTACGGGCATGGTATGGCCACTGGGAGGGTCCGCTATAGGTATGATTTTGATGGCCTGCAATTATTCTAGTCTTTCATTTGTCTCAAGAAAAACGGGTAAACTGTCTAAGTCCACCACTTGCTTGCTCGTTTCTGTTTGAGAGCTAGTTCCTGCCGCCTCAGCCATGTTGAAAAATTCGCAATCGGTTTTGTGAGAATATATGAATAAATGTTAACATTACAATGGACACAAAAATGACACTGTGTCCTCGTTACAACATTAACATGAGCTTTTAGTGATAAGTCAGTCAGTCAGTGAGTGCGCGGTGCTTGTGTGTGTAGTTAGGAGTTGGGTAGACCTAGGAGCTAAGTGGAAAAATGTAGTGTGAGAGTGATGTAGTTAGTAGGTGGACATGGATTTACAACTGGGGTCCGGGGGTTTATTACAAGTTTTAGGTTGCCAAATGTAGTGGATGGGTTTTGATCTTGATTTTGTGGAGACTCTGGAAGGTTTGATAGGAGTATCTGCTTGAAAATGAGGCTTTTTAAGGACCCATTTACGAGTGATTCTACTTGTGCGCATGGAAGAATATGTGGCCGTGCGTGATGTGTAAGACTGGGCATCAGATGTTCGAGTGAGTGAAACATGTTGTAGAGGGTGTGGCCTTGGTGTAGCTATTTGAGCCCGCAAGCAAGCCTTAGGCACCCAGATTTGTCGTGATTGTGGGTTGGCCTTCATCGACTTCTTGGGTATCCAAATAGACTTTACTTTCGCAGAAGAATTTATGAAAGACTTCTTATTAGTATCGTGTTGTTGACTACTAATAAGAGGTTTTGGCCGTGGAATTGGCCTGGTCGCAATGTTCGCCTTTCCGCATCCATACTTGTTTCAACGGCTGAAACAATCTGCTTTGCTCTTTTTTTTGGCTTCCAATATAGGTAGTGCTCTGCTTTCTCTGTATTTGATCTGCCGTTGGTTGCTGCATCCTTCTGGCCTTTGGAAAAGAAGGGAGTGTCGTCTTATCCTTGACTTCGTTGTTGAAACAATCCTCTTTCTGCATCATATAGTTTTGGACAAGAATAGCATTGTCAACTTCATGTGTGCCCCTGGAAGGACCAGGAGTTCGTGCTTTACCTAGTTCCTTGAGTGCCTCATTTTCCAATTCAACTGTAATTCGGCTATGATTTACCCATACCTGAAGAAGTCCACTTCTTAGGTTTAGGTTGACTGCATGATCATAGATCCAGTCCTGACCCAAGACAAGAGGCTCAGTGAGGTCCTCATCTTGACACACTAGTACTTTGACTGTCATTGCTTCGTCTTGAATATAGAGGGGAAGTTCCACCTTGCCCATGCAAGGGGTTTCCACACCTCCCAATCCTATGAGATATGCTTCTATAGGATTGACGGTTAATTTCAACTTTTGACAGTACGCAAATTTAACAGCACTAGTGGCTGCACCTGAGTCAATCAAGGCTCTTATAGTCCTTGCACCCTTTCCTTGTCCTATCTCTAAGGTTATAAAAGGACGTCGATCAATTATCCTATGAGAGCTGATACCTGAAACTTCACACATAGCCAAATGATATCCTTGATCTGCATATGCATCTGTCCTAGGTTGCTCTCTACCTTGTCTTCTCAATTTCATTCTCCGTATGCGCTCTAAAGCTTCTGCTTGAGCTTCTTCTCGAATTCGCTTTTCTTCTTCTTTGGGTTTCTTAGCAATATTGAGTCGACTTAGCATTTCCTCTATGAGAGGTTCCTGATATAACTTGACCCTGCATTGGCTTATGTAGCTTGGGAGAACATCGCCTTCTAATGTGGCTAGTTGCACTGCTCCACTTGTTGAGATTCTATTAATGATCATGGGTCCGTAGCCTCTCTTCTCGAGTTTCCTCGCATGTTGTTTCAACGTGTATACTAGTACTAGGTCGCCTGCCTTCAAACCTTTATCCTTAACGTGGGCATCAAAGTATGCCTTCTATCGTTTCTTAGCAGCATATGTCCCTGCAGCCGCTCTCAGTCTTGTTTCTCCTAATCGTTCAAGGTCAAAAAGTCTAGAAGAGAGTTCATGACCCGTCCATTCATGCTCTTGTGCCAGTTTCAATGTAGGTATCAAAAAGTCTAAAGGTAGCACAACATTTTGACCAAACACCATTTGAAAGGGAGTGGCTTGGAGTACCGTTTTGTAGGCAACTCGGTATGCCCAAACAGCATGGTGTAGCTGTTTGTCCCAATCAGAGCGTTTATTGTTCACTAATTTCGTCAGTACATTGCATAGGATCTTATTGGTGCTGTCAGCCTGGCCATTTGCTTGAGGGTGATAGGGGGCAGACTTCTTATGTACTACCAAGAATTCTTGAAGCAGATTTTCAATAACTTCATTCAAGAAGTGAGTGCCTCTGTCACTGACTAGCTCTATAGGTAACCCGTATCTGGTGAACACATTCTCAAATAAAAACTTAGCTGTTGTTTGAGCATCGTTCTTCGTTGTGGCTTTTACCTCTACCCACTTGGTTAGATAATCTGTGGCCACAATGATATATTCAGCATGAGAACCCTTAGCTGGGGGATTAATAGCACCTACAAAGTCTATTCCCCACTTAGAGAATGCTCGTCCACCCATCATAGGTTTCAGTGGCATCTCATCTTTACGAATAGGACACTGAGTTCTCTGGCAAACATCACACTGTTTCACATAGGTATGTGCATCCATGTGAAGGGTCGGCCACCAGAAGCCCGCAAATAGTATTGCCTTGGTCACCCTATCTGGTCCAAAGTGTCCTCCTGCTACACCTTGGTGAGCAGTTTCCAAGATCTTGAGATATTCACTCTCATGGACACATAGTCTCAGGTAACCATCTTTACCACGCTTGTATAGATTATCACCAATGAGTGAGTACTCCTGGGCTTCTTGTTCTAAACTCCTTTTCCTAGCCAGAGTCATGTCTAGAGGGAATGTTTTCGTCCTCAGGAAGGATACTAGTGGTTCACTCCAATCTGGCACTATGGACACTTGATAAAGAGTGGCATGTTCCACAGGTGGTTTAGTGCAGCAGATTGGGCATTCCTTGCACAACTTCTGGACATCAGCTTCCATCGTCGACCAATGCACTCCGAGTCTCCTTAGTGTCTGCAGGGTTCGTTGCTTTGAGTAGTGTTGCTCTAATGCACCTACATGTGCTAATTGCAACCATTTAGCGTACTCATCCTCTTCCACACAACAAGCCAAGATTCCTTGATCTGTGTGCTTGTACATACTTCCAGCCATGATGTGATACTTTTGGGCTTTTACTACCTCTCTATCTTGTGTGTTTATTACTGGGTGGTTAGGCCCGTACGTCAATACTGGCACTAATGGCTTAGCCCATTGCGGCACCACTTCCAAATTAAACAAGTAAGCATCAGGAAGGTCATCTAACACTCCTTGTGGGGCTTCTCCAGATGTGAGCCTAGAGAGATGGTCTGATCTCAAGTGAGTCTTACCTTTCCTCACTACAACCTCAAAGCATACTCCATTAGTAAGAGAAACCATCTTACTAATCTACCTGTATTGCATGGCTTGTTCACGAGATATAGCAGTGCCTGATGGTCAGTAAAAAATTTAAACTTATTTGCAAGCAAATAATGTCTAAACTTTTTAATTGCATATACCATACCTAATCCTTCTCGTTCGGTGGTTGTATAATTTCGTTCAGCTGCATTCAATTGTCTACTAGCATAGGCAATTGGAAGATCCATATTACCTTCACTAGTAGGTTGCGCGAGTACACACCCAATAGCATAATTGGATGCATCCACATGAACATGGAAAGGCTTATTCCAATCTAGTGTGGTTAAGATTGGTGCTAAACATAATCGCCATTTAAGCTCATTGAAGGAATTCTCACATTCATCAGTCCACTCAAAGTTAGTCAAAAGTCCGTACATGGGCTTTGCAATGACAACATACATGTGAATGAACCGGCGGTAGTAACCACAATGCCCCATGAAAGCCTGTACTTCCTTGATGTTCTTTGGCCTAGGTAACTCGGCTATGGCTCTCACTTTCTCTTCATCAGTGGATATGCCATTCTTTGACACTATGTGTCCTAGAATCTTGCCTTGCCTGACCATAAAAACGCACTTTTCTGGGTTTAGGCAGACTTGATAGTCTCTACATTTGTCAAAGATTTGTCTGAGTTCAGGAATATGGGTTTGTCTGATGTTGGAATGAGCACAAAGATCATCAACATAGACTTATAAGTTCTTCCTCAAGAACTCTTTAAATACATGGCACATCAGCCTCTGGAAGGTAGCTGGTGTGTTGGTAAGCCCAAATGGCATCACTCTAAAGGCAAAAATGCCCCATTTAGTGGCAAAAACCGTCTTGTGCTGATCTTCTGGAGCTATGGCTACTTGATTGTAGCCCGAAAATCCATCAAGGAAGCTGTACACTTCCTTGCCTGCTACTCTTTCTAAGAGATGTTCTGTGATAGGAAGCGGATAGTTATCTCGAATTGTGGCTGCATTGACCTTCTTCAAGTTATTGCATACACGAAGCTTCCCATTTTTCTTGGGCACCACTATGATGGAGGTTACCCACTCAGTGTGCTCAATTTCATAGATAAATCCAACTTCAACCAGTCTATCTATCTCCTCTTTGATCTTGGCAGCATAATTATCATTATATGTATATGGCTTTTGCTTAGAGGGTTTGGCATCTGAGGTCATGGGGATGGTGTGTGAGCATATGTCAGGATCCACACCTTTCAAGTCCTTGTAACTCCACGCGAATACATCTCTGTATTCTCTTAACAAGTGATAGGTTCCTAAGCCCAAGGAAAAGATGATTGTGGAAGCCTTTATTTTGCGCAAACCCCTCGCAATGGGTCCACTTGGATTACCTAGAGCCCACAATTATCTCGCAATGGATTCTTCCTATGTCTATGCACTAGCTCATATGTTCCCAGCAGACGCACCAAAATGTTGCGCCTCCTAGTCCAAGGGAAAGTGCTTACACACACTGATGTTTTACCCAACTCTGCTGATACTAGGTCATGTTTGGTTTCCCCTAAGTCCACAATTTCACTCCAAAGTTTTGATGGAGGAGTCGAGAAAACGCATGCGCAATTGGATATCCACCTCCAGTGGTCACTTCCTGTAACCTCCCTTTCTTCACTCAACCCCCTCCTTGCGCGTCGGGTTCACCAGGTATGTTGTCGGGATCGTGGAAAGGAGGGAGAGAGCATAATCATTTCCTAGCAACATAACAACTTAGCTCATAATATTTTCCTAAACAATGCACTTGTTGAATAAGTGAACACTCAAGCTTGTAGCTGTGGCTGACACGATGATCATTTCATATCACGTATATAGATGACATCATATTCAAACAATATTCCTTTGTTTATCTATCAAATGATTAAGTTTGGTGTACACTAAACTCTATAGAAATTTTGACTTACGCACTGCAAGTCATTTCGTTTGAATGATGTTTAAGTTTTTGTATGCTTCGGACGATTAACAAGAAGGATTCTTCTTGTACTTCTTCTCAAGCCGTGAGTTATTCAATGCCATGACTTCACTACCAAACGAGTATTTCCAAAGTTGTTGGCTAATCACGCTCCTACTATTTAGTAATGAACCTGCACAACAAAATACTTAACTGCTTTCAACTCCACAATTCAACTGTAGACTCATGTTCATGTATACATATGCATAGAAATGAACATGATTGACAGGATCGAAGCGGAACGAGAGAATTTCTATGCATCTCATAGCAGTCATATAATCCAGGCATTTATAGAATACGGAACAGTCATGATATACTCTTTTACAATTCGTTACGCACGTATAGCAATCTAGGTTTGCAAGTTTTGACATCTCAACCCAATTAAAAGTAGTAGCCTCGACATGATTAACTACTACAAGCAGCGGTTCCTATTCAGACACACTATTTCAGTTAAGTAATTCACAAATAAAAGTCATCATATCATTTGAAATTTTAAAGTCAATCCGATGTTGCTTTTAATCCATTCTCATACACCCAGAAATTAACCTTATGTGCATGTTTTTAGCTTCATGCGGCATAACGCACACAATACATATATTATCTGAGGAAGAAATTTAATTGACAACAAAGAGATGAGTAGTACGTCTCCACGCTCGTTGTGTTGCAGCACTAATCCCTTTTTGTAAGAGCAGATGAACAAAGAGCAGATTGAAGAAATAATAGCGCATCCTTTCGTATGAGCACATGAACAGAGAATAGATTAAAAAAAGTATAGCGCATTCTTTCGTATGAGCACATGAACAGAGAGCAGAATAAAGGGAATATAGTGTGCACTCTCTGACTTTGTATCATTAATACATTCATATCAAATCAGATGATTCAGAAATTAAAAAAAACATGTACGCTCCGAACTCATGGTCTACCCGAATACATCTTTAGCTTTAACTTCTCCAGTTTGTTCGCCCACTCTATATTGTTGGTGCATATCAAGCCTCAACACTTGGCTTGGACCCTTGAAGGATGATTTTACATAAAGCTTGGAACATGGAGTTTCAACTTGGATTTATTTTAATTGAAGAAAGAACCATAGGAACTAAAGTTTATGAGTTTTTAACTATTCACTCATTGTAAAAGTCAATATGACTTGGCATGATTTATGTAATCAAACCGACTTGTAAAAGTCGTGGAAATTGATTGATAAATTGATTGAGAGGTGGAGAGAATATCTCCCCATATGTAGAGGAGGTGAATGATTGAGGGAATGTCTCAATCAATAACCTTTTAGGTACATGATTGTAGGAAAGTGGCAGCCAATCATCAATCAACCTTTACAAAGTAAAAGAAAAAACTCGCGGGTCACTAGTTAGTTAGTCCACCACCTTTTGACACAACTTCCGAGGCAGAAAATCCTTTGTAATTCAATGTGTGATTGAGCTAAGCCATAGCCAACATCTTATCATCTCAATTAGCCTTGCTTATCAAGCTAATGAGATTGTAAAATCATTCATATTAATAGAACATATACATTTTGTACCTCTGGTTTTTCTCTGTATTATCTTCTCCAAGTCTGTCAACTTCAGAGAGGCATATCTCAAGATTTACTGAACCAAAATTAATGATTCAAAGCTTGTTGGAATCAGCTCAAGGTCTTCCACAACACTACAAAGTTTGAAGATTTTTTATTCAGCCAATTGTGAGAAAAGTCAATCGAAGCAGTCACTGGTATTTCTGTGTGTAGCTCCTAAAATATCGGGATCATCTCTGATTTTGCTAAAGATAATTCTCAATGCATAGTTTGTCAATTGAAGTGATTTAACTTGCAATCAATAGCTTGTTAAGTTAATTTAATACCTTCAAAAGGAATTTGGTCAATTGTAAGTGTGCTGGACACACTGAGCATTAGACTGAGCAGGTGTCAAGACAAATTTAGCAAGTTTTCTCAGATTTTTGAAGTATCAACCATCTGTTTTGATTTGATCATTGCACAAAGAGTTTGCAAAGTACATATGTGATTTCTTTGCATCATTTGGGATCTAAACAAGTCTACAACACATATCTGAAGCAAAGTGTAGCTGGAGTCAAGCAGGTTTAGCAGCTCCAACTCCATCTTCTGAGTGTCTCCTATCATCACCTCTTACAGTGGTATCAGAGCAAAACAAATAAGGTAATCATGGGTGATGGTTTTCCTTCTTTTATTGACAAATTAGACAGGAACAATTACCAAGCATGGTCTCTGAGAATGAAGACCTATCTACAAGGGAGAAGTCTGTTTGGATTCATATCAGGAGATGAAGAGCTACCTACATTCAAAGCTAGAGGTCTACCCACCAAGGATGAGCAAGAGAGACTCAATCAATGGTGTGCAAAAGATGCCTTGGCAAGGTCATATCTTCTAAACTCTATCTCTGATTTCCTTTTACCACATATAAGGAATTGTAAGACTTCCCAAGAGACTTGGGAAACCTTGTCCAATTATTTCTCTTCCAACACAAGGGCTAGGAAGAATCAACTCTGGATAGAGTTTACAACCATAAGGAAGCAGCCCAAACAATCAGTCTCAGAGTATGTGACAAAGATCAAAGATGTGGCAGACCAACTAGCAAGCATTGGAGAAGAAATTGAAGAGGAGCAAATAGTCAGGCAAGTGACAAATGGACTCAAGGCAGATGACAAGTGGGAGAGTTTCACCACTGCAATGGACTTATACATGGATATGCATACCCCTGATCTTACAACCCTTATGGGCCAACTCTTCACACATGAAGCCAAGTTTACAAAATCAGGAGAATCAAAAGGTAACAATTCCTCTGCTCTTTATACTGATAAGAAGTCCAAGGATAAGGATAAAGGTAAAAAACTTGATGAAGAAGGATCCACCTCTCAAGCAAACTTTACAGGGAGAGGTAGATCTTCAAGAGGAAGAGGCAGAGGAGGTAAGTCAGGTAGGGGGAGACCCTACAACTCATCACCTTGCAATATATGTGGTTTGTCTAACCATACTACAGATGAGTGCTACAAAAACTACAAGAACCAAAGAGGAAGAGGTTACCAAAGAGGAGGCTACTCTCAAGGAAGAGGCAGATTCAATCAACATCACCAAGGCTACAATGGATACAACAACCAATACAACAACAACTACAATCACAACAACAATGGTGGATACAGAAATAGAAGGGATTACAACAATTACACAGAGGAGCAAGATGACTCCTTACTGATTATGAACATGACCTCCAAGGAAAGTACAAATGATGACAACTTATTTTATATTGATTCAGGTTGCTCTAACCATGTAGCTGGAAATGTTGCATTGCTCTCTGATTTGGAAGAACCTAAAGGAAAGCATCAGGTACAAACAGGTGATGACACTAAACACTCTGTTATAAAAGTTGGTAATGTGAAGACATGTGATGGCAAACAGAATCTTCTAAGTAGAGTACTCTATGTACCTACAATCACCAAAAATCTTATGAGTGTTGGTCAGATTGTAGAGAAGGGATTGCAGGTCAGATTCACACAACATGGAGTTTATGTGGAGGACCCAAAAAACAGTTTCAAGAGGATAGCAAAGGGAGAAAAATCAGGTAGGTTATTTACCTTTGAACTTGAAGATACAAAAAATATTGCTTTGTTCAACTACAAGGATCAAACCTTATCAGAATTAGAGATTTGGCACAAAAGACTTGGACACATAGGTGAGAGAACCATCAAGCAAATGTGCAGGGATCAATGTGTGCTTGGGATACCTAATGTATCCAAGCAACACATGATATATAAGTGTGAAGCATGTCAATTTGGTAAGTCACACAGGTTGCCTTATTCAAAGAGAGGATTCATGCACCAAGACTACCTAGACTTGGTACACACAGATGTTTGGGGACCTAGCAAGGACCCTTCAATATCAGGATCAAGGTACTATGTATCTTTTATTGATGACTATAGCAGATGGACAATCTTATACTTTATGAAGGGTAAAGATGAAGTATTTAATTGTTTCAAAAAGTATCTTGCACTTGTTGAAAACCAGACAGGTAGAAGACTAAAGAAGTTAAGGTCAGATGGTGGAGGAGAGTATTTCTCCAATGACTTTGAAGAATTCTTGCAGGAAAAAGGCATCAAAAGGGAAATTACAACCAGATACTCACCTGAACAAAATGGTGTGGCAGAAAGAAGAAATAGACTTATTGTGGAAACAGCTAGGGCTATGCTCAATGAGAAGAAGCTACCAAATTATTTATGGGCAGAAGGAGTTTCTACTGCAACCTATCTCATAAACAGATTGCCATCCAAAACACTTAATGGTATGACACCCTATGAGGCTTGGCATGGTAAGAGACCATCTTTAGATCATTGTAAAATTTTTGGTTGCATAGCATATGTGCATATACCCTCACAGGTAAGAGGGAAATTAGACCCTAAAGCTGAAAAGTGTATCTTCATTGGTTATGATTTGAACCAAAAAGGGTACAGATTCTACAACCCCACAAACAAAGGCTTCAAGGTAAGCAGAGATGTCATCTTTGATGAGAATGATTCATGGTATGAAAATGAATGCAGGAAGGTAAGTCTACCATATGATATGGATGAAGACTTTCCAAAGCTAATCAAGCAGGAATCAATCAAAGAAGAAGATTCAGAATCAGATGATGAAGACTCCATCAATCTTGAGGAGTTCAAAGCTTGGAAATCCAAAGGAAAGCTAAAGATGAAGGATATTCCAGAATCTTCAACTCAGGCTATGAGGAGGTCTCAAAGAGAAAGTAAGAAGCCAATTAGGTATGGTTATGATACTTCTCTTGTTACAAAACATTCAGTATATCTTGCAAAGGATCTCTTGAGTGAAGAACCAGGTACCTATGAGGAAGCAATCAAAATACCAGAATGGAAGAAAGCAATGGATGAAGAGATGGAAGCTCTTGAGGAGAGTGATACTTGGGACTTAGTACCCAAGAAAGAATCCATGAAGGTGATAGGATCCAGATGGATCTACAAGGTAAAGAGGAATTCAGATGGAACCATAAACAGGTATAAAGCCAGGTTGGTAGCCAAGGGTTTTGCACAAACCCAAGGCATAGATTATGAGGAAACATTTTCTCCTGTGGCCAAGATGCCAACTATCAGAGTTATGGTGAGTGTAGCTGCATCCAAGAATTGGAACATGTACCAATTGGATGTGAAGAATGCATTTCTGAATGGATGGATTTCAGAGGAAGTCTACATGTCACAACCACCTGGATATGAAGACCCAATTAAGGTAAATCATGTTTGCAAATTGAAGAAAGCTCTATATGGTTTGAAGCAGGCACCTAGAGCATGGAATTACAGATTGACAACCTACCTACAAGACCAAGGATTTGTAATAAGTAAAGCAGATACTTCTTTGTTCATCAAAAAGACAAATTCAGAGGTAATCTATTTGTGTGTCTATGTTGATGACATCATTGTTACAGGGAATGATGTTCAAGGAATCAGACATATCAAAGCACAAATGATGAAGGAATTCAAGATCAATGATCTTGGATTATTAAAATATTTCTTAGGACTTGAGTTGATTTATACAGATACAGGTATATATATCACTCAAAAGAAGTATATACAGGATATGGTCAAGAAATTTGGTTTGCAGGAAGCTAAAGTATCAAACATTCCAATGGAAGTCAATCACAAGCTCAGTGCACATGAAGGAGAAGAACTCAAGGATATTACAGGTTACCAAAGTTTGGTAGGTAGTCTCAACTATGCTACCTTGACAAGACTTGATATATCTTATGGTGTTAGTGTACTTAGCCAATACATGCACAAACCCAGGGCACCTCATCTTGAGGCAGCTAAAAAAATCATTAAATATCTCAAGGGAACTCTGAACCATGGTTTGTATTATCCATATACATCAGACATTGACCTTAAGGTTTACTCAGATGCAGATTGGGCAGGTTGCAAGGATGACAGGAGAAGCACCTCAGGGTATATTTGTTTTGCAGGTGATAAAGCCATTTCTTGGTCATCCAAGAAACAGCCTACAGTAGCCTTATCATCTACTGAGGCAGAGTACAGAGGTTTGGCAATTGCTACCCAAGAAGCAATTTGGTTGAAGCTACTTTATTCAGAGCTAGGACTATTCACAAGGTCACCAACCATATTTGGTGACAACACAAGTTCTTTACACCTTGCAGCTAATCCTGTTTATCATGCTAGGACAAAACACATAGAAGTTCATTACCACTATGTGAGGGAAAAATTGATTAGCAAAGAGATTGAATTAAGTTATGTTTCTACTCATTCTCAATGTGCAGATTTGCTTACAAAAGCATTGGATGGAAGTAAACTATGCAGGTTTAAATCCATGATTGGATTACAGGACATCATTGAAGACCAAAGATGAAGACTCAAGCAAGTGTTTGGCTTGAGGGGGAGCTGTTGGTGCATATCAAGCCTCAACACTTGGCTTGGACCCTTGAAGGATGATTTTACATAAAGCTTGGAACATGGAGTTTCAACTTGGATTTATTTTAATTGAAGAAAGAACCATAGGAACTAAAGTTTATGAGTTTTTAACTATTCACTCATTGTAAAAGTCAATATGACTTGGCATGATTTATGTAATCAAACCGACTTGTAAAAGTCGTGGAAATTGATTGATAAATTGATTGAGAGGTGGAGAGAATATCTCCCCATATGTAGAGGAGGTGAATGATTGAGGGAATGTCTCAATCAATAACCTTTTAGGTACATGATTGTAGGAAAGTGGCAGCCAATCATCAATCAACCTTTACAAAGTAAAAGAAAAAACTCGCGGGTCACTAGTTAGTTAGTCCACCACCTTTTGACACAACTTCCGAGGCAGAAAATCCTTTGTAATTCAATGTGTGATTGAGCTAAGCCATAGCCAACATCTTATCATCTCAATTAGCCTTGCTTATCAAGCTAATGAGATTGTAAAATCATTCATATTAATAGAACATATACATTTTGTACCTCTGGTTTTTCTCTGTATTATCTTCTCCAAGTCTGTCAACTTCAGAGAGGCATATCTCAAGATTTACTGAACCAAAATTAATGATTCAAAGCTTGTTGGAATCAGCTCAAGGTCTTCTACAACACTACAAAGTTTGAAGATTTTTTATTCAGCCAATTGTGAGAAAAGTCAATCGAAGCAGTCACTGGTATTTCTGTGTGTAGCTCCTAAAATATCGGGATCATCTCTGATTTTGCTAAAGATAATTCTCAATGCATAGTTTGTCAATTGAAGTGATTTAACTTGCAATCAATAGCTTGTTAAGTTAATTTAATACCTTCAAAAGGAATTTGGTCAATTGTAAGTGTGCTGGACACACTGAGCATTAGACTGAGCAGGTGTCAAGACAAATTTAGCAAGTTTTCTCAGATTTTTGAAGTATCAACCATCTGTTTTGATTTGATCATTGCACAAAGAGTTTGCAAAGTACATATGTGATTTCTTTGCATCATTTGGGATCTAAACAAGTCTACAACACATATCTGAAGCAAAGTGTAGCTGGAGTCAAGCAGGTTTAGCAGCTCCAACTCCATCTTCTGAGTGTCTCCTATCATCACCTCTTACATATATCTCCACAATAGTTTCCTTCATGGTCCCTCTGTTGCAAAGGGCTTCTTTTGTTCTTGTTGCTGCTGCTTTCCTAGTATTTCCTCCCGATTAGAGAGAAGGAAAAACTATCATCTCGAAATTCCCTTCTCCCATTAGCTTCTCCGTTTCACTGGCATCTAAAATTCGTTTACTACTCTGTATTTGCAGCTATTTCCTCTCCATGCTTTAGCGTAGCACAGCTATAAATCCATTCGCCTCCCATCCACCATTAATCTCTTTGCTCTCTCTGTTTACTTGCTGTTGTTTGCCGAAGCATCAGTTATTCTTCCGATGTTCGTCACTTCCAATTAGAGTTCTGGGGTACAAAGATGCAAGCCTCCTTGGAGATGAACATCTTCGGACCATGGTTGGCTCAAAACATAGCTGATTCCGGATCACAGCAGCGACCTTGTTCCTGCCTCCTTATTCCCCTCTTAACAGAAGCTCATCATGCGAGCGCAATATCTTGGTGTTCACTGTCCTCATGCATTTTCCTAGTATAGTGGAGTGAATTGAGGCCTCGAAAGTCGCATTTTTGTCTTCTCCATCCCACCTGCAGTCGCCGACAATCTAAATGTCTTCCTCTTGCGTGATAATGGAGCACACACCCCTTTTTCTGTGGCCACCGAAAAAACCCTCCCGCTCCTCCTTACGAGCCTTCCTTCCCCTCCAAAAAAATGACTTCATGGCGCCTCCCTTTTTCTGTTCGTGGTGAAAAAACGAGAGGGAGAGAGAGTGAGATGACTTTCCTCCTCTCCTTTTTGATAAGGCCCTTATCCCCACACATTCAAATTGCGTTAAGTGTAGTTTGGCATGCGGCCCTGATCACATTTCTCCACATTCCGAAATAACACATGCAAGTTTTGGACGGCTGTTTGGTCCAGTCTGCACATTCTCAATCTTCCTCAAAACTAGGAGCGAATCACCCAATACTTTCCCAAAAACAACATGCTTGTTGTCTAACCAATCACACGGCACAAGTGATGAAAAACTGGCAACCATTTGTGTCAGGTCCACTGTTTGCCATGGAAAGGAGCCAAGGCTGGATCTGAACACACGCTGGCCCACTTCGCTGATAGATCATGCCTTCAATTACTAAAACCTGATGATGCAGCAATGGAACCCCCAGATGTCTCTAATAATCCCCACAATCACCAATGAGCCACCTTCCTTTGTGCACAACAGCTTGTATTAAAGACACGTCATCAGGCATCAGTAACTCCCTTCAAATGCACCGTAGGAGAGGCCCTACACACTCCAAATACTTCTCATCAATCGTCAATTCCACTCTTCAGATACCTGAAATAAAACGCATTTTCCTGCCAAATAGAACCACATTAGTGCATAAAAACCAACCATTTTCTGAGCTAACATACTCCTCTTGGTTCGCATACCTTTGCATCGAGCCATCATCCCAATCGGACCTGCACTCATTGAAGCTATTAGTGCTAAAAAAATCACTCATGAATACATACAAATCAGTCACTTCCAAAATGATCCCAGAGCATGCACATATATGCAATTCCATTTCAGCCATGCATCAAGTTGCTCATACATTCCATTATGAAAAATGGTCTCAACCAAAATAACACATGCACACCTTTCCATGAACTACACATGCACTGTCATTGCGAAAAACAGAAATGGAAATACCGAAATAAACAACAACAACTGAAATGAATTCAATCGGAGATGGAACATACCCAAAATGCATACCCCATTATTGCATTTACTATTCGCTATTTACACATACTTCTATGACCAGACACTCCTTAAGAATCCCCATCGTCGTCCTACAAAAGTCATCAAGATTCGAGTACAAGTCAAGACCGATATAAAAAACCCGAGAGTGCCCCACACACTAGAAAAACTCTCAGATAGAGCACACAAGTTATAAAGCAAGACCGTTGCATTACCTCGCTAAAGCCTCATCCATAAGTACATATACAGTCTCCGTGCCTTCAAGAATGTTGATTCAAAGTGAGCTGATCTGTCATAAGCCAACACATACCAATCACACAAGAAAATAACGTTCCCTTCCAGGCGATCATCGCCCTCTCCTCTCTCTCTCCCCCCCTCAAGAGTGGGGAATAATTTCATAGGTAAATTTTATTTTAATCACACGTTGGCCTACATTGTCACTGGATGCGATTCGTGGACCTGACCACCCGATCAGGTTGATTCCACCCATCTACCAATGCAATGTAGCGCACAACACACAAACACACAATGATAACACATAACATATATCAGCTAGCCCATAACGAAGCTGGATGCGGCTCATGGTTGTGACCGCCCGGCCACAATGGCTCCACTTACCTACCAACCCGTTATGGCGCGTAGCTAAGACACAAACATATACCTCCCAAGCCTATGGCAAAACTAGCTGCGGCTCGTGGTCCTAACCACCCGGCTAGGATAAATCCACCCACCTACTAGCCCACCATAGCGCATTGATACGATCACAACACAATATTTTTTCTTTCTTTTCTTTCTCTTCGTTTTTGTTTTCATAGTTAATTAGTTCACCCAAGTCCTGAGAATTAGGGAGAGGAAGAAAGGGACTTTCCCACTTTTCCCACACATGCATGCAAACATATACACACTAGCCTTTGACAGATCAACCACCTCTTCACTCCATTCTTTCAATTACAAACACTACATATGTATTCATCGAGTTGACTTTTCACTAGGTAACTACAGCCGGCTATGCCTTAGTCCCTCGTATACCTATCCTTAGATGATCTAGAATGTGGGTCCCCTGGATGTCTCATATAGCCTCACCTCGTACTCGCATCCCAATGACTTTCCTAGGGCGAGTCAGGCTCAACTTCAGGAGCTCCGTCATCACTTCCTATCGTCAACACATCTGCCCAAGCCCAAATGATATCGTTCTCTTCGTTAGGCATTTCCATCGAAGGGTCGAAATAGTAATATCGATCCCCCGCCCATCTAGCCAGTGCACTTTCTCCACATCATGGTTTGTCTGCAAGCTCTCAACCGATATCTCCATGCTTTCTAACGCTTGATCTAAAAAATACACGACAAGGTTGAACAGAGTGCTCTCGTATACTTGATCAACCATCGATCGCCTAGTCCTCAGTGAGCTCTCGTAAGAACATCCAAATCACACAAAAAAGTGCCATCTGTTGGTGCAAGACAATCAACAATTGAAGGTCTTTAAGTCCGCAGAACATTCAGGAAAAATTCCTTAAAAAGGTCACCGGAAGATCACCGGAAGGTCACCGGAACAGTACCGGAAGGTCACAGGAAAGTCACCGGAATGTTACCGGAATAGATCAATTTTACAGATTTCAGTTCATGAAGAGTTGAAGGATGGAAAGAGGAAGAAAAGAACAAATTTTGAAGCTTGGAAGAAGAACCGGAAAAATTGTACACATATGTACAGTAGTATAGTCCGCGTTATAAGCTTGTACAAATTTATCTATAAATACCTGGAAAATGTAGAGGCAGAAGTATGAGAAGTTAGATGTCATGAGACATATGTAAAGTTAGTTGAGTTTTCCTCTCATCACTCAACTGTAACTTTCTGAGTAATCGAAGAAAAGTTGCGCCGAAATTTCTGTGTGTTCTTCATCTGTGATAGATGATTTGTGAAATCCTATTGAGGATATCTAAGTCTATAGTTAATCAATATATAGCTTAAGTTTCAAAGTTTAGTTATAAACAGAAAACGAGAATGGTCAGTAGGAACATTCGTATGTGTTGAGTGTTCAAAGTTTACTGAAACAGGCACATTTTCGGTGATCAATGTTTTGATCATTTCTCAGTGCATACTTTAAAGTTTTGCATGAGTGAGGACTTAATCTTTAAGTTAGAAGATAAGCTACTCGTAACCAGAAGCATTTGCTTAAACGGGTTCTATTCAAGGAGAACCAAGTCTTAGAAGTTACAGGTGTGAAGTCGACTGTTCAGAATGACAGTTTCAGACAAAAGTAATCTGTGAAGATAAATTAAAGAAATCTTGCAGTAGAATGTTTGTGTTGTGAAGGTTTTTGACTTACTCTTGGTATAGAGGTGCTCTAATCACAAGAGTAGGTTATTCTGAAGGAGATTAACACTCTCCAACAGTGGTATCAGAGCAGGTATCAGTCCATCAGTGGTATTAAAGCAGGAGACACCAAAATCAAAGAAAGGAGGTTCCCGACTGCTGCGGTTACAAGGAATTCAACAACCGAAGAACTAAAAGGTGAAAGCTTGAAGGCGAAACCTGAAGAAGAGATCATACGGCATCAAGAAAGACAAACGGAGTCCAAGTTAAAGCAAAGGTACATATATTATTCATAAAGGTTGAAGATTTCAATACACAGAAAGACACAAGATGGGAGATTCTCTACAGATAGAGAAACTGGATAGGGAAAACTATCCTGCGTGGTCAATGAGGATGGAAGCTCATCTTATGAGCAAAGATTTGATAGCTTATATCACAGGAGAAGAAGAAAAGCCACAGTTCAAAGATCCTAGTGTTCCGACTAGGGAAGAGTTAGCAGATTTGAAAAACTGGATGAAGAAAGATGCGCAAGCTAGAAGCATTATCTATATGGCAGTAAATGATTACTTGCTACCTCATATTCGAGGTCTTGAAAGTGCAACGGACATTTGGAATGCTTTGGAGGAGCATTTCCAGAATACTACTAAGTCAAGAAAGGCATCCTTATGGGCAGAGTTTACAACCTTCAAGAAGAAGGCTTCTCAGTCCGTTTCAGACTATGTGACAAGAATGAAAGACATTGCAGATGCATTAGGTGCTGTTGATGAAGATATCGAAGAGGATAAATTGGTAAGACAAATTCTTACAGGCTTAAGAGGTGATGACAAATGGAAGCCGTTTATTTTGTCTACGGAATTATCACTTGACCATTTCACTCCTGATTTAAATCAGCTGTTAGGTCATATGCTAACATTTGAGAATGATGTTAAAGGAGATGGTGACAAGAGTGCAGGTCACGCAATGTACTCGAAAGATAAAAAGAAGAATAGCAAAGGAAAGCAACAAGCAAATGAAGATGAAGGAACAACTAGCCAAGCCAACTTCCTAAGAGGAAGAGGAAGTGGCAAAGGTAGAGGAAAAGGCAGAAACAACAAAGATGGAGGCAAAGCCTGCTGGATTTGTGGTAAGACAAATCATTTAGCTAATGATTGTTGGCACAATACTCAAAGTAATAATGGATATAGTCAAAGCTACAATGCAAGAGGAAGAGGTGGCAGAAATCAAAGAGGAAATTTTAGAGGAAGAGGTGGTAGGAGTTACTTTGGAAGAAATGCAGGAAGAGGATTCCAAAGTCAACAATATAACAATACCTACTACAATTACGCTTCAGAACAGAAGGAAGATTCAACAATGATATTGAATGCTACTTGTGAAAGTCAGAGTGAAGATCAAAGAGTCTTCTACATTGACTCAGGGTGTAGCAATCACCTGAGTGGAAACATATCATTGATGACTGATTTGGAGAATAAAGTTTCTAATCATGTTGTTCAAACAGGTGACAACACAAAGCATAAAGTGCAGTCGATTGGATCAGTAAAAGCCAAAGACGGCAGTACCTTATTGGGTAAGGTTCTGTATGTTCCTACAATTCCTAAGAATTTGATAAGTGTAGGACAAATTGTTGAAAAAGGATATGAAGTAAGATTCACTAATGAAGGAGTATACGTGGAAGATCCCAGTCAGGGATATAAACAGATTGTTTCAGGAAAGAAAGAAGGAAGACTGTTTACACTGAAGATTCAAGGTAACATTGGTCAGGCCATGTTTACATATGAAGGACAGAAAATTTCTGAGTTAGATCTTTGGCACAAGAGACTTGGACATTTCAATGAAAGAGGTATAAAAGATATGGTTAACAATGGTTCGGTGCTTGGATTGCCTAATGTTGCAGGTCAACATATGACATACAAATGTGAGGCATGTCAATTTGGTAAGGCTCATAAGAAGTCTTATTTCAAGCATGGTTTTATGCACTCAGAGAAGCTTGAGTTGGTACACACAGATGTGTGGGGACCATCAAAGGATTTCAGTATAAATGGATCAAGATATTATGTGATTTATGTTGATGATGCTACCAGATGGATCACTATCTATGTGATCAAAGATAAGTCAGAAGTATTCAATACATTCAGACATTATCATGCGTATGCAGAAAGAACTACAGGTCATAGACTGAAGAGACTAAGATCAGATGGAGGGGGAGAGTATTTCTCCAACGAGTTCAGTGACTACTTATGGAATGCAGGTATAAAAAGAGAAGTTACTTGCAGATATTCTCCTCAACAAAATGGTGTTGCAGAAAGAAGGAACAGGACTATTGTTGAGTTTGCAAGGTCCATGATGAATGAGAAACATTGCCCTAATTATTTGTGGGCTGAAGCTGTAAATACAGCTACTTATTTGGTCAATAGGTTACCATGTAAAGCCCTGCAAGGTATGACACCATATGAAGCTTGGTGGGGTAAAAGACCTACCCTGGATCATTGCAGAGTATTTGGATGTGTGGCATATGCATATGTGCCATCACAATTAAGACACAAATTGGAACCTAAAGCTGAAAAATATGTTTTCATTGGTTATGATGACAGACAGATGGGATACAGGTTGTGGAATCCATCCACAAAACACTTTCTGGTATCAAAAGATGTTACGTTTGATGAGCAAAGTTCTTGGTATGTAGGAACAGTTAATAATAATACAGGTGATGAAGAAGAAGTGAATCAAAAGAAAGGTAAATCAAAGGTTCAAATAATTGATGAAGAAGAAAGTTATGAAGTGCAGGAAGAAATTGAAGAAAGGCCAAGATTTGATCCTGAGTGTGAAGAACCAGAAACCTCAAGGACTGGAGAACTCAGAAGGTCATCAAGAAATAGATGGCAACCTACAAGGTACAGTTATGATACTTCATTTTTGGCGACGAAAGATTATGCTTACATGATGAAAACAGATGAAGACCCTTCTACATATGAAGAGGCAAAAGGTAAGGAAAAATGGGAGAAAGCTATGCAGGAAGAACATGATGCATTGGTAGAAAATCAAACATGGGATTTAGTTCCTAAACCAAATAGCCAGAAGATTATTGGATGCAAGTGGGTCTACAAGACCAAGAGATTTGCAGATGGAAGTGTGTCTAGATACAAAGCTAGACTTGTTGTCAAAGGGTTTGCTCAGACTTATGGTGTTGATTATGATGAGACTTATAGTCCAGTGGCAAAGATGACAACTATCAGAACACTCATAGCTGTTGCTGCGAGTAAAGGTTGGAAGTTATGTCAGTTAGATGTGAAAAATGCTTTTCTAAATGGATATATTTCAGATGATGTGTTTATGGAGCAACCTCAAGGGTTCAGAGATAAAAGGTATCCAGAACATGTGTGCAAGCTCAAGAGAGCTTTGTATGGCTTAAAGCAAGCGCCAAGAGCGTGGAACTATAGACTGGTAAAGTTCTTGAAAGAACTTGGTTTTCAGGTGTCTGAAGCAGATAGTAGTCTGCTTATAAAAGCAAGTGATAAAGGTTTCATATACATGTGCATATATGTTGATGATATAATTCTTACAGGAACAGATGAGTCAGGTATACAAAGACTCAAGAAGCAAATGGAAAAGGAGTTCAAGATAAGTGACTTGGGAGACTTGTCATATTTCTTGTGTATGGAGATCACATATACTCAGCATGGAGTATTCGTGACCCAAGAAAGATATTTGAGGAACTTGTTAATCAAGTTTAAAATGAATGATTGCCGGATAGCACCTACTCCAATGGAGGTGAATCACAAACTGAGTAAGTTTGGAGGTGAAGAATTCAAGGATGTGAGACAATATCAGAGTTTGGTTGGTAGTCTTATCTATGCTACTTTAACCAGACCAGATTTATCATATGCAGTAGGAGTATTGTCTCAGTTCATGCACTGTCCAAGGAAAGAACATTGGATTGCAGGACAAAGGGTGTTGAGGTACATTAAGGGTACACTCAAAGAAGGTTTGTATTATGGTTTTACATCAGATACAAACATCAAAATATACAGTGATGCAGATTGGGCAGGTAATCCAGATGACAGAAGGTCAACCTATGGATACATGTGTTATGTGGGAGATAAGCTAATCTCATGGTGTTCCAAGAAGCAACATACAGTTGCTTTGTCTTCTACTGAAGCCGAGTACAAAGGCATGGTTGAAGCCGCAAACGAAGTGATTTGGCTAAAGACTTTAATGAAGAATTTTGACGCTATACAAAGGACTCCAATCATATTTGGAGATAATATGAGTTCATTATATTTAGCTGCTAATCCTGTTTTTCATGCCAGGACTAAACACATTGAGATTCAGTATCACTTTCTAAGAGAGAAGGTGATGGATAAAGAGATTGAAGTAATTCATACTTCAACGAAAGATCAGATAGCTGATATGCTAACAAAAAGTTTGGATGGACCTAAGTTACAAAGGTTCAAGAATATGGCAGGAATAAAGAAGACAGAGAAAACCTCAATTGATGATTGAGGGGGAGCTGTTGGTGCAAGACAATCAACAATTGAAGGTCTTTAAGTCCGCAGAACATTCAGGAAAAATTCCTTAAAAAGGTCACCGGAAGATCACCGGAAGGTCACCGGAACAGTACCGGAAGGTCACAGGAAAGTCACCGGAATGTTACCGGAATAGATCAATTTTACAGATTTCAGTTCATGAAGAGTTGAAGGATGGAAAGAGGAAGAAAAGAACAAATTTTGAAGCTTGGAAGAAGAACCGGAAAAATTGTACACATATGTACAGTAGTATAGTCCGCGTTATAAGCTTGTACAAATTTATCTATAAATACCTGGAAAATGTAGAGGCGCATAGGAGAGATGAATAGGATGGAAGAATTGAGAGGCGTATAGGCATTGAGGCATATACGAAAGAAAAAGGAATAGAATAGAAGTATGAGAAGTTAGATGTCATGAGACATATGTAAAGTTAGTTGAGTTTTCCTCTCATCACTCAACTGTAACTTTCTGAGTAATCGAAGAAAAGTTGCGCCGAAATTTCTGTGTGTTCTTCATCTGTGATAGATGATTTGTGAAATCCTATTGAGGATATCTAAGTCTATAGTTAATCAATCTATAGCTTAAGTTTCAAAGTTTAGTTATAAACAGAAAACGAGAATGGTCAGTAGGAACATTCGTATGTGTTGAGTGTTCAAAGTTTACTAAAACAGGCGCATTTTCGGTGATCAATGTTTTGATCATTTCTCAGTGCATACTTTAAAGTTTTGCATGAGTGAGGACTTAATCTTTAAGTTAGAAGATAAGCTACTCGTAACCAGAAGCATTTGCTTAAACGGGTTCTATTCAAGGAGAACCAAGTCTTAGAAGTTACAGGTGTGAAGTCGACTGTTCAGAATGACAGTTTCAGACAAAAGTAATCTGTGAAGATAAATTAAAGAAATCTTGCAGTAGAATGTTTGTAAGAGGTGATGGTAGGAGACACTCAGAAGATGGAGTTGGAGCTGCTAAACCTGCTTGACTCCAGCTACACTTTGCTTCAGATATGTGTTGTAGACTTGTTTAGATCCCAAATGATGCAAAGAAATCACATATGTACTTTGCAAACTCTTTGTGCAATGATCAAATCAAAACAGATGGTTGAGACTTCAAAAATCTGAGAAAACTTGCTAAATTTGTCTTGACACCTGCTCAGTCTAATGCTCAGTGTGTCCAGCACACTTACAATTGACCAAATTCCTTTTGAGAGTATTAAATTAACTTAACAAGTTATTGATTGCAAGTTAAATCACTTCAATTGACAAACTATGCACTGAGAATGATCTTTAGCAAAATTAGAGATGATCCCGACATTTTAGGAGCTACACACAGAAATACCAGTGACTGCTTCGATTGACTTTTCTCACAATTGGCTGAATAAAAAATCTTCAAACTTTGTAGTGTTGTAGAAGACCTTGAGCTGATTCCAACAAGCTTTGAATCATTAATTTTGGTTCAGTAAATCTTGAGATATGCCTCTCTGAAGTTGACAGACTTGGAGAAGATAATACAGAGAAAAACCAGAAGTACAAAATGTATATGTTCTATTGATATGAATGATTTTACAATCTCATTAGCTTGATAAGCAAGGCTAATTGAGATGATAAGGTGTTGGCTATGGCTTAGCTCAAACACACACTGAATTACAAAGGATTTTCTGCCTCGGGAGTTGTGTCAAAAGGTGGTGGACTAAAAAACTAGTGACCCGCGAGTTTTTTCTTTACTTTGTAAAGATTGATTGATGATTGGCTGCCACTTTCCTACAATCATGTACCTAAAAGATTATTGATTGAGATATTCCCTCAATCATTCACCTCCTCTACATATGGGGAGATATTCTCTCCACCTCTCAATCAAATTTATCAATCAATTTCCACGACTTTTACAAGTCGGTTTGATTACATAAATCATGCCAAGTCATATTGACTTTTACAATGAGTGAAGAGTTAAAAACTCATAGACTTGAGTTCCTATGGTTCTTTCTTCAAATAAAATAAATCCAAGTTGAAACTCAATGTTCCAAGTTTTATGTAAAATCATCCTTCAAGGGTCCAAGCCAAGTGTTGAGGCTTGATATGCACCAACAGCTCCCCCTCAAGCCAAACACTTGCTTGAGTCTTCATCTTTGGTCTTCAATGATGTCCTGTAATCCAATCATGGATTTAAACCTGCATAGTTTACTTCCATCCAATGCTTTTGTAAGCAAATCTGCACATTGAGAATGAGTAGAAACATAACTTAATTCAATCTCTTTGCTAATCAATTTTTCCCTCACATAGTGGTAATGAACTTCTATGTGTTTTGTTCTAGCATGATAAACAGGATTAGCTGCAAGGTGTAAAGAACTTGTGTTGTCACCAAATATGGTTGGTGACCTTGTGAATAGTCCTAGCTCTGAATATAGTAGCTTCAACCAAATTGCTTCTTGGGTAGCAATTGCCAAACCTCTGTACTCTGCCTCAGTAGATGATAAGGCTACTGTAGGCTGTTTCTTGGATGACCAAGAAATGGCTTTATCACCTGCAAAACAAATATACCCTGAGGTGCTTCTCCTGTCATCCTTGCAACCTGCCCAATCTGCATCTGAGTAAACCTTAAGGTCAATATCTGATGTATATGGATAATACAAACCATGGTTCAGAGTTCCCTTGAGATATTTAATGATTTTTTTAGCTGCCTCAAGATGAGGTGCCCTGGGTTTGTGCATGTATTGGCTAAGTACACTAACACCATAAGATATATCAAGTCTTGTCAATGTAGCATAGTTGAGACTTCCTACCATGCTTTGGTAACCTGTAATGTCCTTGATTTCTTCTCCTTCATGTGTACTGAGCTTGTGATTGACTTCCATTGGAATGTTTGATACTTTAGCTTCCTGCAAACCAAATTTCTTGACCATGTCCTGTATATACTTCTTTTGAGTGATATATATACCTGTATCTGTATAAATCAACTCAAGTCCTAAGAAATATTTTAGTAATCCAAGATCATTGATCTTGAATTCCTTCATCATTTGTGCCTTAATATGTCTGATTCCTTGAACATCATTCCCTGTAACAATGATGTCATCAACATAGACACACAAATAGATTACCTCTGAATTTGTCTTTTTGATGAACAAAGATGTATCTGCTTTACTCATTACAAATCCTTGGTCTTGTAGGTAGGTGGTCAATCTGTAATTCCATGCTCTAGGTGCCTGCTTCAAACCATATAGAGCTTTCTTCAATTTGCAAACATGATTTACCTTAATTGGGTCTTCATATCCAGGTGGTTGTGACATGTAGACTTCCTCTGAAATCCATCCATTCAGAAATGCATTCTTCACATCCAATTGGTACATGTTCCAATTCTTGGATGCAGCTACACTCACCATAACTCTGATAGTTGGCATCTTGGCCACAGGAGAAAATGTTTCCTCATAATCTATGCCTTGGGTTTGTGCAAAACCCTTGGCTACCAACCTGGCTTTATACCTGTTTATGGTTCCATCTGAATTCCTCTTTACCTTGTAGATCCATCTGGATCCTATCACCTTCATGGATTCTTTCTTGGGTACTAAGTCCCAAGTATCACTCTCCTCAAGAGCTTCCATCTCTTCATCCATTGCTTTCTTCCATTCTGGTATTTTGATTGCTTCCTCATAGGTACCTGGTTCTTCACTCAAGAGATCCTTTGCAAGATATACTGAATGTTTTGTAACAAGAGAAGTATCATAACCATACCTAATTGGCTTCTTACTTTCTCTTTGAGACCTCCTCATAGCCTGAGTTGAAGATTCTGGAATATCCTTCATCTTTAGCTTTCCTTTTGATTTCCAAGCTTTGAACTCCTCAAGATTGATGGAGTCTTCATCATCTGATTCTGAATCTTCTTCTTTGATTGATTCCTGCTTGATTAGCTTTGGAAAGTCTTCATCTATATCATATGGTAGACTTACCTTCCTGCACTCATTTTCATACCATGAATCATTCTCATCAAAGATGACATCTCTGCTTACCTTGAAGCCTTTGTTTGTGGGGTTGTAGAATCTGTACCCTTTTTGGTTCAAATCATAACCAATGAAGATACACTTTTCAGCTTTAGGGTCTAATTTCCCTCTTACCTGTGAGGGTATATGCACATATGCTATGCAACCAAAAATTTTACAATGATCTAAAGATGGTCTCTTACCATGCCAAGCCTCATAGGGTGTCATACCATTAAGTGTTTTGGATGGCAATCTGTTTATGAGATAGGTTGCAGTAGAAACTCCTTCTGCCCATAAATAATTTGGTAGCTTCTTCTCATTGAGCATAGCCCTAGCTGTTTCCACAATAAGTCTATTTCTTCTTTCTGCCACACCATTTTGTTCAGGTGAGTATCTGGTTGTAATTTCCCTTTTGATGCCTTTTTCCTGCAAGAATTCTTCAAAGTCATTGGAGAAATACTCTCCTCCACCATCTGACCTTAACTTCTTTAGTCTTCTACCTGTCTGGTTTTCAACAAGTGCAAGATACTTTTTGAAACAATTAAATACTTCATCTTTACCCTTCATAAAGTATAAAATTGTCCACCTGCTATAGTCATCAATAAAAGATACATAGTATCTTGATCCTGATATAGAAGGGTCCTTGCTAGGTCCCCAAACATCTGTGTGTACCAAGTCTAGGTAGTCTTGGTGCATGAATCCTCTCTTTGAATAAGGCAACCTGTGTGACTTACCAAATTGACATGCTTCACACTTATATATCATGTGTTGCTTGGATACATTAGGTATCCCAAGCACACATTGATCCCTGCACATTTGCTTGATGGTTCTCTCACCTATGTGTCCAAGTCTTTTGTGCCAAATCTCTAATTCTGATAAGGTTTGATCCTTGTAGTTGAACAAAGCAATATTTTTTGTATCTTCAAGTTCAAAGGTAAATAACCTACCTGATTTTTCTCCCTTTGCTATCCTCTTGAAACTATTCTTTGGGTCCTACACATAAACTCCATGTTGTGTGAATCTGACCTGCAATCCCTTCTCTACAATCTGACCAACACTCATAAGATTTTTTGTGATTGTAGGTACATAGAGTACTCTACTTAGAAGATTCTGTTTGCCATCACATGTCTTCACATTACCAACTTTTATAACAGAGTGTTTAGTGTCATCACCTGTTTGTACCTGATGCTTTCCTTTAGGTTCTTCCAAATCAGAGAGCAATGCAACATTTCCAGCTACATGGTTAGAGCAACCTGAATCAATATAAAATAAGTTGTCATCATTTGTACTTTCCTTGGAGGTCATGTTCATAATCAGTAAGGAGTCATCTTGCTCCTCTGTGTAATTGTTGTAATCCCTTCTATTTCTGTATCCACCATTGTTGTTGTGATTGTAGTTGTTGTTGTATTGGTTGTTGTATCCATTGTAGCCTTGGTGATGTTGATTGAATCTGCCTCTTCCTTGAGAGTAGCCTCCTCTTTGGTAACCTCTTCCTCTTTGGTTCTTGTAGTTTTTGTAGCACTCATCTGTAGTATGGTTAGACAAACCACATATATTGCAAGGTGATGAGTTGTAGGGTCTCCCCCTACCTGACTTACCTCCTCTGCCTCTTCCTCTTGAAGATCTACCTCTCCCTGTAAAGTTTGCTTGAGAGGTGGATCCTTCTTCATCAAGCTTTTTACTTTTACCCTTATCCTTAGACTTCTTATCAGTATAAATAGCAGAGGAATTGTTACCTTTTAATTCTCCTGATTTTGTAAACTTGGCTTCATGTGTGAAGAGTTGGCCCATAAGGGTTGTAAGATCAGGGGTATGCATATCCATGTATAAGTCCATTGCAGTGGTGAAACTCTCCCATTTGTCATCTGCCTTGAGTCCATTTGTTACTTGCCTGACTATTTGCTCCTCTTCAATTTCTTCTCCAATGCTTGCTAGTTGGTCTGCCACATCTTTGATCTTTGTCACATACTCTGAGACTGATTGTTTGGGCTGCTTCCTTATGGTTGTAAACTCTATCCAGAGTTGATTCTTCCTAGCCCTTGTGTTGGAAGAGAAATAATTGGACAAGGTTTCCCAAGTCTCTTGGGAAGTCTTACAATTCCTTATATGTGGTAAAAGGAAATCAGAAATAGAGTTTAGAAGATATGACCTTGCCAAGGCATCTTTTGCACACCATTGATTGAGTCTCTCTTGCTCATCCTTGGTGGGTAGACCTCTAGCTTTGAATGTAGGTAGCTCTTCATCTCCTGATATGAATCCAAACAGACTTCTTCCTTGTAGATAGGTCTTCATTCTCAGAGACCATGCTTGGTAATTGTTCCTGTCTAATTTGTCAATAAAAGAAGGGAAACCATCACCCATAATTACCTTATTTGTTTTGCTCTGATACCACTGTAAGAGGTGATGGTAGGAGACACTCAGAAGATGGAGTTGGAGCTGCTAAACCTGCTTGACTCCAGCTACACTTTGCTTCAGATATGTGTTGTAGACTTGTTTAGATCCCAAATGATGCAAAGAAATCACATATGTACTTTGCAAACTCTTTGTGCAATGATCAAATCAAAACAGATGGTTGAGACTTCAAAAATCTGAGAAAACTTGCTAAATTTGTCTTGACACCTGCTCAGTCTAATGCTCAGTGTGTCCAGCACACTTACAATTGACCAAATTCCTTTTGAGAGTATTAAATTAACTTAACAAGTTATTGATTGCAAGTTAAATCACTTCAATTGACAAACTATGCACTGAGAATGATCTTTAGCAAAATCAGAGATGATCCCGACATTTTAGGAGCTACACACAGAAATACCAGTGACTGCTTCGATTGACTTTTCTCACAATTTGCTGAATAAAAAATCTTCAAACTTTGTAGTGTTGTAGAAGACCTTGAGCTGATTCCAACAAGCTTTGAATCATTAATTTTGGTTCAGTAAATCTTGAGATATGCCTCTCTGAAGTTGACAGACTTGGAGAAGATAATACAGAGAAAAACCAGAAGTACAAAATGTATATGTTCTATTGATATGAATGATTTTACAATCTCATTAGCTTGATAAGCAAGGCTAATTGAGATGATAAGGTGTTGGCTATGGCTTAGCTCAAACACACACTGAATTACAAAGGATTTTCTGCCTCGGGAGTTGTGTCAAAAGGTGGTGGACTAAAAAACTAGTGACCCGCGAGTTTTTTCTTTACTTTGTAAAGATTGATTGATGATTGGCTGCCACTTTCCTACAATCATGTACCTAAAAGATTATTGATTGAGATATTCCCTCAATCATTCACCTCCTCTACATATGGGGAGATATTCTCTCCACCTCTCAATCAAATTTATCAAATTTCCACGACTTTTACAAGTCGGTTTGATTACATAAATCATGCCAAGTCATATTGACTTTTACAATGAGTGAAGAGTTAAAAACTCATAGACTTGAGTTCCTATGGTTCTTTCTTCAAATAAAATAAATCCAAGTTGAAACTCCATGTTCCAAGTTTTATGTAAAATCATCCTTCAAGGGTCCAAGCCAAGTGTTGAGGCTTGATATGCACCAACAATGTTTGTGTTGTGAAGGTTTTTGACTTACTCTTGGTATAGAGGTGCTCTAATCACAAGAGTAGGTTATTCTGAAGGAGATTAACACTCTCCAACACCATCATCCAACGGCTCACTCGAAGTCCTGTCCATGCACATTCACCTATTGATCCTCGTACGCTCTGCTCGCTACCCTGACATCTAATCCAATCAAACTTCCTTTGAATAACTCTGGCATGCTCGGCATGAGCCAATCCTGACTTCTTTAGGCGGTCGTCATTCCTACACGTATTCTTTGCATGAAGCACTTTACTCATTGTACTCTCTTCTGACGCATTTCTTGATGCAAGTCCTTTCTCCCATCTTTCATGTCTAAAAATCCTCTCTTCGCCACCATCTTGGTTCTCCTTATCTCTTCCTTTGAAGAGGTTCTCCTTTCGATCCACTAATTTCTTACTAGAACTATCATGACCCACACACCACTTTTCTCTCCCAGATCTACTTTTACCCTCGTGCTCTCCCTTGCATATACCCTTGCTCATGGCGTCATGTACTCTCCTGGTGCTGAAGGATAGCTTACTGTCTTGGTTCATTGTCGACTTTTGATGATATCCTCGATCACGAGTTCCAAAAGAGCATTTTCTATTTTTTGAAGAGTTTTCCCTCCTTGCATGAGGATCCACCACCTGGCTCATTTTCTTCTCCTTCTCCATCGGGTTCATGTGCATTGTATAGCACTCAGCCTCGCCTGTACTTGCCAACCATCCTAGCAGTTCCTGATCAGAATCGTCTTTATAGAGCAATGGATTTTGATATTCTCCCATCTTCGTGTCTTGCTTCTTAAAAAGCTGCAAGTTGAACCCGTCTTGAAGCAGATTCTTGTAGGTGTCCGTGTTCAAAGAAAACCTAGCTCGGGCAATCTCTTGCCTTGCTTTCTCCTTTTCTTTCTTTTCCATCTCATCGACTAGTATTGTCTTCTTCTTGTTGCTCGAGGGTGGGGATACTTGTATTTGAATCCGATCAGACTTTGGCCCTATTGAAATAAATCCTGTGCGCCAGTCATGCACACACTCGGCTTGCACCAGCCATGGCCGTCCAAGTAGGATCGAGAAAGTAGCCTCTGAGGTCCTTGGTCTTACTATCAGATAATCAACTTGAAATTCTAGATCGCCCACAACTGTGCTTACATTCTTCAAAAGACCTGCAGGCTTTACTTGTGTTTGATCTGCCATTCTCAAGGACATCGGAGTTTCTTCCATGTGGTTGAGGCCCAAAGCTTTCATCATGAACTCAGTCATAAGGTTGACTGCGGCTCCACTATCTAACTGAGCACCAGGGATTGCATATCCTTTACTTTCGACCGTCACAGCTGGAGCATTTGAATCAATTTGCGTCGTAATACTTTGAATGATCCCTTGGACATCTTTACCTAGTCTCTTTTTCTCTCGAACTTTCCTCGGCTTCTTGATATATTCATTGTAGAATTGTTTCCTATAAACAGGTGAACATTTCAGCAATGTGCCAATGTCCAGCGTGACTTCCGTGTCAGTGAGCAGCTTTACAATGTCCACTTCCTCCAAACTCTGTTTTTCCTTCCTACACTTCGGAGCTCTTAATCTTTCAGGGAATGGTGCTATGCTTGGCACAAACTCCTTGGTCACTGGTGGAAGGATCTCAATCTCTTCCCCATCCTCAAACTCTTGCTGCTCATCAAATCCTCCAACTTGGTTCTCTACCTCGCCCTGTTCGGTTATCTTCTCTTGGCTAGCTTTTTCACGTTCGCATTCCGGATGCTTCTTTGAATACTCTTGAGCCCTTGTGACTACTGCCACAGTTGGCTCTTTATGTGGTTTCTTGGCCTCGTAAGCATCCACAAAGTGCATTGACGAGCTAGAGCCTTCTTGAGGGTTCGGTGTCTTGAACACTACTCCGATCGTAGGAACTTGCTCTTGAGCTCTCGTTGTGGAATGCATCTGAGTGTCAACATAATTCGAGGACCCTATTGGTCCTTTTTCCTTGCCGGCGGCAGCTCTTCGTTTTGGACAATCTTCATCAAAGTGGCCCTCTCCACTACAGTACCTACATAGTGGGGTATCATCAATTGGCTTCTTTTTGTTTGGACATCTAGATTGAGTATGGCCAAAGCCATGGCATCTCCAGCACTGGATTGGACCATCTCTTCTTTGATCACGCGCGGCTCCTCTTGGATAGTCTCCTCCTTGACCCTGAGCACCATATCCATAAGTAGGTCTGTGTTCCCAATGAGATGTAGGTAGGACACTTTGAGCGGGCAATCCCATGTAAGGTCTTTCTCTTGTATCTCCAGATTTCATGGTCCTCTCTTCATAGGCTCTCTTGTTATAACATCGGTCCTCTGTGTGATTTGTTCTTCCACAAAAAGTGCAATGCATTCTAGGTGGTGATCTATCTGTGAATACTCTCGAGACTGTAGTGCATTCTGAAGCCAAATGGCCGTAACCATGGCATTTTCCACACCACGTGTTTGATCGAAACACTTGATTGGGGTTTGTAGTCACCTCTGGCTTTACTGTATATGTTTCCTGGGTCATTGTGGCAGCTTTTATAGCTTGTGTGACCAACTCTAATATTCGTTCTTCGGTTAGTGCAGGCTTTGTCTCGCCTGGCGTGCTAGTGGCAGCTACAAAAGCTGGGGTCGTCAATGCGGGACTTCCTTGGCCCGGATCTTTCATTGGTATGTTTCCTGGGCCTCCCATTGGCTCGTATAAGAGTTCCATCTTCCTTTGTTGGCATAATTGTACTTCCTCCCAAAGCCTTGCTTGTTCCTTAGCATCCATTAAAGTTGCATGTCTTGTCAGGCTGATATGCTGCTGTGCCGTAGGATCTCTCAATCCCAAAATGAATCTTCGTTTCAATGTCTCATCGTTCGGGGCATTCGCGCCCATCTTTCTTACCAACGTTTCCATTCTTTGAATGTAGTTATCGATGCTCTCATTGACTCCTTGTCTCAAGTAATCCATCTGTTGGGCCAATCTATCTTGGAAGCCTTGTCGTCGAAACTTTGCCAAGAAGGCTTCCTTGAGCATCTGATAAGTTCCACGCTCTTGTGGTGTCAGATTCCCATACCAATTGGCTGCCTCATCACGGAGAATAGCCGGAAAAATTCTCAACCTTTGATCCTGGTCAACTACGTCATTGGCCTCACAAGTAACCTCAAACAGCTGGATAAAACTATCCGGATCTTCGTCCCAAGTACCTGAAAACTTGGTGAAGTCCCCCAAGTGAACCGAAATCCGCTGAGCCATTTCGAACAGAGGTGTGATGTTGATATCACTTCAATCCCAGAAATTTAATGCACGTGGCCTCAGGATCCCTCCTTCAAACTTCCGCACTTGATTCGCGACTCTCCTACGGGAGTACACGTTTTTGAATGATTTCTTCGAGCCAATCGAGGTCCACTCACCTGGCGGTTCCCACCTTCTCCTTTCTCTTTCAAGGGCTCTTCTCTGGGCGCGTTCCTCTCTTTGAGTTTGTGTTGCTCCTGACGATGAGCTCCCCTCGCTCATGTACTAGATCTTGGGGTCCGCAAGCTCGACCAACCTGTGGCGCTAGGCGAACCTATGGCACTCTCTTATAAAGACGTACCAAGCTATTCCCGGCAGATGCACCAAAATGATAGGTTCCTAAGCCCAAGGAAAAGATGATTGTGGAAGCCTTTATTTTGCGCAAACCCCTCCCAATCGGTCCACTTGGATTACCTAGAGCCCACAATTATCTCGCAATGGATTCTTCCTATGTCTATGCACTAGCTCATATGTTCCCGGCAGACGCACCAAAATGTTGCACCTCCTAGTCCAAGGGAAAGTGCTTACACACACTGATGTTTTACCCAACTCTGCTGATACTAGGTCATGTTTGGTTTCCCCTAAGTCCACAATTTCACTCCAAAGTTTTGATGGAGGAGGCGAGAAAACGCATGCGCAATTGGATATCCACCTCCAGTGGTCACTTCCTGTAACCTCCCTTTCTTCACTCAACCCCCTCCTTGCGCGTCGGGTTCACCAGGTATGTTGTCGGGATCGTGGAAAGGAGGGAGAGAGCATAATCATTTCCTAGCAACATAACAACTTAGCTCATAATATTTTCCTAAACAATGCACTTGTTGAATAAGTGAACACTCAAGCTTGTAGCTGCGGCCGACACGATGATCATTTCATATCACGTATATAGATGACATCATATTCAAACAATATTCCTTTGTTTATCTATCAAATGATTAAATTTGGTGTACACTAAACTCTATAGAAATTTTGACTTACGCACTGCAAGTCATTTCGTTTGAATGATGTTTAAGTTTCTGTATGCTTCGGACGATTAACAAGAAGGATTCTTCTTGTACTTCTTCTCAAGCCGTGAGTTATTCAATGCCATGACTTCACTACCAAACGAGTATTTCCAAAGTTGTTGGCTAATCACGCTCCTACTATTTAGTAATGAACCTGCACAACAAAATACTTAACTGCTTTCAACTCCACAATTCAACTGTAGACTCATGTTCATGTATACATATGCATAGAAATGAACATGATTGACAGGATCGAAGCGGAACGAGAGAATTTCTATGCATCTCATAGCAGTCATATAATCCAGGCATTTATAGAATACGGAACAGTCATGATATACTCTTTTACAATTCGTTACGCACGTATAGCAATCTAGGTTTGCAAGTTTTGACATCTCAACCCAATTAAAAGTAGTAGCCTCGACATGATTAACTACTACAAGCAGCGATTCCTATTCAGACACACTATTTCAGTTAAGTAATTCACAAATAAAAGTCATCATATCATTTGAAATTTTAAAGTCAATCCGATGTTGCTTTTAATCCATTCTCATACACCCAGAAATTAACCTTATGTGCATGTTTTTAGCTTCATGCAGCATAACGCACGCAATACATATATTATCTGAGGAAGAAATTTAATTGACAACAAAGAGATGAGTAGTACGTCTCCACGCTCGTTGTGTTGCAGCACTAATCCCTTTTTGTAAGAGCAGATGAACAAAGAGCAGATTGAAGAAATAATAGCGCATCCTTTCGTATGAGCACATGAACAGAGAATAGATTAAAAAAAGTATAGCGCATTCTTTCGTATGAGAACATGAACAGAGAGCAGAATAAAGGGAATATAGTGTGCACTCTCTGACTTTGTATCATTAATACATTCATATCAAATCAGATGATTCAGAAATTAAAGAAAACCTGTACGCTCCGAACTCATGGTCTACCCGAATACATCTTTAGCTTTAACTCCTCCAGTTTGTTCGCCCACTCTATATCTCCACAATAGTTTCCTTCATGGTCCCTCTGTTGCAAAGGGCTTCTTTTGTTCTTGTTGCTGCTTCTTTCCTAGCATTTCCTCCCGATTAGAGAGAAGGAAAAACTATCATCTCGAAATTCCCTTCTCCCATTAGCTTCTCCGTTTCACTGGCATCTAAAATTCGTTTACTACTCTGTATTTGCAGCTATTTCCTCTCCATGCTTTAGCGTAGCACAGCTATAAATCCGTTCGCCTCCCATCCACCATTAATCTCTTTGCTCTCTCTGTTTACTTGCTGTTGTCTTCCCAAGCATCAGTTATTCTTCCGATGTTTGTCACTTCCAATTAGAGTTATGGGGTACAGAGATGCAAGCCTCCTTGGAGATGAACATCTTCGGACCATGGTTGGCTCAAAACATAGCTGATTCCGGATCACAGCAGCGACCTTGTTCCTGCCTCCTTATTCCCCTCTTAACAGAAGCTCATCATGCGAGCGCAATATCTTGGTGTCCACTGTCCTGATGCATTTTCCTAGTATAGTGGAGTAAATTGAGGCCTCGAAAGTCGCATTTTTGTCTTCTCCATCCCACCTGCAGTCGCCGACAATCTAAATGTCTTCCTCCTGCGTGATAATGGAGCACACCCCCCTTTTTCTGTGGCCACCGAAAAAACCCTCCCGCTCCTCCTTACGAGCCTTCCTTCCCCTCCAAAAAAAATGACTTCATGGCGCCTCCCTTTTTCTGTTCGTGGTGAAAAAACGAGAGGGAGAGAGAGTGAGATGACTTTCCTCCTCTCCTTTTTGATAAGGCCCTTATCCCCACACATTCAAAATGCGTTAAGTGTAGTTTGGCATGCGGCCCTGATCACATTTCTCCACATTCCGAAATAACACATGCAAGTTTTGGACGGTTGTTTGGTCCAGTCTGCACATTCTCAATCTTCCTCAAAACTAGGAGCGAATCACCCAATACTTTCCCAAAAACAACATGCTTGTTGTCTAACCAATCACACTTGGCACAAGTGATGAAAAACTGGCAACCATTTGTGTCAGGTCCACTGTTTGCCATGGAAAGCAGCCAAGGCTGGATCTGAACACACGCTGGCCCACTTCGCTGATAGATCATGCCTTCAATTACTAAAACCTGATGATGCAGCAATGGAACCCCCATATGTCTCTAATAATCCCCACAATCACCAATGAGCCGCCTTCCTTTGTGCACAACAGCTTGTATTAAAGACACGTCATCAGGCATCAGTAACTCCCTTCAAATGCACCGTAGGAGAGGCCCTACACACTCCAAATACTTCTCATCAATCGTCAATTCCACTCTTCAGATACTTGAAATCAAACGCATTTTCTTGCCAAATAGAACCACATTAGTGCATAAAAACCAACCATTTTCTGAGCTAACAGCAAGGCTATAGCTCTTGTTCTTCCTCTTCTGTCAGGTCATGGCCTATGTACGTGCATCTTTCTTCTCCTTCTTCGATGGCTACAACCACTTTCTTTGTGGTTTCTTTGTTATCATAGGCCTCCCCCGATTGCGCCTCTCGTTTAGGCATTCTAATCATGACTCTCCTATCATCTATCTCATACTTCTTAAAATTTTCCGGGACCTCAAACAAAGATTCTTCCTCTTCTGGTGTGACTTCTTTCTTCTTCCTTTTCTTTCCTTCTTCGTTAGGGGTTACATGTGTGGCTTGCCTTATATCATTTGTAAGCTCTCCGTGCCTCTGGGGTTGAAATTCTACTTCATAGAAGTATTCTTCATCTGATGCAAAAGGTGGGTCCATAATGATTGACTCTAGATCGGAGTCACTCGCATCCTCAAATGCATCAGGGCTAGGTTCGCATGCTTCTAACACTGCCTCTCCCATGATTGGCTCTATGGAGAAAACTAAAATGTCATAGCCATCCTCATCACAGTGGGGTGTCCATTGTTCCTCATTGATGGCTACATCCATTGTTGCTAAGATTTCTGCCCAGCCGTGGGGTTCAAATTCTTCGTCAGGAAAGACTACAGGCGCATAGGCTGGGTCTTGAATTGATCTATATGTTTCTTTTGCACCTATCTCTCTGGCTTCTTCTCTCTTCTCTTCTTCTACTGCTACTTTGCACATCCATAAGTGGGTGTCTTCATGCATCCATGAGGATCCTGACCCTATGGAATGCACCGATTCTGTATCATCTTTGGCTCTATGGATGGGATTCCATTGGATAGGAGGGACATCTCTATGAGAGTAATCTTTGAGATTCACTTTGGTCGTAACACCTAAGTGTTGCAGGTACAAAGAATTGGTTCCCCAATCCTGTACCACTTGCAACTGTTGCATAAAGGGTCTTCCCAAAATCATCTCATAGGCATGATTTTTGCTAAAATCACATATAGCAAATTTGTGCTTGAACTCAACACCACAGGTGGTGAGAGTTATTCCTTCTAACAACCCTTGGGGTCTCTCTATGTGACCATCGGCCATTTGCAATTTCATCCTTGTGGGCCTGAGTGCTGGCTTGCCCTAACGCTTCCATAGGGAAGTGGTAGCAATTGCAACACCTGCACCTGAGTCTAGAATGGCCTTGGTGGTGTATAGAAGGCCTTGGTGGTGTATCCTTGATGGGTGATAGGAAGATATGTGTTTCCCTCTTCGCCCTCACTCATGTCTCCGATCTTGTCCAATGGTATTTCTGGCACTGTTCTCTGGGATCCTACCTGGGAACGAGGTTTTTCTATCTCTGGTACTTGTTTGGCTACATGTTTCCATAGCTCTGGCCTTACTTTGAGTAGCTCTTCTAAGGTGAGGTTGCACTGTATTTTAGTGTTTTTCACTACCTCTTTGTTCCTAGGTATGACTGAGTCCTCATTTCGTACCATGACCGTGGGTGCTCTCATACAAGGAGACTTAGCTTCCCATGAGCCTGTGAAGTGGGGTAATTCTTATAGAGAGTTAGACTCAAAGTCTAATCTTTCCTGAGATTGGGTGCTTTCTTGCTCCTCATAAATGGATGGGATGTCTTGTGGGAATTGGTCATGTGCATCATCCACAAGTTCAATGGGAGGAGGGACTTCACTTTCTTTAGCCCATTTGTCTTCTTGAATCTCGCGTAGGAATTGGTGTGAACCGATTCATAGAAGATGGTGTGTCTGGCTCCGTAGAGTTAGGCACATAGGCTTCCTGGGCAGGAAGACCTACTCTTTCACTTGGCTTGTCCTTGTGTTGAGAGGCGGGTTCCTTTTCTGATTGTGCAATTACCTTTTCTATTCTTTCTAACAATCCATCAAAGTGCAACTGTGTCTTAGCTGAACTAGAGATGTTAAATAGGCGACTGGCTTCAAACATGGTCTGAGCCAATTCCACCATCTTAGCACAAATTTTGGTTCATTCTAGCTCTAGTTCTGCTCTAGGGTAACACTTTTCATGATCAGTTACGTTTGGCCCTTCTTGGATTCTGGCCTGATAGGCTTTAAGCATCATATTAAGGTCCTCGGGAGTGGGATCTGCTAGGATTGATCCTACTCTAGGCGGTGGTGGGATTAGGTGAGGCGGGTTGGATGGAGATGGGAATGGTGGAGGTGATGCAGGTGGGGCAGTGTGAGAGGGAGTTTGAGCTGTGAGTTCGGTTATCCTGGCTTTGGTTTCTCTTAGGCTTTCCTCAAGTTCACTCATTTTCTTTGCCCATTGTCTTTTCATTCTTTCACGACTATCTCTCCAAGCTCTAGTCCTCTTCTTGGTTATGCTCTCAGTTTCACTAGCCTCTAGGCTCTTTTCCTGGCCTACCCCTTGGTTTTGCTGCAAAGCTTGGGCTCTAGTGACCACTTGTATCGGTGCAGTGGAAGTGATACTTCCTGTGGAATCTAACATTAACCCAATAACGTTAATGGGAGTGATTTTTGGCATATTGCTGGGATTCTTTGGACAATCTCGTAAGAGATGCTCCTTTCCATACTCCTGGCAATAACCCTGGATCGTCACTGACTGGGGTTGTGTAGGTGGAGGCAAGGGACAATCACGAATGAGATGATCTCCCTGACATCTATAGCATGGTCCTCTAGGGAATGGGGGTCTTACTTGCCTAGGTTGAGGTCTAGAGTTGGGGTTTGTGTACATGACATTAGCATAATCTGGCTCCCAAATAGGTTCACTCGGTTCCTCACTGTAGTAGGACTCACCATGTTCAGGAGATTGCATGTAGTAGGCCTGAGGGCTATCAACATGTGTATCACTGGGGTCACTTTCTGATAGTAATGGGGTTACTGGCACTATGGCCCTATTCAGGTTTTCTTCTGCAGCTGCATACTTTACAGGGATCACGTTGGATGGAGCTGGAGGTTGTTGGGCTAACACAGGCTGAGGCCTTTGCTGGGCTTGATATTGTGGTTGGTAGGTTTGTTGGGGCCTAGCATACTGCTGTGGTGGATATTGGTTCTGATATCTTCCCTGTTGATATGGCTGAGGGTAGGTTTGCCTAACCGCTTGCTTATTGTATGGGCAGTCTTGTGCGGTGTGATTTGTGTATCTTCGTTCTATGGTGCAGTACTCGCTACTAGGATTTACTTGGGGTTGAGCCATAATGGGACATACATTTGCCATATGGTCACCACCGCAAGTATAGCATCTTTTTACCGGGGAAAACCTTGGGATTTGTTTGCTAGAGACACCTAGTTTTTGTGCCACTTTCTCAGCGAGTTCCTCAATTGATGTGGATTGCGTGGAAGAGAGGCTAGAGGCACTATCTGAATCTTTGTATATTTTGGAAAGCTCTAACTCCTCCCCTAGGTTATCCTCGATGTCAATGCACATGCGTACACACTCTTCTATAGTCCTAGGGTCCTTCAAATACACATATGACCTCAATTTGGTACTTAGCAATCCATCCAAGAATAAAGCCACTTGCTTAGCTGGTGTGGGTAGCTCCAAAACAGGGCATCTTTCTAAGTATTGCCTAAATCTTCTTCTTGCAAGTCTCACGGTTTCTTGAGGGGTTTGCTTGAAGCTGTGAATCAGCAAGGAAGTGTTATGTCTTATGCCACTTTTAGAGAATTCGATAATGAATGCCTCTAGAAGTTGGTCTATGCTCTTGAACTGCCTCTCGTTTAGTGGCTGAAACCATGTCAGGGCGGTGTTCCTAAGGGTTAGACCAAAGGCATTGTATTGCGTAAACAGATCTTCCACTTGTTCAGCTCTCAAGACTTGCCTAAACTCTGCCACATGATCATATGGATCTCGAGTGCCATCGAAGTAGTTCTTCATCGACTTAACTAGCTGGGTCGGTCTCAAAGTCCTCGTGTGCTCTCTAGGTCGTGGTAGGGGGAACTCATCCGCATTTCTTCGGTTCCGTGGGGCTCTATGTCCCTCAAGGTCCACTCTATTTGTTTCTGTTCTCGTTCTTCCTCTTCCCAAGGATTTGGCAAAGCTTACCTCAGGTCTGTCTCTCTTTATGTCTCTCTGAACTCCATGAGCATGGGACATTCCAGCTCCCGAGTGGCCAGAGGACACGTTAGAATTTGGTTGGGGAAAAATAAACTCAGCCATCCTAGTGTAAGCATGTCTATCATGTTCTGTAACCACAAAGATCCTTTCTGAAGCGTGATGTAGATAGGTCACTCTGCCTGGGCTATCTGGATCTTTAAACTCATAGATCATGATTGTTCCTATATCAATTGGCCGATCAGATTTATACCTCCAAAAGGCTTCGTCAGTCTCTCGGTTCAAAAGCAGATCTATGCTCTTGTTGTCCTGGGGAACCCACTCGGGATTGAGGATTCTAGTAAGAACAGATTTCCCTCGAGGGGTCCTGGGCTCCCCTCCTACGTTCCCTTGTTCTAGGTCATCTATGTCCGTCTCAGGGATCACATTCCCGAATTCATCTATCCTCTCTGGGTGACTAGTGACCACGTATATGGTTCCCTCTTTATCAAGGTATGCACCATTTTCAAACTTGACAGCAGGGTGCTCTAGCCCAATAGATTGGTCTGGGTTTTTGATTTGGACCACGGATCTTCCTAGGCCGTCCTCATAGATGCTAGCACCTAATCGGTTGGTCCTAAGGTATTCCAGCTGCGTCTTGTACGGGCCTTCTACCCTGTGCAAGTATGGCACTCCTGAACTTCCCGTAGGTCGGTCCATGCCTTGAGACATCTCTGATTCACTAGTCTCAGAGCTAGGATAGTATGAGTGGTGGCTCAACTGCTGGGCCCAAGACCTAGCAGTGTGGTTGACACTAGCCTCTGAAGACCTAAGACTTTGTCTATCTCTCCCTAGATGTCGCCCTGATCTAAGGTTCATAAGCCTAATTGAATAACCCAAATTTGCCCAAGTACAACCTCGTTGCTGAGTTCTTTTGTATCCGTTACTTGATTCTTTTTTAGTTGATTGCCGTGTTTATGCTCTTGTCAGAAATCACGTCGTCAAGAATATTTGAGTTAATTTTTGCACTGTAAATTGATCGTTCTACGTTAGATTCTTTCCTTTAAGGTTATCGCATCACGAAGAGATTATGTTTTATCTTGAACTTGAGTGCATAGGTAGTCTTCAACTTGATTGATGCCTATCGTTGCCCTGACTTACTCCTAGCACTAGTCGTTCTTAGCCTAAGCTAGGAATTGATAGAGGGTGTTGAGGATTTTCCAACCTTGAGTTTCTTTCCTTGTGTGGTTGCCCTGATGTGCCCAGGACGCATGTTCCCAAGCTTGCACTTACTCTTGCTTAGAATGCCCTCAAGTGCTCTTACTGGACCTGTAAAAGTCCCACGGTTAGCTCAAGACTTAGATTCAAATGACACAATAGACCACTTTCATGCATGTAACTCACAGACCAAATTATCCTTTGCCTTTATGGAAAACAATCCCAAGGATCCCTCAGTTTTCCTACCTCGGGGTATGGTCAACTTCAAAATACCCTATCTCATAATCCTGATATTAATTTTCACATAACCAGTGGAAGTTTTGGTTGTACTCCCCACGAGCTTTCCAAAAAAACAAGAATCACAGCAAACGGATTTCATATGAGAAAGTTATGTCAGTTCAGGCTTCAGGGATTAAAATAGGGTTCAAACAGGCTAACAGGCAAACGGGACTTCTCAAGTTATTTTCTTATGGCCTCCTTATGTGCTCTAGACTGAAATGTTCATGCCCAAAATTAGCCAAAATCTTCACATTACAAAACCCTAAAAAATAGTCGAAAATGGTTGTCAATTGCGATGGACAGGGCTGTCCGTCATGGCCTGTCAGTCGCGATGGACACGTGTCAATCACGATGGACAGGGGGTGTCGGTCGCGATGGACAGAGGGTATCCGTCGCGATGGACTCCTATCAGTCGCGATGGACAGCTGTCAGTCGCGACGGATTGAAATTTCGGGTTTTTTCCGTGTTTATGTGTTGATCGGGGCTCTATACGTCGCGATGGTCAAGATTCTCGTCGAAATGGGGTGTCAATCGCGATTTTTTTGTCGGTCACGATGGACAGGGATGTCGGTCGCGATGGACACGTGTCCCTCGGGCTCTGTCAGTCGCGATTGACTCGCTGTCTATCGCGATGGATAGTGTCAATCGTGATTGATGCTATCAATCGCGATGGATTGAAAAAATGCAAATTTTTCAAAAATTTTTGTGGATCTCTGATGTGCAAGGTCCCTAGTCTACTGTGGTGCACTCAGTTTTACCAAAAGATGAAGTTTTCTGTCAATCGCGATTGACAGAAACTTGCGACACAGAGACAGTTCTGCACATTTCCGTACCTGCGCAACGTGCTGGGGATGATGGGATAGCCAATACCTGCAAGCAAACTCAAGAAACATGCAAAAAATAGCACACAACAGTTCGCTCTCTCGCTCTCTCTCACAAGTGAAATGAGGGAAATGAAAGGAGGAAGGAGATATAGTCAAAAAACTGAATTTTTTGCGATGATGGAGATGGAGGTGGAAGATGATGATGATGATGATGATGAAGTAAGGACGAGAAAAATAAGGAAAAGTAAAGAAATTACCTACAACGCCAACGTCACAACTCTACGTCTTACCATCACACGCTCGTCCTCAAAGCTCGATCCCCGACAACGGCGCCAAAATTTGGTGTAGCTCAGTGATGAGTAGCACCTCCTTTAATGTCAATTCGGGAAGACGTGAGGATGGTATGATGACCTCAAGCAAGTGATGGCACAAGTGCGTGAGTGAGAAGCACACTGACATGCACACACATACACACACACGTGCACATACAACAAGACAAAGAGTGAGAAGCAATGGAGTTCTTAGATTACTTTCAAAAAGCTCATACAAGTTCAAATCAATTACAAGCTAACCTAAAAAATGAGCTCTCTAGCTCTATTTATAGTTTTTGACTAGGTTTTGGCCGTGTCCAGACCTAGTGTCTGGCCTAGTTAAAATTAGGTTCTCTACCCTATTTGGGGGGTCAAACAGAGTCTAAAAAATGTGAAAACTGACAGGTAGGTACTTCTAAAGCTCCTCAAGCTCAAGGACTCCTTGGATTGCACAAAATGGAGCTACAAAATTATGAAATGGTATTTACAATGATTGTTAGTGATGAGAATCACTATTGTAAAGATGTTGATTTGGAAAAATTTGAAGGGCCTATCTGCTAGATTTGTGTCGACTGCTCTGTCTACTTAATCCTTCACCTCGCTCTGACTCTCTCCGCTGGCTTCCTTGTCTAGTCAGTCCTTGGGTGCCCATACTGCTCTCAACAGCATATTTTGATGAGGTGTTTGAGAAGGTGTGCTCACATGAGTTTGAGGATTTCCTGCAGCAAACTTGTTAGCATTCTATGCTACTTTATAAGTATGTGATCTTTTCACACACGTATTTGACTTAGGATCTTCCTTAGCCTAAGTTCAGATGAGGGTTTGTTGACTATCAGTTTCACACTGATCCTTCCTCTTTCAGTCACTCATATTCACTCTTCTATAACCTATAAGGTCACACATCTCATGTATATTCAGATTACTGCCCATACATCTGAATATGTTTGTTACATTGTACATTCACTCATTCATCTATTTCTCATCACATAGAGTGGTTGAGAGTTTTGCTCCCGCATTGTACATTGAACATTGGTATATATGATACTATGAGTAAGTGATGGCTTACGTAACACCTTACACATGTTGTCTATTCTTTCTCTATCTTTATCTCATCATTTTTATGATTAAGTTGTGGTATGTTCATGTTTTGTCAATATGAAAGATTGCTGGAATTAATGTTGTACATGACTGGAACTATGGAACCATCGACCTATGACATGAGCCTGAAGGCCTACCTCACTTCCAACACACTGGGGGTCTCTCTTTTCACATTGGACAATTCTTAATCCAATCATGTATTTCTCTATCCATATTAGGCCAATGCACTCCTAAAGCTTTTAATGTTCGTTGTTTAGAATAGTGATTTCCTAGAAATCCTTCATGAGCTTGTTGCAACCAACTACTATGTTCATCATCCTTGACACAACAAGCTAGTACACCCTCTGTATCTTGTTTGTACATACGTCCTACCAATATTTGATAGTTTTGTGATCTTACAATTTCCCCTTTGTTCGTTCGCACATTCTTATTTGCGGGTCCGAATGTTAGGACAGGTACAAACTTATTTGCCCGTTTTGGAACAACTTCTAAATTGAACAGATAAGCATCAGGTAGTTCATCAGACACTCCTTGATGTGGCTCTGTTGAAGTGATGCAAGAAAGGTGATCTGCCATGAGGTGGGTTCTACCTTTCCTAACAACAAGTTCAAAATTGTATTCCATTAGTAAGAGGTACCATCTTACTAAGAATCTTGTATTGCAAGGTTTATTGACCAAATATAATAAAGCTTGATGATCAGTGAAAAACTTGAACTTGTTGGCCAATAGATAGTGTCTAAACTTCTTCATGGCATATACCATGCCTAAACCTTGTCTTTCAGTTGTTGTGTAGTTTTGTTCAACTTTGTTTAGTTATCTACTTGCATATGCTATGGGCAAATCTAAATTTCCTTCACCTGTGGGTTGTGTTAGCACACATCCTATTGCATGATTGGATGCATCTATATGGACATGGAATGGTTTATCTAATCAGGAGTGGTCAATATTGGTGCTGTGCATAAATGTCACTTTAGCTCATTGAAGGAATTTTCACATTCTTCATTCCACTCAAAATTTTTCAACAAGGAATAAAGAGGTTTAGCTATGATCGCATACATGTGGATAAACCTACGGTAATATCCACAATGGCCAATAAAGGCTTGGACCTCCTTAAGATTCCTTGGTCTTGGCAACTCTGCCATGGTTGTTACTTTGTTCTCATCTGTTGATATTCTGTTCTTAGAAACAATATGACCTAAGATCTTACCTTGACGTACCATGAATACACACTTTTTTGGGTTCAGACAAACTCGATATTCTCTACACTTGTTGAAGATCTGTCTGAGCTCGGGGATATGGCATCTTCTTTCTTGGGAATGAGCACATAGATTGTCCACATATACTTCTAAGCTTTTTCACAAGAACTCTTTTAAGACATGACACATGAGCCTTTGGAATGTTGCAAGTGCATTGGTGAGCCCGAATGGCATGAAACAAAATGCAAAGATTCCCCATTCTGTGGCAAAGGCCATTTTGTGTTGATCTTCTGGGGTGATGGCTACTTGGTTGTAACCTAAAAATCCATCAAGGAAGCTATAAACTTCCTTGCCTACAACATGCTCCAATAAATGTTTAGTGATTGGAAGCAGATAACTATCTTTGATTGTGGCTGCATTAACTTTTTTAAGGTTAATATGCACTCACAATTTCCCATTCTTCTTGGGCACCACTACAATGGGGGACACCCATTCAGTATGCTCAATCTCATAGATAAATCCATCTTCAGTAAATCTGTCAATTTCTTCTTTTATTTTGGTTGCATAGGTGTCATTATATGTGTAGGGTTTTTGTTTGGTGGCCTTGGCGTCAGCTATCATGGGGATCATATGAGAGAAAATTTTTGGATCTACTCCTTTCAAGTCTCTATAGTGCCATGCAAACACATCCATATATTCCCTTAATAAAGGTACAATCTCTACTTCTTCTTCTGCACTTAGGGCTTCTCCTCTGATGGCCTCTCTCTCATGCATTCATACCAAAATTTTTCGGTCTTCATACTTCTTGAAATTTTCAGGCACCTTGAACAATGATTCTTCCTCTTCTTGTTTCACAACTTTTCCTTTCTTTTTCTTTTGACTACCTTCACTTCCTTCCTTTGAATCTACCGTTTTAATGCTTGTGAGAGGTTCTTCTTCTTTTTGGGTAAATACTCCTACACTTTCTAGATAGTGTTGCTCTGAGTCAAAGTAAGTATCCATCATAATGGACTCTAGATCATCGTCGTTCTCTTCTTCTTCTATGACATAACTAGGCTCACACTCTTCTAGCACGGGATCACACATGAACACAGAGATATCATAACCCTCCTCATCACAATGAGGTGTCCACTATTCTTCATTGACAGCAATGTCCATGGTGGCTAAGATTTCTACCTAACCATGAGGCTCGGATTCCTCCTCAATAAAGATCATCGGTGTGTAGGCTAGGTCTCTAACTAGTTTGTCTCCTAGAGGGTTCCTTCTTCTCTCACTTTTAGGTACCTTTCCTCTTCCTCTACCACCTTGCACATCCACAAGCGAGTATCTTCATGCATCCAAGATGGATTAGAAGAACTTCCAGAATGCACAGAGATTGAATCTCCTTGCACCTTGTGGATAGGATTCCACGGTAGGGGTGGTACATTTGTGAAGATGTAATCTTTTAGATTTACTTTGGTGGTGACCCCTTAGTGTTGCAAGTACAAGGAGTTGGTTCCCCAATCTTGTACTATTTGCATTTGGCATAGGAAGGGTCTTCCTAGGATCATTTCATAGAAATTATTTTTGCCAAAGTCACATATAGCAAAAGTGTGTTCAAACTCTACACCACAAGTAGCTAGAGTTATCCCTTCAAGAAATCCTAGAGGTCTTTCAATATGTCCATCAACCATTTGAAGCTTCATTGTAGTTGGTGTTAATGCGGGTTTACCCCATTGCTTCCACAAGGAGGTGGTAGCAACTGCAACACCAACACCTGAGTCTAAGATGGCTTTGGTTGTGTAACCTTGGTAGGTGATTGGAAGATAACTATTACCTTCTTCACCTTCACTCATGTCTCCAATTTTGTCTAGAGGTATCTTTGGTACTTTCTACTTAGGGCCTGCTTTTGAAATATTGGAACCAAGTTCTAGAACTTGATTCACCACATGTTTCCATAACTCACGTTTTACTTTTAGAAGCTCTTCTAATGTGAGATGACACTGAACCTTAGTGTTCTTCACGACTTCAGGGTTTCTTGGAACCACTAAGTCTTCATTTCTTATCAATATTGTGCGAGCTATGATATGAAGTGATTCAGATTCTCGTGGGCCTGTGAATTGTGGCAACTCTTGTAAAGAATTAGATTCAAAAACTAATCTTTCATCTTCTTGTTGCTCTACTTGATGTCCATAAATAGATGGAATGTCTTGGGGAAATTGATTGGAGGGGGATTACCCTTCTCCTTGGCCCATTTTTGTTCTTGTATTTCTCGCAAGAACTCTTGAGAGTACTCCTGAATTCAAAGAGGTGTTCCATCATCCATGGAATCAAGAACAAAAAATTTTGTTGGTGGTGAATTTTCTCTTTCAACAACTGGTTGATCCTATGGAGGTAAAGAGACCTAAGGCTTGTGTACCAACTGCTTTATTCTTTCTAATAAGCCCTGGAAATGCGAACCCGGTTTGATAGCATTTGTCTGATTGAACAATTGACTAGTCTCTAGCATAGCCTAAGCTACTTCTACCATTTTCATGCACATTTTGGTCTGTTCAATCTCTAAATCTGCTATGAGATAACTCTTATCTAGGTTTGCAGTTGTTGGCCCTACTTGAAGTCGAGCTTGGTAGGCCTTGAACATCATGTCCAAGCCTTTTGGGGTTAGATCTACAAGAACAGACCTTGGTTGTGGTCTATTTACAATGGGTGGTGGGGTGGGATGAGGTGGTGAGGATGGAGTTTCGGCATGCAAGGGGTCTTGAGAGGCAATATCTGCTATTTTTGTTTTTGCATCTTTCAAGCTTTCTTCTAGTTCTGATTACTTTCTAGCCCACTTACGATTGACCTTCTCTCTAGTATCCTTCCATGTTCTTGTTTTTCTCTTACTCGACTCTCTTGACTCACTTGACTCTGATTGTTCAGCTGGTTTAGCCTATTGTAAAGCTTGTGCCCTAGTAATTGCCTGAATAGGAGCCATGTTAACACTACTTGAACTTGAATCCACCACTAAGCCTACCGCATTAATCGGTGTAACCTTGGGTGCACTAGAGGGGTTCCTTGGACAATCTCTAGGGAGCAGATAAATGGGGACATTCATGAATGAAATGGTCACCTTGACATTTAAAACATAGTCCCTAGGGGCTTGTGGTCTTACTTGTCTCGCTTGGGGCATGGGGTTAGGATTCGTATACATGATATTGGAGTATTCTAGCTCCCAATTTGTTTCCATAGGTGATGCCTCATAATGATATGGATAAGTCTCACTATGCTCAGGTGACTATGTGTAATAAGCTTGTGGACTATCTTCATAGGAGTAGTCAAAACTCTGAGGATGAGGGTCATTTTCTAAGACCAAAGGGCTTATCGGCACCAATTCTCTATTAGGGTTTTCTTCTACCACTGCGTACTTAACTGGGATTACATTAGTAAGAGGTGGCGGTTGGTTTCCTAGGACCGGTTGTGGCCTATATGGTGCCTGATATTGCTGTTGGTATTGAGGTTGATATTGTTGTTGTGGCCTATAATATGGCTATTGGTGTTGGTTCTAATACCTACCTTGTTGGTAAGGTTGTTAATAAGTATGTCAAACAACCTACCTATTGTAGGGACATTCCTGAGTCGTATGGTTCATGTATTTTCTCTCAATAGTGCAATATGAAGCATTCAATTCTTTCATGTTATGGTTTTGCATTGGGCATACATTAGCCATGTGGTCTCCTTCATAGTTGTAACATCACTTCAATGAGGAGTCCCTTGGTGTTTGTATATTTTGAACTCCTAGCTTCTTGGCAACCTGCTCTACTATCTCATCTATCTCACTAGAGGTTCTCGAGGTATGACTAGTAGAACTGTCAGAATCCCTATAGAGTTTGGACAATTCTAACTCCTCACCCAAATTGTCTTCTATATCAATGCACATCCGCACACACTCTTCTATGGATCTAGGCTCTTTCAAGTACACATGATCTTAACTTTGTGCTTAGTAATCCATCTAAAAATAATTCCACTTGTTTGGCCGGTGTGGGCAACTCTGGAATAGGGCATCTTTCTAAGTAGTGCCTGAACTGTCTTCCTGCAAGTCACACTGTTTCTTGGGGTGTCTGCCTGAAGCTGTGGATCAAGGATGATGTATTATGCCTGATGCCACTCTCAAAAAGTTTTGCAATGAATTTGTCTAGCAGTTGACCTATATCTTGATAGTTAAGACTATACAGGGGTTGAAACTAGGTAGTGCCCTTAAGAGTCAAACCAAATGCCTCGAACTAGGTGAACAAATCCTCAAATTGTTCAACTCTTAACACTTGTTTGAACTCGGCCACATGATCATAAGGATCTCTTGTCCCATCAAAATAGTTCTTCATTTCCTTGACCACTTGAGAGGGTCTAAGGGTTCTTGGGTGCTATCGGGGTCTATGTAGTGGAAAGTAATGTTCATCTCTTTGAGGCCTATGTGCTCCATGTCTCTCTCTTTCAGGTATTTCACCCTCTCTCTATCTGTCTCTCTGTCTGTCTATACGTCTGTCTGTCTAACTGTCTATCTGACTGTCTGTCTATTTGTCTGTCTGTCTGCTTGCCTGTCTATCTGTCTGTCTGTCTGTCTGTCTGTCTGTCTGTCTGTCTGTCTTTCTGTCTGTTTGTCTGTCTGTTTGTCTGTCTGTCTATCTGTCTGTCTGTCTGTCTGTCTATCTGTCTGTCTGTCTGTGTCTCTATCTGTCTATTTGTCTGTCTGTCTGTCTGTCTGTCTCTCTCTCTCTCTCTCTTTGTCTATCTCTCTGTCTGTCTGTCTGTCTCTCTATCTCTCTGTCTATCTATCTATCTATCTATCTATCTATCTATCTATCTATCTATCTATCTATCTATCTATCTATCTATCTATCTATCTATCTATCTATCTATCTATCTATCTATCTATCTATCTATCTATCTATCTATCCATCTATCTATCTATTAGTCGGCCGCCGGATTGGAAGTTGTAAAACTGAATCTTTTGTTCGCACGCGCGAAAATTTGTTACACTGACAGTTGTAAAAAGCAATGAAAAGAGATGCTCAGTGACGATTCGTGGAATCACCAAACTGTCCATCTAGGTGATTGTCTGAGCGTTGCTGTAGCATTGTTTATCTAATTTCTGAGTACTCTGAGTATAGTGTGCATATCCCTTTTTGTTGTCTATCGATCTCTATTGCGATTGTGAGTTTCATTTACATACGGTAGATCGTTGTACTGTTGTCTGAGTAAGTCGTTTGCGAGTCTCTATTGGGATTGTTGTGTTAGTTCACGTATCGTGTTGTTATTCTTTCTTGAAATGGTCTGCCAGTGTTTGGTGGAGTCTGTGTAGCTATGGTAGCTTTTCTGGTATTCGGGTTTGTATTGTGTTGTCTTCAATATTGAGGTCTATGTTCGTATGGCAAAGATTAAGCTACGGTAAGAGCCGTCCTAAGTTGCGTACTGAATCTTCAAGCACTGTGTGTCTGTAATTGTTGACTCCTTCTGTGTCTTTGGTTGAGTTTGACTATGAGCACTGTTCGGTGAAGGTTGAACTACTGCTATTGTTCCTAATGTTATTGCAATGTGTATTCGGAAAAGGGTCCGAGGTAACTCGGTATCATGATACTAATCGTCTCGTACAGTGTGTTCGGCAAACCTTGGAAGAATTAGAATAACGAACGGTAAAGATTGAGAAGGGTATACCAATTCATGATAGAAGTCTTGAATATTAGTTTATTGTGGTGTGAAGTCATTTTGGGAAACAAGCATAGGGCCTCTATTTTTACAGACCCCTTCCACTCCCAAGAACCCAAGAACCCAACAATGTTTAAACGCACTTCTGACAGTTAGAACACAACGTTTAACACTGGCGCCGTCTGTGGGAAGGTGGCAACAGATCAGGTTGTTGCAAATCAGTTATGGAAACGTGACTGTAAATTGTAAATCGACAGTAATAGTACGCGATTAGTACCAAAAGATGATACATGCCGGTTACTCGATCCGGTGAAACGTATCCAAAGAACCACCAGCCTGGGGTACCTAATTTGCTAAGGACGCCTCCAGGAGGTAAAAGCGCAGATAGGTCTAACCCAGTTGTCAAGAAAGTAAAGAACGTTAGTAAGGATTCCAGTCATATTCCGGTGGAACGAACTAAATCTCTGGCAGATTCCAGTGTGATTTCGTCACAATCTGTCGAAGATATAGTAACTCCAGAATCTAATAGGATGCAGTATGAAGTTAATTTAACATCATTGAGTAAAGATTCGAAGTTGTTTACGAATAGAAACGTCTTAGTCAAAGAAATCAGCAAGGGAGAAAAAGCACCCTGTATTGGTGAAAAATCGACACATTCCAGTGATATTTTGGTACCAGTTGCTGAAAGATCACAGTTTTTCGGCAGCGGTTTACCATTTTTTGGTGAATCATCAGTCCAGTCACCGCTATTGGGAGTAAGCTTTCCTACATTTGACATCAAGAAGGAAGGTATCTTGTTCAAAACCGAGATTCGAAACATACTGAACAAGATTATCGACCCGGAAAGTGCACAGGCTGACGATACAGATTCCGACGATTCAGATATTCAGCCTCGGGGTACAGAAGATAGTCACAATACAACCATCAGCGCCATGAACGGGCAACAACAACAACAACAACAACAACCATGCCCACCAAGGCCGACTCCAACCGGAGTAACGTACACTAAATTCGGTGGATTTCTAGGAGATGACACAGATGCTCATGTACGCACATTTGAGATAAGTTACGCAATGCTCAACCATCCACCCGATCCGGCGTATAAGGCTATTGTCTTCCAGTCTACATTGGTTAATGAAGCAGCCAGATGGCTTACATAATATGATGTTAACCATTTTGGCACCTATGAAGTAGTAAGGGATGCATTTTTGCAAAGATTCAGGCTAAAGAAGAATCCAGCCGAAAGTTTCGATTACCTGCAAAACAATAGACAGAAAATAAATCAAACAGTGCAGGAATATGCCACTCTATTCAGAACCCATTTGAGGCAATTACCACCAGCACATGCCAACCTACCGGATGACGTTATCACTCAATGGTTTATCAATGGATTGACTCCGCAACTTAAACAGATTATGATCATACGCTGTGTAGGAGCTATGACGCTAGATGCAGTGATTGCAATGGCTTTGTAGCTGGAAAACAAGGTTGGAGGATTTATAGAAGACTTGGAATGGTTAAAGGCAAATAAAAATGTTGCAGAAGACCCGACTAGACAAATGTTCTGCACCACATGCAAGAATTCAAGGCACACTAGTGCCACTTATGCACTTAATCAGTTGTTTTGTGCTATCTGCAACACATAAATGTTCTGCATCACATGCAAGAATTCAAGGCACACTAGTGCCACTTATGCACTTAATCAGTTGTTTTGTGCTATAGCTCTAGTCTCTCTCTCTCTCTCACATACATACATACATGCATAAACACACATACTCTCCATCCAGTAGGACTTGTACGGAATGTACCAATAAGTTTGCAGGGAACCACATTTAAGATGACCTTTGTCGTCCTAGAATTACCGGAATCCACCCTTGATTATAATCTTCTTTTTGGCCGTCCTTGGCTGAAGCAAGCTAAGGTCAGACAAGATTGGTCTGCACAGGATACGTGATCCTATGTCGACCGGAACCTGAGAGATCTGCCCTTCAGTTCTTAGTAGCTATCCTGAACCTACAGAAACGTACTTATGGAATATCGCGTCCATTCTACTCCGCCATTGATTTAGCTGCTAGAGAACCAATAAATTTTGCATCCTACTTCTTCCACCGCACTCACAAGGAATGCGTTTCAATAATTAAACAGGTAAACAAAGGAGGAATGCCAAGGTCCAGATTGCTGCACATTATTTCTTTCCTTTTTCCGACCATTCTTGCAGCACAACCACCACCCAGAGGCCCGGTCCTGCGCCATGAAGATTCTGTGCAATTATTCGAGGACGATGAAGAAGACGAAGAAGAACTCAATCAACTCTTCTACCGCAAAAGAATTAGAATCAGTTCCTCTGAAAGTGAAGCCCAGGGGTAAGCCGAAAAAAACAAAGAAGATGACAAAGATGAAGAAAAACAGGACGAAGAAACCTTCCACGACACCGCAACGTCTATGCAGCACAAATCATCAGCACAATCTTCATCAGAAGGACAGCAAGAATAGGAGGATCACACCGAATCCAACACAAGCTCGTCACAAGAGACATCACAGCAACAATCAGAGCAGGAAAACCAAAGAAATGAAGAACAGATCGTTAAAGAAGTTTTCGACGAACTTCTGAAAGCAGTTGAGTCCACAGCTGCCAACATTGCACAACAAACAACAGAACATGTAATAGAACCTAACCCTGTCCTGCCCACTCCACCACCGGAACCTCCGCTCAACCCCATCCTTCCTATTCCACCTAATGAACACGACGAACTCATAGCTTCTTCATCTTCATCACCTAACTACTCTCCACCGAACTCCCAGCAACTCCTCACCACATCCTCTTCCCAACCTTGTCCCCCTCCTCCACTCACGTCCATCCCCGTATTCTTTGAGTTAGCGTCAATGGGTCAAGTACTAATCAATTTATCACAACAACTCCCTGCGCAAATGAAGCAAGTAACAGAGAATATTTGCAATGAATTCCAACATAAAGTAGATCTACTGGAGGCCGACATTAGCCCCCTACAGGAAGAATTACTAGTAGCCAAAGCCGAAAACCAATCTCTACAAGAACAGCTGAAGGAATTATAGGCCAGAATTGCCGAACAGGAAATGGTTACCAGACAGAGAGATGCGGCGGTGGCTGAGCTCACAAAGAAAGAGGAATCATTATAGAATGCAAATGCCAAAATCAGT
>MU260092.1:230000-247500 GCA_020310875.1 Ceratopteris richardii | reverse complement strand
TTTCACACTTGAAATTAGGTCTTTTTCTCTAATTTTCTAAAAAATGCTATCTAAGAGTTTCTAAAAATTCTACAAAAATTACATGAGATCCTCAACCACATAAGGAAGACTCTTCCTTATTTTTACAATCATTGCATAAATATTTTACAAGTTTTTTTGACTTTTTACTAATTTTTTACATCAAAAATGCTCTTCAAAAATACACCTTCCAACATCCTTCCCCTCCTAAGCCTTTCGGCTCCTGACGAAAGATTTTCTTATGTGAGCTCAGCTTTATTTCTTCTTCCTTTGATACACTTGTGACACCAAGTCATGGCTCTTCCTTTCTGTGACATTCAAATTATTGACCATTTCAAATAAAGCTTTCCTCCATTGTACTGCAGCTTCAGGCTTATCTATGACATCCTTCTTCAAATATTCTGTGTAAGCAACTTCATAAGCAGTAAGTCTTGCTTTTGTAACAACTGATAGGTTTCCAAAAATCTCTGACTCCCTCTCAAAAAACCCATAATCAAAAGCATCCTCAAAAATCTGTAAGTAATGGCTACCCAAAAATATAATTCTGCTGTAGTAGGCCATTAAGCAGATCCTGTCTGGTGTCTCACTCAAATCAAACAAAAGAGCATCTGTTGGTGAATTAAAGCCTATGTAGTTCAAAATTTTGATATCTGTATCAGTGTAGGTCTCGATACAGGCTAGAATCAATCTCATTATTCTGACAAGTAATATACAGGCTGGATCATTAACATCTTTATATGTCGTTAAAACTGACTCAGCAGTATTCACCATGTAATTTTTTGTAGGCCAAGTGCCTGCCTTTGGACCTGCTATTTTTGGAAAATTCAGCCATTTTGCTGGAATCTGCCCTGTTTTCCTCCTTTCCCAAAAAACAGTCCATTCTCTTCTTCTAGCAACTGGACAATAGGCTGGGTTGATCTTTAAATTCAAAGGTGCCTCTTTCCAAATTTTCCTGCATTCCTTATTGGCATCCAACCACTTATTTCTCCATTTAGGATTTGCTCTTTCAAATAACTCCTTCGTGACATTAATATCTTCTTCATACTCAAGGTATTTGTTCGGAGATAGCCCTACTCTGGCTAATTGATAATTCTTTATACTCTCCAAAATCATACAGAAAGGTATTCCCAATCCATCTGCAGCCCAATGATGCTGATCTGGATTAATGCCTTTATTCAGAGCAAAGGTAACTATTTGATCTTCATACTCATCATGCATTTTTCTGATAAAATCCATTCTTGACTCTCTATTGGTCAATAATTTCTGTACAAAATCTTCAGAATATTCTTCCTCTGTTTCTTTGGCTGCTGATTCCTTGTTCTCTTGTTCCCTGTCAAAATTCCCTGTTTCATATTCCCTGTTGTCTGTATCTTCTGCCTGTACTTGATCTTGAATTTCTTCTGGAACTTTTGATTTCTCCAACTGTTTCTGTAATTCTTCTATAGTCATTATTGAACTTTTGTTCTGAGCTGCCCATAACTCCTTTTCCTTCCTCCACTCATTTCTTTCTTCCTCCATCTTTGCTTGCCATTCACTTCTTTCCTTCTCTACCTCCATATGTAATTGATGATATCCTCTCATTGATGTGGCAGCATGAGTGTTTGCCTGTTTCTCCATTTCCTTGGCCTCTTTTAATTCTATTTGAAGTCTTTGAATTTCTTTATGCAGCTCTTCCTTTTCTTCCTCTTTCAATTGAACAGATTTACTTCCACCTTGTAATTGACCTTCTTCTAACAACACTTTATTAATCTCTTCATGTGCTCTAGTCAGAATTTGATAAGATGTTTGTAAAGTTCTGTATCTTCCTCCTATGGTTTTTAATTCCATATCCATTTTGGCATTCTGTTCTGATAACTTTACACTCTTTTCTTCCAAATATTGGATCCTGTTCTGCTTCTGAACCTCAGCTTCTTCCAAAGCAATGATTCTATTGAGATATTCTTCATTCCTTTCCTTTATCAACCTTAATTGCTCTGTCATCTGCTCTTTTTCTTTCTTGTGTTCTTTGATAATTAAACTGCCTTTTTCAAATTCTGATTCAGCCACCATTCCTGATATGATCATATTTCTGCTAGATGGTCTGAATTGTTCAATGTTGCTCATAATCATTTGACAAGCTGATCTTATATTTTTGGGTATTCTTTCCAACCCTACTTCCATTTCTGTCTGTCTAACTTCAATTTGCTTATCTTCTTTATCCACATCATCTTCTTCTGCTGCTGTTTCATCTTCTATGTCCTGCATGTCTTGTTCTTCATCACTGTGATCATAGTTCTCTGTATCCTGATTGTTATCGTCCTCTTCATAAACTAGTGCTCTGTCATTTGCACTCTTCTACTCTGAAAAATCTGAAGCTTTCTTCTTTTCTAATGGCTTCTTGTCTTCCAATACTTGTTGCTTCTCTGTGAAGAGCTGGTCTCCCTTAATTAGTATCTCCTTCTCTTGTGTTAGGGTTTCCTGACTATTATTTGAGTCCTTTTCAACAAGAATTTGTTGAACTTTCCTGAGTTGGTCTTCCTGTTCCTGCTTTTCCTGAACTTCAATTGATTCAATTTCTTTTGTACCAGCAACCTGGTCATTACTTTTCTCTTTTATGCATTCCTGATCTTGCTCCTCAATGTCCATAAAATCTACTTCCACCTCCTGTTTTTGATCATTCTTAGATGTAAATTCCTCACTGCTTTTTATATCCTGCAGCACATCCTTTATACTTTGAACAATTCCTTCCTCTATTACTTGTCCCAAAACCTCTTGAGTATTCTTTTCTGATTCTAACTCCTTGCTTTCCTGTTCTTTGGATGCATCCTTCTGCGGATCATTTGAACTGCCGAATACTCTCCTTGCTAGTTCCTCCAAACTTGCAGTCAACCTTGCATTTAATTTGAACTGTGTCTGTGATGGGTTGGTCCATATTGAATTTTTGTCAACATTCATTATTCCAGAACTATCTTCATTTCTCTTCTGGTCTTCCTCTTCTGTCATCCTTGCCTTTCCTTTTAACTGCCTCCTTTTTTCTTCATCACTCATCTGTGGAACTATTTCCTCCTGTGTCTGCTTCTCTTGAGGTTTCTTACTTGAATCCTCAGGTGTTTTCACTTTTTCCACAGCCTGTGCAGCTATATTGGGAGTGTTGGGTATTGACAGATTTAAACTTTTTAGCAAAAAACTCTCAATGTCGCTATCTGAATCAGATGAGAATCGTGAAGATCCTCCCACTTCTTGTTCTATAGGCTTTGTCACTTCCATCTCTGAGGTTAGCTTTTGTGTTTCTTTGGTAATTACTTGTCTCATTTCTTTTATCACAGGTTCATCTGCCATCTTTCCTTTCCCTTTCTTTATCATCTTCTTCTTTTGAACAGGTTTCCTTGGCATCTTCTTTTTCACTATCACCGTAGTTCTGGCCTCTCGAGGTCCTTGCAACTCCTTGAAGTATGCCAGCAATTCTACCTCCTTCTTTACAAATATCTCTTCAGTTTCTGCTGCCATCATTTCTTCATGCAATGCTTCATAGTGCTCCACCTCTTCTTGGATCCAATCGGTAGCTTTACATGAAAAATCTTCCAACATTTTTTGATATTGTGCCTCGTATATGGCTCTTTTGCTGTTTCCTTGAGTGAGATAAGTGTAAAGCTGTTCTTTGCTTGTCTGCGGAGGATGAGGTTCACTGGAGGATTGCACCTTTTTCTGTGCTGCCACCTGTTCCTCTCTTGTTTCTTCCGCCTGTTCTAACTCTACTTTTCTGGGGTCCAACTTTCTTTTCTTTACTGGAATCACTTCCTCAGATATTACTTTTCTCTTCATTCCTGTTCCCCTCATGCGAGTTTGTCCTTCTGATTCTCTTCCAAGTGCCTTCTTTGGGGGGCTTTTGATTCCTGACATCAAATTTCTGAAGTACTGTGCCTCAGGAGCTAACTTTAACTGTTCTTCCATACCTAGAACATGATAAATGATTTTTGTCAAAAACTGGGCTCCATTCATGAATTTCTTCTGCTCCCAGTGCTTTGCTGCTTCCTTCAGCTGTTCATGGATGTAAGGTGAGACATCCATCACCCCAAATGGCTTGGTTCTATCTTTGTTATTGAACATTAATAGAGTTACTGACTTATGAGGCATGGTATACCTTGGTAATTTCGGAAAACAAAAGAACTGCAAGAACATTCTTATAGCATATTCTTCATTTTCTTTTCCCTTGAAGTCAGTGAACTTTACATACCCTGTGTAAGTCTCCTTATTTTTCTTGACAAAACTTTGGTCCAGTTTAGTGCCCATTGGATAGAACTGTAAGGCGGCTCTAATATGTTCTGCTTTGATGACTATCCCTGCCTCCTGATTGTCTTTATTCTTCACTTTACATCTGAAGTAGGCATCATTGCCTTTTCCCACTTCCTCCAAAGTTCCCATCACTTGTGCTACTCTTTCAAAGTCAATAAAGAAAATAGGTTCTTCTAAGAGCTTGTGCAATCCCACAGCTTTCCATCTTTTGAGGTTGACAGAAGTTTTCTGAAACCTGTAAAATTCTTGGCACAGCATGGTGTACTTATATCCTCCCACTGCTACTGTGAAGATATGCTGTCCTATCACTCCCAGAATTTCTTTAAGTTCTTTTGCTATTTTTTCAGCTTTTGGGATTTCTTGGTCTTCATCGGATTCTAAGTTCACTTGTTCTTCAGCTGCATCACTGTCCAAAAACCAGTGTCCTCTGGACAAAGTCACTGAATCAGCTTTGAAGTCATGGATTGCCAACTCCTTTGTATTCACCATCCTGTATTTATATATAACAGAAAAGAAAATACTCCACCCACATGAGTCACAAGATTTCCTAAGAAAATACTATATTATTCTGGAATGTTACTGACATATATAAAAAATAAGAAAGACAAGTTCCCAGCAATTTTTGCTTTTTTTTTCAAGAAACTCAATTTTAAGTGAGCAACACAGGTGTAGCAAGACATCTAATGTGCTCTCTCCAATTGTCACTTCCTTACTCAAAAAACAATTCCTGAATTAAAAAGATGATGCTAGAAAAGATGATTAATGAAGATACTTGAAAAAGTAGTGGTAAAAAAGAAAAAATGATCACAAAAAATAAAAAATCAATAAGACAAAACAACTTTTTTCCATAATAAGTTACTCTTTCCCTCCCTATATCTTGCTTTGTGTTCTTTTATTTTTAGAAAGAAAATCAAGAAAATAAAATATATTTTTCTGTTTTTTTTTTTTTTTTTTTTTTTTTTTTTTTTGTTTTTGGCCTTCTTTCCTTCCCCTCCTAATTTTCTTCTAAGGGGAAAGAAGGAATTATTTTTTTGTCCTTTTCAAAATTCCAAAAATAGGTCCATCGTGGATTATGCCTCTTCCATTGATCTAATTCCGATTTTTTCACCCAGTAATGTTTTACTCCAATTGTGCTTCTGTTATGGAAATATCCACGCTCTGTGGATGAACATTTTGTGACATTTTTTGGCTTCCATATCCATTTTGTTTTAATTTCCTGTTTTGGTGAGCCATAACTCTGCATGACCTGTTTCCATATTCTTTTTGTTCTGTTTTGTTGATATTGCAACTTTGGCAATAATAGTTTATTCTGTTTTGTCTCCTCATCCACCTTTTCCTCTTCAGTCTTTTGCTGATCTTGAGTGTATGAAGCTTGATCACTTTGTATTGTCAAAATATTCCTGTCCTCCATTGAGAAAGCAAATCCTTCGAGATGTGGGTCATGAACATCCATATGAACTACCTGCTCTTCATTACTCAGAAAGAACATTAAAAACTTTTTGTCCTTGATGGTCAAATTAAGCTTCATTTTTTCAAAATTTAAGATGACTTTACCTTGTTTGAGCCATGGTTGCCCTAAAATCAGCTTTTCAGTCATTAAATGGTCTGGCCACTCTTCACAATCTATCTCCATATATTCATTATTAAATTTAACTTTAACAGAAAGTGAAGATATGCTTTGAATTCTTTTCCCTCCCAGAGTTTTGATCAGAATTCTGCTTTCAGCTCTCTTAAGATTAAACTTATTGATCAAGGCTGAGCTAATTAGATTCACTTGAGCTCCCGAATCTATCAAAACCCTTATGTTTTCATTCTGGTAATTCATCATAATCAAAGGCAAATGTTCTTTTTGCTTTAGAGTGTTTTCACATAAGCACACTTGTTTCAATTTTCTAATTCTCTCTTTGGCTTCCAGTTGAGCCTCCTTTCTAATACTTTCTTCTTCTTTTTTCCTAATTTGGGCCTTTTGCAACCTTCTCCATTCCTCAGTAGTTAATGGGCACTCATACCTCTTCACTCTACATCCACTTATGAAATTTGGCATGATTTCCCCATCAATATTGGCTAACTGAATAGCTCCACTTTTGCTTATCTGATGTATGATATATGGCCCATGACCTTTTTTCTGAAACTTTTTCTGATGTTCTTTGATTGTGTAAGCTAAGACCAGGTCTCCTTCTTGTAGATCTTTGTCTTTTATGTGAACATCATGATAAGCTTTTTGTCTTTTCTTGTTTGTGTATATACTCATCACTGCTTGGAGTCTCGATGCTCCCAGTTTTTCTAAGTCTATGACTCTCTCAGATAATTCATGTCCTGTCCAATTGTATTGGCTACCCACCTTCAGTGTTGGAATAAGAAATTCCATGGGTAAAACCGCATTCTGGCCATACACCAAATTGAATGGTGTGGTCCCTAAAGCTGTTTTGTATGCCACTCTATAAGCCCAAAGAACATGATTCAGTTGATAATCCCAATCATTTCTGTTTGTGTTGACTAATTTGGACAATACATTGCAAAGTACTTTATTAGTGCTTTCTGCTAACCCATTGGCTTGTGGGTGATATGGGGCTGACTTATTGTGACTAATCATGAAATAATTAGTCATGTTTTCTATGATCTGATTCAAAAAATGAGTCCCCCTATCACTTACCAATTCAATTGGTAGTCCAAATCTAGTGATAATGTTTTCATACAAAAATCTAGCAGTGGTGTGAGCATCATTTCTTTTAGTAGCTTTGGCCTCAGCCCATTTTGTCAAATAATCTGTAGCTACTAGTATGTATTCTGCATGAGATTGTCTGGCTGGAGGATGTATTGGTCCAATAAAGTCCAATCCCCATTTACTAAAAGCTCTGGCTGAAATTAAAGGAATTAATGGCATGTTATCTCTTTTGTTTGGTTGGCTTACCCTTTGACAGACATCACATCTTTTTACATAAGTTCTAGCATCGGGAAATAGGGTTGGCCACCAAAAGCCAGAATATAAGATGAGTTTGGCTGTTCTATCACTTGAGAAATGTCCTCCAGCTACTCCTGAGTGTGCCATTTCCAACATCTCTAAATACTTTTCTTCTGGAACACAGATTCTCAGATATCCATCCATTCCTCTCTTGTATAATTGCTCTCCTATGAGTTGATATTCTTCTGAGATTACTTGTAGATTTCTTGAATCAGCACCAGCTATTACTTGTTCCCCTTTCTCCTTTCTCTTCAACTTCTCAACAATATTTTCACTCCATTCAGGGTTTTTCTGAAACCAATATAGAGTTATTAATTCTGCTTTCTGCCTTGTTTGACATTTTTGACAATTATCAATATATCTTTCCACATCTTGAATCTTATTTGGCCAATGTACTCCCATCCTATTAAGGTTACTAAGAGTGACAATCGTAGAAGCATGAGTACATGGATTCCAGCAATGAGCTTTTCTTACATATTCATGTTGCTCTTCTTCTGGAGTACAATATTCCAGTATACCTGACTGATTGAGGTGATACAAATGTCCAGCTAACAACATGAAATTCCTGCTTTGTAACACCAGATGTGTATTATTTGCTAATGACCTACAAGGTCCCATGGTTAGCAAGGGAATTAATGACATCGACCATTCAGGAACACTTTCCACCTTGAATAAGTATGTATCTGGCAATTCATCATCTATAGGTGAACTAGGTTCTTTTGACTGAATTCTTGATAAATGATCTGCTCTCAAGTGTGTTTTTCCTTGTCTAACCACCACCTCAAACTCAAATTCCATTAGTAAAAGAAACCATCTTACTATTCTTCCTGTATGACATGGTTTATTTACTAAATAGAGTAGAGCTTGGTGATCCACAAAGAATTTAAACTTGTTGGCCAATAGATAATGTCTGTATTTTTTGACAGCAAAGATCATTCCCAATCCTTCTCTCTCAGTAGTTGTGTAATTTTTTTCTGCACTGTTTAATTGTCTACTTGCATATGCTACTGGGAAATCTAATTTGCTTCCTTCTATAGGTTGTGCTAACACACATCCCAGAGCATAATTTGAAGCATCAACATGTACATGAAAGATTTTATCCCACTGAGGTGTTTTTAAGATTGGTGCTGTCACCAAACAAGTTTTTAATGTTCCAAATGCTTGGTCACATTCTTCAGTCCACTCAAACTTTGTGATGAGGGCATATAAGGGCTTGGCTATATCAGCAAATTTGTATACAAATTTTCTGTAGTACCCACAATGTCCCATAAAAGTTTGGAGTTCCTTCACATTTGTTGGTCTAGGAAGCTCTATTATGGCTTTTATTTTCTTCTCATCAGTAGAGATTCCATTTTTTGACACTATGTGACCCAACATTCTTCCTTGTCTGACATAGAATACACACTTTTCTGGGTTTAAGCATACTCTATATGTCCTGCACTTCCTGAATATTCTTTCCAAATCTTGTAAATGATCTTGTCTTTTTAAAGAAAAAGTGCATAAGTCATCTACATAGATTTCCATCACATTTCTCAGGAATTCTTTGAAAATATGACACATCAACCTTTGAAAAGTTGCTGGGGCATTGGTCAATCCAAAGGGCATAACCCTAAAAGCATAAACCCCCCATTCTGTAGAAAAGGCAGTCTTATGTTGGTCCTCTAAAGCTATTGGTACTTGATTGTATCCTGAGAAGCCATCTAGAAAACTATAGACTTCCTTTCCTGCAACTCTCTCAAGAAGATGATCTGTTATTGGCAGTGGATAACTATCCCTTATAGTTGCTGCATTCACTTTCTTCAAGTTAATGCATACCCTAAGTTTCCCGTTCTTTTTTGGCACCACAACTATAGGCGATATCCATTCAGTGTACTCTATTTCGTAAATGAAATTAGCAGCCAACAACTTGTCAATTTCTTCCTTTATTTTGGCAGAGTATTTGTCATTAAATGTATAATGTCTCTGTTTGCTTGATTTTGCATCAGGTGTCATAGGAATCTTATGCTCACAAATTTTTGGATCAATTCCTTTCAAATCTTTATAACTGTAAGCAAATACATCCCTATAGTTCTTTGCTAGGTTCCTTAATGCTTCTTCTTCTTGTGATGTCATGTCATCAGCTATTACTATTTGTCTCTCTTCTCCTTCTTCCTGTGTAATTACAATTTTCTTTGTTTGTTCTTCGTTATCATATGCTTCCCCTTTCTTCTTCTCTCTTTTTGGTTTCATTCTCAGAAGTAGTCTGTCTTCTACTTCATAAGTTTTAAAGTTTGCTGGTACATCAAAGTATTGATCTCTGTTTATCTCTTTCTCTTTCTTTTCCTTTTCCTGGTCTCTTTCTGTTTCTTTGTGTTTGTGTTCCTTGTATTTGCCTGAGATTTTGTCTTTGATTGCATCCTCAGCTTTTACTGTTTCCAAATATTGTGATTTTCCTTCTGTTAATATCATTTCTTGATTTTGATCCTCTTCTCTTTGTGATACTCCTATCATGTGTATGCCAATGTGGAAGATGTCAAATCCTTCCTCATTTTGAAATTCCATTCCCACATATTCCTCACTGGCCAAATCCATGGTAGCTAAGATTTGATTCCATCCATAAGGCTCAAACTCTTCATCTTTGAATTGTTGAGGCACATAATTTTCATCTTGTATTTCTCTTTCTTCCACACAATCTTCTCTCCTTAACTTCCTTTTCCTATTTGTGATATTTCTTAATATGTTACACTTCCAAACTGCTGATTCACCTTCTTCCTGATCCTCCCTCTCTGATTCTTCACTTTCTGGTTGATTTTGATGTATTTTATACCATTCTCTAGGAGATATGTCACAATAGTGGCCATTTCTTAAGTTTACTCTTGTTATTCTCCCCTGGTTCTGAAGATATAAACAATCATTACCCCAATCTTGTACAATTTGCATTTGTCTCATGAAGGGTCTTCCTAGGATAATTTCATAAGATGTGGATTGTGGAAATTCTACTATAGCAAAGGTATGCTCTATTTCTATGCCACATATGTCCACAATCACTTTTTCCCAAATTCCTAGGGGCTTTTCTATATGTCCATCTGCAAGTTGTAATCTCATTTTAGTGGGTAGTAATTCCTTTCTTCCCCATTTCTCCCAGGTTTGTTTAGTCATTATAGCCACTCCTGATCCACTATCCAAAATGGCTTTTGCTGAATGTTTTTCATATTGTAATTTTAAGGTTGAATTCCCTTCTTCTCCTTCACAATATCCTCCTATTTTGTCAATAGGAATATACCATAGTTCCTCTAATTCTTGTGTTGGTGAATGAAGGTTTCCAGATATTGTTTCTTCTTTGTTCATCTTGTTTTGTAGATGAGGATTTTGTTTCAACAAATTTTCCCATGTTGTATGACATGTAATACTACAATGTTCATCTAAGATCATTTGGAATGTTATTTGTGGATTTCCTTCTTTATCATTTTCCTTGGTTTTTGTTTTCTCATGCTGATCAAATGTTCTCCGAGAGCTGTCTTCTTCCCCTAATCTGAGTTGTGTTTCCTGGATAATTTGTTTGCATTTTAGCATCCTTTCATGCTCTAAATCCGGTATGGGATAAGCCATTGCATGATCTGCAGGGCTTGGTCCCTCTTGAATCCTTCCTTTGTAGGCTTTGATTAGGGTGTCTAGGCTCTGAGAATTTCCTAATTCAGACAGATTCTGGGTCTTTTGAGGAGAAGTATGTTTTGAATTTGTTTGTTCCTGACTGTCTTCTTCCAGACTTTTGCCCACTTTTCTTTTCTTTTCCCATTTCCCTCTTTGTCTATTTTTCTTCCCTTTTGATGTGGAACCCTCATTTTGTTCTTTAATTGTTCCTTGTTGTTTGGCTTGTGCCCTTGTTATAACATTAAGTTCAATTTGATCATTGTCACTCAATTCCTCTTGTTCCATAATTTTGACTGTTTTTAAAGGTATGTTATTAGGTGTGTTCTGTTGTTTTTGGGGATTTTTTGGACAGTCCTTGATCAGATGTTCTCTACCACAATCCTTACAATATGCTCCCTCTATCCTGAATGTTGGAGGTTGTGGACAATCTCTAATGAAATGCTCTCCCCCACACCTATAACATGTTATCTTTGGTCCCCCTTTGAATTGAGGTTTTTGATTGGACATGTAGTTGTTAGTAATGTACATGAATGTTGCTGTGTCCATTTCAATTTTTCCATTTCCCAGATCTAGGGCTTTAAGCTCAGGTTCCCATATTTCATAATCTTCCCATTCTTCCTGATGTCCCTCACTCCATTGATACTCCTCCTTATAAGGTGATCTGAATCTTGAATTTCCTTCGTCAATGGGTGTATATTTGACTGGTACCACATTGGTTGGAATGGGAGGTTGTTGTCCCAATACTGGTCTTGGTTGCTCGGTATAACCTGATTCCCTTTGAGCCATATAGTCTCTTTCCTTGACAGGTTGTTTGTTATAGAAGCAATCCTCCCTGGTATGGTTTGTCCATTTTCTCTCTAGTGTACAATACTTGAGTGTCTTCCTATCTTGTAGGTGTTGTGGTTTCTGATAAGGGCATTGTTGTGCCAGATGATTTTCTCCACAAATATAACATTTCTTGTTTGTGTTTATCCTAGAGTTTATCAGATTAGTTTTAGTGCTTACCTCTAGGGCTTTAGCAATAGCCTGAGCCAACTCTTCTGCTGGAGGAATTTTGTCTTCATAAGATCTGGGTTGATCAAATGCTAACAAATCTTGACCTCTGTTATCCTCCAAATCTATTGCTTCCTTAACACAGGCTGCTAAATCAGGACATCTCCTATAGTACACTAGGGTCCTTAATTGGGCACTTTTCAATCCCTCAATGAATAAGGATACTTGTTTTGCCATGGAAGGTACTTCTTCTCTTGGGCATCTATCAATGTACTGCTTAAACCTTCTGGCTGCTTCCCTAACATTTTCCTCCTTTTGTTGTTTGAAGCTGTGTATCAATGTGGCTGTACTATGTTTGATTCCAGTCTTAGAGAATTCACCAATGAAAGCTTCTAAGAAAGATTCAATGTCTAGGTACATTTCTTTTCTCAAAGGAATGAACCATGATAAGGCTGGCCCTGTTAGGGTTAGACCAAATGCTTCAAATTGTACCTTGTAATCTTCTACTTCCTCTGCTCTAATCAGTTGTCTAAATTCTGCAGCATGAGCATGAGGATCTGAATACCCTTCATATTGGTTCTTCATGCATTTGGCTACTTGATATGGTCTAAGCATCCTACCCTGAGGTTGCCAATGAGGTCTTCTTCTGAGTGGGAAGTCATTGTTTCCTTCTGGTTCTCTGTCAAAGGGATTTGGTGAAGCATGTGTCCTTCTCCCATAATTTTGCTCATTATTCGTGTAGTTTTCATTTGGTCTAGGTATGTCTGGTTGTCCCATGTTATGTTCCCAAGGTCCTTTGTCAGCACATTGCCCTAGATCATTTGAATTTTCTGGATCTTGAGAGAAGATGTATACACATCCTTGCCTGTCTTCATATCTTCCATCTTTGAATTGGGCTACTGGGGTTATATTCAGGGGAATTTCTGAATTTCTCAGTCTAATTAGGAATTTATGCATTCCATCTTGGTATACATAGGTTCCAAACCTATTTGTATACATGTATTTAAGGATGTTTCTAAAATCCCCAGTTTCTATTGACTCATTTGTTTCATTTAAGTTTTCCATGTTATTTTCTTGGCTTAAACTTCTTTCTGATCTTTTATCACTTCCTGGTTCTTTTTCCTTCCTTGTTAGGTCTTGTTTAGAAAGTGAATTTATTTTGTTTCCAGACCTTAGTATCATTCAACTATTTTTGACAAATTTCTAATACTCAAAGGAGTGTTTGTCACAGTTTCCTAACCAATGTATTGGTTTTCCACAATTTTCTGTCCAAAATTGTGTGTGTTTTAATTTTCTTCCTATGTTTTGTGTTTTTCACGACTTTCTAATGAAATTAGGGTTTTTCACGATTTTCTACTGCCAGTAGTGTTTTTTCACGATTTTTAGATGAAAATCGTGTTTTTCACGATTTTATGATGCATTTGGGGTTTTTCACGATTTTCTGATGAAAATCGTGTTTTTCACGATTTTCTACCTACTTGTGAGTTTTTCACGATTTTCTGTTGAAAATCGTGTTTTTCACGATTTTCTACCTACTTGTGAGTTTTTCACGATTTTCTGTTGAAAATCGTGTTTTTCACGATTTTCTACCTACTTGTGAGTTTTTCATGATTTTCTGTTGAAAATCGTGTTTTTCACGATTTTCTACCTACTTGTGAGTTTTACACGATTTTCTGTTGAAAATCGTGTTTTTCACGATTTTGTGTTCAAAATCGAGTTTTCCACGATTTTGTGTGAAAATCGCGTTTTTCCACGATTTTGTTCACAGAATCGTGTTTTTCACGATTTTGTGTCAAAATCGTGTTTTTTCCACGATTTTGTTCACAGAATCGTGTTTTCCACGATTTTGTGTGAAAATCGCGTTTTTCCACGATTTTGTTCACAGAATCGTGTTTTTCACGATTTTGTGTCAAAATCGAGTTTTCCACGATTTTGTGTGAAAATCGCGTTTTTCCACGATTTTGTTCACAGAATCGTGTTTTTCACGATTTTGTGTCAAAATCGTGTTTTTCCACGATTTTGTTCACAGAATCGTGTTTTCCACGATTTTGTGTGAAAATCGCGTTTTTCCACGATTTTGTTCACAGAATCGTGTTTTTCACGATTTTGTGTCAAAATCGAGTTTTCCACGATTTTGTGTGAAAATCGCGTTTTTCCACGATTTTGTTCACAGAATCGTGTTTTTCACGATTTTGTGTCAAAATCGTGTTTTTCCACGATTTTGTTCACAGAATCGTGTTTTCCACGATTTTGTGTGAAAATCGCGTTTTTCCACGATTTTGTTCACAGAATCGTGTTTTTCACGATTTTGTGTCAAAATCGTGTTTTTCCACGATTTTGTTCACAGAATCGTGTTTTCCACGATTTTGTGTGAAAATCGTGTTTTTTTCACGATTTTGTTCACAGAATCGTGTTTTCCACGATTTTGTATGAAAATCGTGTTTTTTCACGATTTTGTTCACAGAATCGTGTTTTCCACGATTTTGTGTCAAAATCGTGTTTTTCCACAATTTTGTTCCCAGACAATCGTGATTGCTCACAGATTGTTAAAAACACGATTTTCTTATGAAAATCGCGTTCTGGGAATCGCGATGTTGTTGGCACTTTTTCACAGAATCGCGATTTTGAGTAAAACTCAGAATCGCGATTTTGTCCAAAATTTTGACAGATTTTCAACTTTTTGCTTTTTTCAATATTTTTTAACCTATAGAATCGCCTTATCAAAATTTTAACATGCAATGAAGCAACTAAAGCAAAAACTAATGATTCCTTAGCAAAAACTCAAGAAATCAGAAAATCGCGATTCTGTCCTCCTCTGATTTTTTCTATTTTTTGGTGTTATTTTTCACTCAAAACCAAAAATATGTATTCAAATATGAAGTTAGGATTCTTACCTTTCTTCCTTGGGTGCAAATGTTCCAAAGTCCACTGTTTGCTGGAAATCGCGATTCTGGCAGCTCTGCTCACTCTCTCTCTCCCTCACTCTCACTCTCAAATGAATTTTTTCTTCAATTATCTGTTTATATAGTGCTCAAGAAATCACGATTTTGTACTCAGAAAGTCGCGATTTTTTTCAAGTTTCAGTTTTCCACACTCTTTCAATTATTCCTCTTCACTTATTCAATTCCCCTAATCTTCCTTACACTTCCTTATCTCAATGTACCCAAATTTACCACAGATTCCAAAAAACTTTCTTTACAGAAAATCGCGATTTTGTGTAGAGAATCGTGTTTTTTCTGTAGATCTTTTTCTTGTGCAATTTTGAGTATTCTATGTCCTTGCCTTCTCTCAATATCCTTCACAACTTCAATTCATGAGTCACCTGAAAAGTTTTTCCAAAACAACACTTTTTTATAGAAAATCGCGATTCTGTTCAGAGAATCGTGTTTTCTAATTTTCTGTGTTTTTTGATAATTTTTTTATTTTTTAAGCTTTCTTTCTCTTTGTTTTGCTTCAATTCCTTCTTTTGTTTGTAATTAACTCTGCTCCTGAATTTTTTGCACCAAAATCACAATCTCCCTCAGAAAATCGCGACTTTGTGCAGAAAATCGTGTTCTTCTCTCTTTTTGATTTTATGCCACTTTGAGTAGTTTTTTCTTCTTGATTACCTTCAAAACCCTTCAAGAACTTCAATTCAACCTTCACTTACAATGTTATTTCAAAATCAATTACTTTTTTCAGAAAGTCGCGATTCTGTGCAGAGAATTGTGTTTTTCAATTTTCTGGTTTTTTGATCATTTTTTTGCTTTCTTTTCCAGTTTTTCACAATCACTCCTAATCACAACACCTCACTTCAACTTCTTATCAAGAAAAGACATTTGTTTAATTGTTTTTGATGAGTTTTGTGAATTTGTTTGGTATTTTTGCCCTAAAAATAAAGGTTAACACTTTACTTAGGGTTTCTGGTTTTGGAAATCAACTGATCCTATGGTTCTTGATTGGTTATGAGTTTCTATGTCCTTAGCTATCACTAAAGTACCAAAGAAAGGTTCTCCAATGAAAAAGTGTTATGAAAGGCAATCAAATTTTTGTAAAGATAAACTCAATCATATGATTTTTTTCAAAATGCAGCACAACTCAAGATTTAATGCTCAGACTTGGTCAACAACTGAATCCCTCATTCTTACATCTAGCTACTTTAACTGTCCTTTCCTTAATATCACCATGTTATCTTCCCAAGATCACCCATGGTGTCTAGTACTTGGGCAAAAAGAAATCTAGAAATGCAAGAATAGATTCAAGTTACCTCCATCTTCAGCTTCTTGGCTCAAATCCTCCACACACCTGCACTTTTACTTCACCAAAATGATGAGCAACTATCAATCTACAAAAATTTCAGCACTTCCACTTCTACAAGACATCCATTGCTTTCTTCTTCCCTAAAGACAAACAATGATATCTACCTATTCATGTGCACTTTTCCTTATTGATGAGCTTTACCTTGTTTATCATCATCAACTGAAGATTCAGCAAAGGTCCAACTTCAAAGAAGTTCTTGGAATGTTCCCCGGCAACGGCGCCAAAAAATGTTTTGTTTTGGACTCCAAGTTGTCCTCTCCAATCATGAAGTAACAAAGAATCAACAAATCATCTTTATTTTGTCAATCCTAGGAATATCCACAAGACCACAGCCCCTTCAAGATAATAGATTCAAGGAAATCAGAGATTGATGGCTGGATTGCTGAGAGAAATTGAAGATGAAGAGAAAATCTTGAGTTTACCATAACTAAGGCAAATCTCCATCATTTTCCACATTCTTTATGTCAAAACCATGCCATTTCATTAGCAGAATACAAATATGAACTCAAAACTGAAAAATATCACCTGTATCACAAAGACGAGACAATCGCGATTCTGTACCAACAGACGATTTTCACAATTTTGGAACTTCCTTCAGTCCTTTCCACTCATTTACAGCAATAGGTCTCTCTCTTCATACAACTTACTCAGTAATACACAAATATGACTCACAAATCTCCATGATTAAGCAAGAGACAAGCTCACACATCAAAAGAAATACACTCAACAGGAGAAAACACGATTTTGCAGAAACTCTTTCTTCTCTATTGATAGCTTGAGCAAATGACTAACCAACCTCTCCAAAATAGAGAAAATTGACTTATATACATTTTCAAGTGTCCCTTTTCACACTTGAAATTAGGTCTTTTTCTCTAATTTTCTAAAAAATGCTATCTAAGAGTTTCTAAAAATTCTACAAAAATTACATGAGATCCTCAACCACATAAGGAAGACTCTTCCTTATTTTTACAATCATTGCATAAATATTTTACAAGTTTTTTTGACTTTTTACTAATTTTTTACATCAAAAATGCTCTTCAAAAATACACCTTCCAACAATCTATCTATCTATCTATCTATCTATCTATCTATCTATCTATCTATCTATCTATCTATCTATCTATCTATCTATCTATCTATCTATCTATCTATCTATCTATCTATCTATCTATCTATCTAACTATCTATCTATCTATCTATCTATCTATCTATCTATCTATCTATCTATCTATCTATCTATCTATCTATCTATCTATCTATCTATCTATCTATCTATCTATCTATCTATCTATCTATCTATCTATCTATCTATCTATTCTATCTATC
>MU260092.1:212500-225000 GCA_020310875.1 Ceratopteris richardii | reverse complement strand
ATGACAACGGTAGTGGTAGTGGATGTGGTAGTGTCAGTGTCCTGTGGTGGAGTGAATTGTGTAGTGTGAGGTGGGGATGGGGGTGTCAACGGTGCTTCGTGATATTCTTCTGCTTGCGCTGACTCGCCTGGTGCTGATGTATTGATGTGAATTTGCTTTCCGGACCTCCTGGGACGAGTAGGAACTCTTTTTTCAAACCTGTGGATGTAAGCCATTGCCTCATGGATGGCCTCGTCCAGTCCTACAGCGTCGGCATGAAGGTTCATGGACTCGATGAACAACTCATCCACACCTTCCTCCGCTAGCAAGTCGTTCATGAGTCTTTTGCCCTGTTCTAGAGACATCTTATGCTGTTCCTGAACCAGTCGCATGGTTCGATATAGTCTCTTGATTTGCGCCGAATATGCTGGGGCACTTGCTAACTCGGAGAGTTCGTCATATTCTTGGTGTTGTTCTGCGTCGGCCTCGTCTTCATCTCCTCCTGCCTCTTGTTCATCTACATCGACTTCTACAGTGTGTGGTTGGGTGGGGGCCGATGTTGTTTTGGGTTGTGGTTCCTGAGCTCTCGCTGCTTCCGCTTCGAGGTTAGAGTCATAGATTAATCTGGCAATTTCTTCATCCGTGAGGTCCTCAAGAGTAAATCCCTGCGGGAATTCCAAATCAGATGGAATGGGTGGAAACACCAGATTAGGCCCCTCCGTGCTTGGTCGTGGTAGCCGGATTGTGAATGGCCTAACTCGTCGTGTCTGGGGAGGGGTGATTTCTGGTGTAGCGGTAGCTCCCCTTGGTTGGGCACAGGGTAGTTGGACTCCCCCCCTCATCTTCTTTGATGGGGGACCTGCTGCTGATAGTCTTCTTTGGAATTCTTGGACTCTGGACCATACGAGTGCCCGCTGAACAGGCACATCATAAGCCAAGCATCTGTAGATTATTCTGGTCAAAGCACAACACCCGTGGAGCACATTCTTCTGTTTCTTGTTCCACCTTTGATGTGCTAGGTGGATCTGGTCTATGATCCAGTGTGGCACATTGATGGGCAGGCTTTCGGTTTCTGCTAGATATAAGCTGAACCATATTTTTTTCGGGGGCATTGTGAATCGTTCTTGGGCGGGAAACGCGAAGTGTTGCATGATGGTTCGCAGGTGAAGCGCAATGGTAGGTGTCATGGCTACCATATCCTTCAACTTATTCAGATCCTTATGCTTCATTCGACCTGGGACCATGGTTTCCTTTTCTGTGGGGATGTGCATGCCATACATAGCCAACGCTTCTCTTACCAGATTGAGGGTCAACTTGAATCTTTTGAGCTCATTACCCGGCAGCAGTGATGGCAACACGAAGGTGCTGTCGCCGCCCTTGACTCTGCTTGGCGTGATTGTACTGATCAGATATGAACATCGTAAAAAATCCGGCTTTGGTATGTGGGTCCTGAAATAACTTTCCACACCTGCTTTGACCCAAACTGATCTCATGACTTCAGCATTTTGGTAGCTTTCAAATTCGCGTGTGAAAAAGTGGTATCGACCCCATTTGCCATTGAACTCCAATTCCGCTTCCCAGAAGTAGGTTCCATCGCCCAGTGGTCCAGCAACATCACTGAACCAATGCGCATGCTTACCTACTTGAGAAGTGTGTCCTTGAGGAGGATCCTGGATGGGGAGCACATGCACTTCTTGAAGCTCTTGCGGTCTTGCAGTGAGACGTGGCTCAAGGAGAAGTGTTTCTATGTCCACGATTTGGGGACCAGATCCGACTTGAGAGCTGGTACCTGCTTCTGCCATGGCCCTGTTTGCGGATTGGTTCTGTGAGAATATAGAACCAAGTGTTAACATTGTAATGGACAAAATAAATCCGTTGTTGTCCCCGTTACAACATTAACCTAAGGTAGAGGGTGAGTTAGTGGTTAGTAAGTGTATGAAGACAGTGTGTGTAGTTAGTGGTTGTGTTGTCCTAGGAAACTATTGCAGTTAGTAAATGGGTTATGAATTTACACATTGGGGTCGGGGGGTTTACTACAGGCCCTAGGCTGCCAAATGCAGTGAATGGGCTTTGCCTTCGGTTTCGGAGAGTCTCTACAGAGCCTTCTCGGTGTCGTGGTTTGCAGATGAGGCCTTTTTGGGACCCATTTACAATTAATTACATGTACGCTCTTGGGTTTTGGTGTGTACATGAGTGTCGAGAACGAGTGAAATCTGGCAGTATGCGTCGCTGCGTTATGCTGTTTAAGTTGTGGCCTCCGCGTAGCTACTTGTGCCATCAAGCAAGCCTTAGGCACCCAAATTTGTCTTGATTGTGGGCTAGCCTTCATCGACTTCTTGGGCACCCAAATAGATTTTACTTTAGCAGAAGAATTTCTGAAAGACTTCTTATTAGCGTTGCGTTGTTGGTCACTAATAAGAGGCTTTGCCCCTGTAGTTGACGGTGGTGCAACTGGTCGTTCGCCTTTCCGCACCCATACCTGATCTATTTGCTGGGCTGTTCTGCTGCGCAGGTACTTTTGATCTCTGACATAGGTAGTACCCTGCTTCTTCTGCCTTTGATCCACCTTGGGTTGCTGCCTCTTTCTAGCCTTTGGAAAAGAAGGGAGTTCCTTTGCATTCCTGACTCCTTTTTTGCGAATATCATTCCTCTGCAACACATAGTTTTGGACAAGAACAGCATGGTCATCTTCATGTGTACCCCTGGAAGGACCAGGAGTCTGTGCCTTTCCTAGTTCCTTGAGTGCTTGATTGTCTAATTCTACTGTAACTCGACTATGATTGACCCAAACCTGGAGAAGTCCACTTCTTAGGTTTAGATTGACAGCTTGGTCATAAATCCAATCTTGACCCAGGACAAGAGGCTCAGTGAGATCCTCATCCTGACACACTAGTACTTTAACTGTCATTGCTTCATCGTGAATGTAGAGGGGAAGTTCCACCTCGCCCATGCAAGGGGTTTCCACGCCTCCCAATCCTATGAGGTATGCTTCCACAGGTTGGACAGTTAACTGTAACTCTTGACAGTAAGACATTCTAACAGCACTAGTGGCTGCACCTGAGTCAATCAAGGCTCTTACAGTCCTTGCACTTTTTCCTTGTCCGATATCTAGGGTTACGAAAGGACGTCGATCAGTTATCCTAGGTGAGCTGGTTCCTGCGACTTCACACATTGCCACATGATATCCTTGATCTGCATAGTCAGTTGTCCTAGGCTGCTCTCTGCCTTGCCTACGTAATTTCATCCTTTTAATGCGTTCTAGAGCTTCTGCCTGAGCTTCTTCTCGCACTCGCTTTTCTTCCTCTTTGCGTTTCTTAGCAGTATTGAGTCGGCTAAGCATTCCTTCTGTGAGGGGTTCCTGGTACAACTTGACTCTGCAACCGCTAATATAATTTGGGAGAACATCACCCTCTAATGTGGCCAATTGTACCGCTCCGCTTGTGGAGATCCTATTTATGATCATAGGTCCGTAGCCTCTCTTTTCTAGCTTCCTCGCGTGTTGTTTGAGTGTATAGACCAAGACTAGATCTCCTGCTTTCAGGCCTTTATCCTTCACATGGGCATCGAAATATGCCTTCTGTCTCTTCTTGGCAGCATATATTCCCGCAGCGGCTCTTAGTCTTGTTTCCCCTAATCGTTCAAGGTCAAAGATCCTAGAGGAGAGTTCGTGACCTGTCCATTCGTGTTCTTGTGCTACTCTCAATGTAGGGATTAGGAAGTCCAAGGGTAGCACAGCGTTCTGGCCGAATACCATCTGAAAGGGGGTGGCTTGGAGTACCGTTTTGTAGGCAACTCGGTATGCCCAAACAGCATGGTGTAGCTGTTTGTCCCAATCAGAGCGTTTAGTGTTCACTAATTTTGTCAGCACATTGCACAAAATCTTATTAGTGCTCTCAGCTTGACCATTAGCTTGAGGGTGATAAGGGGCAGACTTCTTGTGTATTACCAAGAATTCTTGGAGTAGATTTTCAATCACTTCGTTCAAGAAATGAGTGCCTCTATCACTTACAAGCTCTATGGGTAGTCCATATCTCGTGAATACATTCTCAAACAAGAATTTGGCAGTTGTTTGAGCATCGTTCTTGGTTGTAGCTTTTACCTCTACCCACTTGGTGAGATAATCTGTTGCCACAATGATGTATTCCGCATGAGAGCCTTTCGCTGGGGGATTAATAGGGCCTACGAAGTCTATTCCCCACTTAGAGAATGCACGTCCACCCATCATAGGTTTCAGTGGCATCTCATCTTTGCGTATAGGATACTGAGTCCTTTGACAGATATCACACCGTTTCACATAGGTATGTGCATCCATGTGAAGGGTAGGCCACCAGAAGCCCGCAAATAGTATCGCTTTGATCACCCGATCTGGTCCAAAGTGTCCTCCTGCTACCCCTTGGTGAGCAGTTTCCAAGATCTTGAGATATTCACTTTCATGGACACATAGTCTCAGGTAACCATCTTTACCGCGCTTATATAGATTATTACCGATGAGTGAGTAATCCTGGGCTTCTTGTTCTAAACTCCTTTTCCTAGCTAGAGTCATGTCTGGAGGGAATGTGTTTGTTCTCAAGAATGATACTAGAGGTTCACTCCAATCTGGCACAATGGATATTTGATAGAGAGTGGCATGTTCCACTGGTGGTTTAGTGCAGCAGATTGGGCATTCCTTGCACAACTTTTGGACATCCGCTTCCATAGTTGGCCAGTGCACTCCGAGTCTCTTTAGAGTCTGTAAAGTTCGTTGCTTCGAATGGTGTTGCTCTAACGCACCTACATGTGCTAATTGCAACCATTTAGCGTACTCATCTTCTTCTACGCAACAAGCCAAGATCCCTTGATCTGTGTGCTTGTACATGCTTCCGGCCATGATGTGATACTTTTGGGCTTTTACAACCTCTCTATTCCGTGTGTTTACCACTGGATGGTTAGGCCCGTAGGTCAATACTGGTACTATTGGCTTGGCCCACTGCGGTACAACTTCCAGATTAAACAAGTAAGCATCAGGAAGGTCATCTGACACTCCTTGTGGGGCTTCTCCCGATGTGAGCCTAGAGAGATGATCAGCTCTCAAATGAGTCCTACCTTTTCTTACCACAACCTCAAATTCGTATTCCATTAGCAAGAGAAACCATCTTACTAATCTACCTGTATTGCATGGCTTGTTTACTAGGTACAACAATGCCTGATGATCAGTAAAAAATTTAAACTTATTTGCAAGCAAATAGTGTCTAAATTTTTTGACTGCATAAACCATGCCTAATCCTTCGCGCTCTGTAGTGGTGTAATTCCGTTCAGCCGCATTCAATTGTCTACTGGCATAGGCAATTGGAAGATCCATATTACCTTCACCAGTAGGTTGTGCGAGCACACATCCAATAGCATAATTGGATGCATCCACGTGAACATGGAATGGCTTATTCCAATCTGGTGTGGTCAAGATTGGTGCTGAACACAATCTTCGTTTAAGCTCTTGGAAGGAATTCTCACATTCATCCGTCCACTCAAAGTTTGTCAGAAGTCCGTACATGGGCTTTGCAATGACAGCATACATGTGTATAAATCGTCGATAATAACCACAATGCCCCATGAAAGCTTGTACTTCCTTGACATTCTTTGGCCTAGGTAGCTCCGCTATGGCTCTCACTTTTTCTTCGTCAGTAGATATGCCATTCTTTGACACTATATGTCCTAGGATCTTGCCTTGCCTGACCATAAAAACACACTTTTCGGGGTTCAGGCAGACTTGATATTCTCTACATTTGTCAAAAATTTGCCTGAGTTCAGGAATATGGGTCTGTCTAACATTGGAATGAGCACAAAGATCATCAACGTAGACTTCTAAACTCTTCCTCAGGAACTCCTTAAACACATGGCACATCAGCCTTTGGAAGGTCGCTGGTGCATTGGTAAGCCCAAATGGCATTACTCTAAAAGCAAAGATGCCCCATTCTGTGGCAAAGGCTGTCTTATGCTGATCCTCTGGAGCTATGGCTACTTGATTGTAACCCGAAAATCCATCGAGGAAGCTGTACACTTCCTTGCCTGCCACTCTTTCTAAGAGATGTTCTGTGATGGGAAGCGGATAGTTATCTCGAATAGTGGCGGCATTAACCTTTTTCAAGTTAATGCACACACGCAGCTTGCCATTCTTCTTGGGCACCACTACGATGGGGGATACCCATTCGGTGTGCTCAATTTCGTAGATAAATCCAGCTTCAACCAATCTATCTATCTCTTCCTTGATCTTAGCAGCGTAATTATCGTTATATGTATATGGCTTTTGCTTAGAGGGTTTAGCATCTGAGGTCATGGGAATGGTGTGTGAGCATATATCTGGGTCAACCCCTTTCAAGTCCTTGTAACTCCAAGCGAATACATCTCTGTATTCTCTTAGCAAGGCAGTCAATTCGTGCTCTTCTTCTTCTGTCAGGTCATGGCCTATATACGTGCATCTCTCCTCTCCTTCTTCTAGGGCCACTACTATTTTCTTGGTGGTTTCTTTGTTATCATAGGCCTCTCCTGATTGTGCCTCTCGTTTAGGCATTCTTATCATGACTCTCCTGTCATCTATCTCATACTTCTTAAAATTTTCTGGGACCTCAAACAAAGATTCTTCCTCTTCTGGTAAGGCTTCTCTCTTCTTTCGTTTCTTTCCTTCTTCCTTAGGGGTCACATGTGTTGCTAATCTTACGTCATTTGTCAGCTCTCCATGCCTCTGGGTTTGAAATTCTACCTCATGGAAGTATTCTTCATCTGATGCAAATGGTGGGTCCATAATGATTGACTCTAGATCGGAGTCACTTGCATCCTCAAATGCATCAGGGCTAGGTTCGCATTCTTCTAGAACTGTCTCTCCCATGATTGGCTCTATGGAGAAGACTGAGATATCATAGCCATCCTCATCACAGTGAGGTGTCCATTGTTCTTCGTTGATGGCTACGTCCATTGTTGCTAAGATTTCTGCCCAACCGTGAGGTTCAAATTCTTCGTCTGGAAAAACTACAGGTGCATAGGCTGGGTCTTGGATTGATCTATGGGTTTCTTTCGCACCTACCTCTCTGGCTTTCTCTCTCTTCTCTTCTTCTACTGCTACCTTGCACATCCATAAGTGGGTGTCTTCATGCATCCATGAGGATCCAGACCCTATGGAATGCACCGATTCTGTGTCATCTTTAGCTCTATGGATGGGATTCCACTGGATAGGAGGGACATCTCTATGAGAGTAATCCTTGAGATTGACTTTGGTCGTAACACCTAAGTGCTGCAGGTACAAAGAATTGGTTCCCCAATCCTGTACCACTTGCAACTGTCGCATAAATGGCCTTCCCAAAATCATCTCATAGGCATGATTTTTATTGAAGTCACAGATAGCAAAACTATGTTCAAACTCGACACCACAAGTGGTGAGAGTTATTCCTTCTAGCAATCCTAGGGGTCTCTCTATGTGGCCATCGGCCATCTGCAATTTCATTCTCGTCGGCCTGAGTGCCGGCTTGCCCCAACGCTTCCAAAGGGCAGTAGTGGCAATTGCAACTCCTGCACCTGAGTCTAAAATTGCCTTGGTGGTGTACTCTTGGTAGGTGATGGGAAGATAGGTGTTCCCTTCTTCGCCTTCACACATATCCCCTATCTTATCCAAGGGAATTTCTGGCACTGTCCTATGGGATCCTACCTGGGAACGAGATTTTGCTATCTCTGGTACTTGTTTGGCTACATGTTTCCATAATTCAGGTCTAACCTTGAGTAGCTCTTCTAACTTGAGATTACACTGCACATTAGTGTTCTTCACTACCTCTGTGTTCCTAGGAATGACTGAGTCGTCGTTCCTTACCATGACTGTGGGTGCTCTCATACATGTGGACTTTGCTTCCCATGGGCCTGTGAAGTGGGGTAGCTCCTGTATGGAATTAGACTCAAAGTCCAATCTCTCGTGAGACTGAACACTCTCATGCTCCCCGTAAATAGATGGGATGTCTTGTGGGAATTGGTCGTGTGCATCGTCCACAAGTTCAAAAGGAGGGGCGACCTCGCTTTCGTTATCCCATTTGTCTTCTTGAATCTCTCGTAGGAAGTCTGGTGCAAACCGATTCATAGAAGAAGAGGTGTCTGGCTCCGTAGAATTGGGTACATATGCTACCTGGGAAGGAGGGCTTATTCTATCGTTGGCTCCTTCCTCGTTCTCATAGATAGCTGGAGCACAAGCTTCTTGGGGAGGATTACTTATGCTATTACTTTTCCGCACAGGCTCATACGCTCTCTGGGAAGGAATGTGGGTTACCTGTGGGGGTTCATAAGCTTTCAAGGGAGACTCCTGTGACCTTTGGGGAGGAAGATAGGCTCCTTGAGGAGGCACATGGGCTTCCTGATGAGGCTGGCTTATCCGTTCCCTTGCCCTTTCCTTTCTTTGAGGAACAGGTTCCTTTTCTGATTGTGCAATTAGCCTTTCTATTCTTTCTAAGGAGGGGAAGTTGTCTGGTTTAGTGGAATTGGCTGCATAAACTTCCGATGGGGAATGATCCATATTTTTGCTTGCCTTCTCTCTCTCTTGATTTTTTTCGTCCTTGGCGGATCTTGCAATTATTCTCTCTAATTTCTCTAGGAATCCATCCAAGTGTAATTGCGTTTTGGCTGAGCCCGAGTAATTGAAAAGGCGGCTGGCTTCAAACATAGTCTGAGCCAATGCGACCATTTTCGCGCACAATTTGGTTCTTTCTATCTCTAGGTCAGCTCTAGGATAGCACTTGTCATGATCCGTGACGTTTGGCCCTTCTTGGATTCTAGCCTGATATGCCTTAAGCATCATGTCTATGTCTTCGGGAGTGGGATCAGCTAATACTGATCCTGTTTGGGGTGGCGGGTGGGTTGCGTGGGCTGTCTTAGAGGGTGAAGGGATGGAGGGTGATGGGGATGGTAGCGGTGGGAATGTGTGAGAGTGCGGTTGAGACGTGATCTCTATGATTTTAGCCTTGGTTTCTCGTAGACTTTCCTCAAGTTCACTCATCTTCTTTGCCCATTGCCTTTTCATGCGTTCGCGGCTATCTTTCCAAGCTCTTGTTCTCTTTTTATTTTGGCTCTCCGTATCGCTAGCATCTAGGCTCTTTTCCTGGCCTACCCCTTGGTTTTGCTGCAATGCCTGAGCCCTAGTGACTACCTGCACTGGTGCAGTGGAAGTGACACTTCCTGAGGAGTCTACCACTAACCCAACAACGTTGATAGGGGTGATTTTAGGCATGCTATTGGGGTTCTTAGGGCAATCTCGTAAGAGATGTTCTTTTCCGCAGTCTTGGCAAAAGCCTTGGATAGTCACGGACTGAGGTTGTGTGGGCGGAGGCAAGGGACAATCACGAATGAAGTGATCCCCCTGACATCGGTAGCATGGTCCTCTAGGAATTGGTGGTCGTACCTGTCTCGGTTGAGGCCTAGAATTGGGGTTTGCATACATGACGTTCGTGTAATCTGACTCCCAACTAGGTTCGTTTGGCTCTTCACCATAGTAGGACTCACCATGCTCAGGAGACTGCATGTAGTAGGCCTGGGGGCTATCAACATGGGTAGAATCAAAGCTATGATCACTTGGGTCATTTTCAGAGATCAAGGGTGTTACTGGGACTATAGCTCTATTCAGGTTCTCTTCTGCAGCAGTATACTTTACCGGGGTCACATTAGCTGGGGCTGGGGGTTGTTGTGCTAGCACAGGCTGAGGCCTTTGTTGGTTTTGATATTGAGGTTGGAAATTTTGTTGTGGCCTGCCATATGGTTGTGGAGGGTACTGGTTCTGGTATCTGCCTTGTTGGTAGGGCTGAGGGTAGGGTTGCCTAACCGCCTGCTTGTTGTATGGGCAATCTTGTGCGGTGTGGTTGGTGTATCTCCGTTCTATGGTGCAGTACTGGCTACTAGGATTCACTTGGGGTTGAGCCATAATGGGACAGACATTCGCCATGTGGTCACCACCGCATGTATAGCATCTTTTCACTGGGGCAAACCTTGGGATTTGTTTGCTAGTTACTCCTAATTTCTGGGCCACTTTCTCTGCGAGTTCCTCAATTGATGTGGATTGCATGGAAGAGTGACTAGATGCACTGTCTGAATCTTTGTAAATTTTGGACAGCTCTAGCTCTTCTCCTAGGTTATCTTCAATGTCAATGCATATACGTACACACTCTTCTATGGTCCTAGGGTCTTTCAGATACACGTAGGATCTCAATTTTGGACTCAGTAGTCCATCAAGGAATAAGGCTACTTGTTTAGCAGATGTGGGTAGCTCCGAAATAGGGCACCTTTCAAGATATTGTCTAAATCTTCTTCCTGCAAGCCTCACAGTCTCTTGAGGGGTTTGCTTGAAGCTGTGAATCAGTGAGGAGGTGTTGTGTCTTATGCCACTCTTGGAGAACTCTACAATGAATGCCTCTAGGAGTTGGTCTATGCTCCTGAACTGACGCTCATCTAATGGCTGAAACCATGTAAGTGCCGTGTTCCTAAGGGTTAGACCGAAGGCATTGTACTGTGTGAACAGATCTTCCACTTGTTCAGCTCTCAAGACTTGCTTGAACTCTGCCACATGATCATAGGGATCTCCTGTGCCGTCAAAGTAATTCTTCATGGACTTAACTAGCTGGGTGGGCCTCAAAGTTCTTGTGTGCTCTCTAGGCCTCGGCAGAGGGAATCCATCTACATTTCTTTGGTTCCTGTGGGCTCTATGCATCTCAGGTTCTACCCTATTCGTCTCTGTTCTCGTTCTTTCTCTGCCCACTGGGTTAGCAAAACTTACTTCTGGTCTATCTCTACTTCTGTCTCTTTGCGTACCATGAGCTTGGGAAGTTCCAGCCCCAGGGTGACCATAGGATACATTTGATCTTGGTTGGGGGAAAATAAATTCACCCTTCCAAGTGTAGGCATGCCTATCATTTTCTGTCACCACAAAGATTCGTTCTGAAGCATGATCTAAATAGGTCGCTCTGCCTGGGCTGTCCGGATCCTTAAACTCATAGACCATGATATTTCCTATGTCTGTCGGCTGATTAGACTTATACCTCCAAAAGGCTTCATCAGTTTCTCGATTGAGGAGCAATTCTATGCTCTTGTTGTCTTGGGGAACCCATTCAGGCGTGATAATCCTAGTGAGAACTGATTTTCCTCGAGGGGTTCTAGGTTCCGCACCCATGTTCCCTTGCTCCAGGTCACCTAAGTCCGCTTCCGAGATTACATTTCCAAAGTCATCGGTCCTATCAGGGTGACTAGTGACTACATATATAGTTCCTTCTTTGTCCAGGTATGCACCATTTTCAAACTTGACAGCTGGGTGCTCTAGTCCAATGGATTGATCGGGGTTTTTAATCTGGACCACAGATCTTCCTAAGCCATCCTCATAGATGCTAGCACCTAATCGGTTGGTCCTAAGGTACTCCAGCTGCGTTTTGTAAGGGCCTTCTACCCTGTATAGGTAAGGCACTCCTGAACTTCCCGTAGGTCTGTCCATGCCTTGAGACATTTCTGACTCACTGGTCTCAGAGCTAGGGTAGTATGAGTGGTGGCTCAACTGCTGGGCCCAAGACCTTGCAGTATGATTGACACTAGCCTCTGAAGACCTAAGGCTTTGTCTCTCCCTGGCTAGGTGTCGTCCTGATCGAAGGTTCATATGCTTAACCGATTATCCCAATTTTTTCCCAAGTACAACCTCGTTGCTAATCAATTGGTACCAGTCACTTGATTCTTTTTAGTTAATTATTGTGTTTATGGTCTTGTCTGATATCACGTCGTCAGGATCACTTGAATGTTCTTCGTACTTTCAGGTTGATCGTTCCACGTTAGGTTCTTTTTCTTTAGGTTATCGACAGTACAAAGATTATGTTTTTAACTTGAACTTGAGTTTTTAGGTAGTCTTCAACTTGATAACTGCCTATCGTCGCCCTGGCTCACTCCTATCTCTACTCGTTCTTAGCTTGAGCTAGGAAATGACAGAGGGAGTTGAGAATAATCCAACCTTACTTGTTGATCCCTTGCTTTATGGTGCTCAAGAACCCGGTTCTCAAGCTTGCAAAGAAACCTTGCTTTGTGCACTCTCAGTTGCTCTCAATGGACCTATAAAAGTCCCACGGTTAGCTCAATGCTTAGATTCAAGGACACAACCCACAATTTTCATTCATGTAACATATACACATATTTGCATTGTGACTTTTTAGAAAAATAATTCTAAAGACCCCTGACTTTGCGTCCCCTGGGTATGGTTAACTTCAATATACCCTCTCTGAAAATCAATGCATTATCTTTATAAAAAACAGTTGAGGGCGCGTAGTATATGCCACGAGCTTTCCGACAAGCCCAAGAGCTCAAAAATTGGATTTCGTATGAAAAAGTTAGGACGGTTCAGGGTTTAGGGAGTTAAATCAGGATTCAATACAAGCTAACAGTCAAACAGGCATACTCGAGTAGCTTGTGGCACGGCCTAACAATGCAATACTACCCCCTAAAGTTTGTCCCACACTTAATCACAATTTAGACCAATCACTTTGCCTTGAAAATTT